>SEMN01000053.1:600000-923210 GCA_005408345.1 Macquaria australasica | reverse complement strand
ACACACACATACATATATATATACACACACATACATATATATACACACACATATACATATACATATATATATATACATATATACATATATACATATATATACATATATACATATATACATATACACATATATACATATATATACATATATACATATATACATATACACACATATACACACATGAGCAGATATACATTCATGCTGCTGCTGATTATACAGACACATCTGCAAGGAAGGTTGTTGACAATACACATATACATACACATATACATAAGATAGCATATCCACATGGGACCATACATACATGCTGTACATTACAGATATACAGGATACATACACATACACATACACATACATATACACATATATATACACACATATACATACATATATATGTTGAGACACACATCCATATACATACAGACACAGACACAGATTACAGATTACATACATACATACATAGACATACAGACATACATACAGACATACATACAAAAGATTACACAGACATACATAAGATACATAGACACAGCAGAGACACATATGCAGAGACAGCATACAGACATATGACATATAGACAGATCATACATATATATATATATATTATTATATCTATATATCTATATCTATATTCCTCCCTATATATATATATATATATATATATATATATATATATATTCATATATATCTCTATATATATATATATCTATATATATATATATATCTCTATATATATATCTCTATATATCTATATATATATATATATATAGTGTGTATATGTATGTATGTATATATATATATATGTGTATATATATATACACACACACACACACTGTATGCTTTTCTTTTCATTTTTCTTCTTTCCTTCTACCTCTTTCCATCTCCTTTTCTTCTTCTCCCTCCTCTTATCTATACAAATACAATACGTATTTCTCCTATTGACACACTCAACTGCACATCTGCACCAAATTTAACTCATAACCTCTGTTTTGTTCTGTAAAACACACTGACTGTATCAGTTTAGTTGTGTTATCTGTTAATTTTGTTGCACCTGTGTCTGTCTAATTTATTCTACGTTTTGTGTAATGTGACATTCCACTAATGGTAAAATAAGTAAAATAAATAAATGGAAAAATACTATGTTATCTCTGGTTGTGTAGAGCTATGAAATGCGTAAAGGGAAGTCTGGAGAATGTGATTACTATTCACTTTTACAGGAGACAATAAATACAATGTCGTTCCTCCACACAGATTTGCTGACCTCATGTTGGTTATTTTAAATCATTGTAGGTTAATGATTGATGTTCATCTGGAATCACAGCAGGAAGACTAAAATAATTTTTATGATTGTCATTAGATTTCCATCTTTTCACTTAGTTTTTTCTCTCCCCCGTAGGATGATGCCTCTCGGTCAAACCTGCGCTGTCTCCTCCCTGTTTCCTCGCCCCGTCTCCGGAGTTCAAACGCCTCGTCAGCAGACCGAGCGCTCCTGAGCCCTCGCTGTGACCCCTGTCTGCTTGGCTGCCTGGCTGACATCCCGGGGAGGTGATGCGACGGTTTGTCTACTGTAAGGTGGTGCTGACCACCTCTTTAGTGTGGGTGCTGGTGGACGTGTTCTTGCTGCTCTACTTCAGCGAGTGTAACAAATGTGATGATAGGAAAGACCGCTCGCTGCTCCCTGCCCTCCGAGGTGAGTCTGCACCTCTGCTGCTGCACCTTTCATTCACAGAATAGACGTGATGGGGCTTGAAGTTTTCAGGGCTCCATTAAGCAAAGAGCTTGGACTCTTTATTCCCTCTCTCTTTACTACTCCCAGTCTTGATGTAAGTTTTCAGTTTTCAGGATTTTCTATTGAAACATTCTGTTGGTCATTATAAAAAAGAGAATAAAGGAGGCAAAGAGGTTTACAGTGAATGAATTTTAAGACCTCTCAGAGAAAGTTAAAATGTACATTTTTGGGATTTCAAGGACTTTAGCAGATGTTTAAGGGGAATGATTGAGGGGAGAAAATCAAGTCCAGTTTCATTTGTGATGTGTTGTTGTGGGAGTTAGTCCAGAACGGTGTTGAGAAATTATAGCTTTTTGAATATGTAATCACTTTTTTAGTTTAATTTCTTAAATGAAATCAAATTATAATCATTTTCATTAAACATATTCAAGTGTGTGTGTTCTAAAGAGAGAGACATCTGAATTCCTAAAACCATGTTCATATGTGTGGTTTTGCATGTTTTTGGCAATGACACTACAAACTACATCTTGTACATCCTCTACCGCTTCTGAAACTGTACTGTAATACTGTTTGTTTGTATTCATCACAGTGAATGACATGTCTATTTATGTTCACCAAGGTAACAATATCATTGTGCGGTGATGCAGCTGTGAGTGCAGATTGATTTCCACACAATGAAAAAGTCGTTTTGACAGAACTAAATTCAGACATGATGTTCACTGTTCTACAAAAAGATTTTAATATTGTACTGAAATGCACTGGATTCAAAAGGACAGAGAGGCCCGCACTGTTGAAAAAAGTGCCGTAGACATATTTTAGCTTTTAGCAGTCGTAATTCCTTTCAGAAAATAATTACAACCTAATTAACATATATCAATAATTGTTAAATGCCAAGCAGTCAGTGTGGAGTGTGTTTAGCAGGAGGTGAAGTGAGATCCCTCTCTTGATACAACTTTTGTGTTCAGACAATCTCAACTACACTGAAAGACTGTTAACATGAAAAACAACCAGATTCATCAGGGAACATACAGTATGTTTGCCCTTGAGGCAGTAAACAGTTTTTAAGATTACACGCCATCTTTGCAAAAGAGCTTTTAGAATTTGCGGAGGTTGTAGGATTATTGAATGCGATAACTCCAGTTTATAAGTGCGGTGACAGTTAAGACATAATGCCCTGATTTTGTTTTGTAGAATCTACCTCTTGTTTGGCATCAGTCAAACAAGCTTGTGAATATAAGCTGTAGACTTAAAACGTTCCATCATTTCACCAGGATGTTTAACATAATCTTCCATCATCTGTCATAAATCTTATAAACACGATGAAGTTCATTGAGGAGCAAACTTTTGCCTGAAAGATAAAAAAAAACATGTTAAAAAAATCTAAAAAATAGTTTACAGTGATGAAGAAAATGCACGATTTGTGGTTATTGATCTACAAAAATGCCAAAACAGCAGTGTGGTTGTTAAGGTTTTGTGATGTAGTGAATCTCTGCTGCCTCATTTGATCTATTTACCTGTAGTATGTACTGTAAGCTTTAAACAATCTGTGTGTGCACGTTTGTGTGTGAATGGTTCTGAGATCAACCTAAACCACAGTTCCTCTTTACCAGAGTTCATATCCTCCCATGCCCTGCAGTAAGCAGGTTTCTAAGAGGCTTGCTAAGCTGCTTTTAAGGTTAGAGTGAGGCAGAGCTGCCGGCTTCTGAGACTGATTACCATACAAAAGTCTACTGTTACACTGGAGTCACTTTGCTTATAAAATAGCTTAAATATGAGGATTTGCTAAATATATGAACTGTAGTGTTGAGAATGTTTTTTTTAGACACTGTTTCCATGACAGTGGAGGTGTTTTTAGCTTCTTCTTGTCAAGTTTAATCCTATTCATTCAGCCCAACACTGAATAGCCCACTCTTAATCTGGCACTGAGTCACATGTTCACCTTTTGATTGGAATCGATTTGCCCCAATTAGATTATTACTTAAGACTTTCGGGTTAGGTCACACTCATTACTAAATACCAATCAGTTAATGCTTGTGTAGCCAAACGCCACTATATTGTAGTTTACAATAGATATAAGAATTTCCAGTCTGTTGGAGGCCCAAAGTGAATGGGATCCTTAAAGCTTAAAATTATTCAGTTTTTGGCCACTAAGGGTTAAAAAAAACAATGTGACAGATGTGCAGACACTACACCTTATGAAGACGTGATGACTAACCTGTTTGCAAACAGTTTCCTATTTTACACATGCAGCAGACGCAAAGCTGAATGTGTAACATTAGCATTCATTTTGAGTCAGGTTTCTGGCCACCTGACAAATGTATGTGCATCATTTACTCTTTTTTTCTTTAGCTCTGTTTTGGTCTTCACCATCTTTTGACAAAAATATCTGGGTCTGTACTAGCTGCTAAATGTTTGGCTTTGTTCACCAGTAACTTTGTTGATAACTTTGTCTGTGTAGCTCTTTTGCTGGAAACGTCTGCGTACGGGTTGATTAGAGCAGCTCTGACTGCACCACACAGTAAATACGGGGGCTGTTAAACCAAAAGAATGAGCTAAAAGAGGCTAAAAGGCTCAGCTGAGATAAAATTTGATTGAATTCTATTAATATCAAAAAGTTTGATTAATGCAGCTTTGAACAACTTAAAATCAGTACTTACAGTAGTAATATGAGTTGCACAAACCTATAGTGTGACGTGATGGTTTGTAGTCAGTTTCTACTCCATTGCGTCCATTTTGGACAAGGAGTCGGTGATCCTACACAGGTCATTACCAGGTCGATAATGATCTTTTAAAGAATGTCTGCCTTAAATTCCTGATTAGAGCAGACCTCCCTTAGCTCACGTCACTGTTTCTCAGTTTACCCCTAATGAACTTTATCCGTTATGTTTATGTAAGAATTTACGTTTGCTTGACGTACTAAGCTAAAGCTGTTTGGAGTGCTGTAACGGAAGGTATATAGCATTGACCCATGTAACCACGGGTTCTCGTCTGCAGCATAAATATAAATATAATACATTCTAACTAACTAACACTTCAATTAAGTTGGTGCCCTTGGTAGAGACACATTAAAAAAAAAGAAAAGCAAAGGCTGAGCTATCCTCACTTTTAGTCCCTGGATCCTACACTTCCCATTACTTAACAGTGTGTTTTCATTAAATGGGTTTCAAACATCTTTCAAACACCACACCGGCAGTTTGCATAAAAAGCTTTCTGTTTCTTTTCTCAATCCTAATCTGAGATAACCCTTGACATCATCATTGTTATTTTCCAAGACTTTAGAAAGCGCGACAAAAGTTATAATACAGAAGTTGTCACAGGCTGAGTGGTATTCCTCATGATGAGTGAACTGGCCCTCACGTGTGTGCTTTTAATATAGACACGGCTTTAGATAAATTCATCCACTAAACTTGCTGGTTGGTCCTTCTTGGAATTGGTGGGCTTTGATTTTTATGAATGACTTAATTTAGTAGGAATTTTTAAAAATTCTGTCTTTTTTATTGAATTCAAGCGTGCATGTTTTAATTGGCTGACTCAACCGAGGACTGAGATTTGTGCAGATCTTTTCTGAGACAACTACAGCCCATGTGAGCATTAATGAGACATCCACTGGTAATCATCTAAAGTAACTTTACATAGTTTAGCTGTTTATGAAGTGAAAAGAGCAGTTGCAATAACGGTTGATTATGAAACTTACTTCCTTAAGGCTACACATTCACTGCCAAGTTTCAGGTTTAGATTTTTTTCAACAATCAGTTCCTCTGTATTTGAAATAAAATGTCACAAGACTGTCAACTGATCAGTTGATAGTCTTCATTCTTTGTGTGTTCAAATCCTGACTTTTTCATCACCACAACACACACAGAAGAAACAAAATATGACAGTTTCTATTTTGTAACCGCAATCAGCCACTCGAAGAGGCTCAGCATCACAAGGCAAAGCTGTGTGCCACACATGATATTTTTGAAAATGTAAATGTAATTCAGTGACAGTCGACGCTTTCACTTGTGGACTGGAATCACTGTATCTGTGTTTGTACACACTTCTGTGCACACAACATCTATTGCATGTCTGTCTGTCCTGGGAGATGTGTCCCTCCTCTGTTGCTCTTCCTGATGTTTCTTCCATTTTTCCTCATCCGAATCGAGGGTCTAAGGATAGACAGTGTCGTATACGGGACAGATTGTAAAGGCCCCTGAGGAAAAACTGTGATTTGTGTTTTTACTTGACTTTACTTATTTAGTATTGCTGTACATATATACATACGGTATTTTTCATCCTGAACCTGTTTAATTTTAGGATTTTAGTTTGACTTTAGCTGTAGTATTCCTCCTCAAGAGGTGCTGAAGCGTAAAAATAATTGACAACCAGGAGAAACAAAAAAACAGTGACAACAAAAAACCCCACCTTTTATTTATCAAGTACATAATTTATAGCAGGAACTTATTTTTCATGCTTATACCCATGAAATAATCATTCTGTCATTCAGATTGCTTTCTGTTTATACAGCAGATGGCTGCCATTTTGCTTTTGATTTAAATGTGATACCATAAGGTTGCATTAATGTGGTAATGGCACAAGGAGCTGAGGTGAGAAGATCTCAGTCATGACACCACAGGGTGTGTTGCAGAATGCTACTTTATGGACTTTCCTCTCCTCACAGAGGAAGCTTACCATTTTCCTGGTACTCACATATTTACAGATATTACACTTAAATGTCACACTTCTGTTCCTAATTGCCTTGAATATTTGTTCTTCTACTCTCTTGGTAGTCATATAAAAAGATATGGAAAACATGTTGCAGTTAGGGTGAAGTTGCACATAAGAGCAGCGTAGTAGTATTCTGCAGGGTGTTTGTTCCCGGCTTGCTGTGGTTTTGTGTTTAACGGGAGCTTCTCTGATATATAATGTAACAGCAGAGGGAAGAGGTGGAGGTGATGTATGAAGGAAAGAGAGTGGATCAAGCTTGTGATAGAGCCTCCAACTGTACACCACAGATCTTTTCCTGCAAAGTAAATGAGAATGAAAAGAGCTGGAGGACAATCTACATGCAGATTACTGTCTGAGTCCACCTCGATAAGAGGAATCTGGAATCTCGCAAACAGGGATCAAAGGGTCCAGCTGATCTCGCAAGACACTTCAATAATGAAGGATAGTATAGAGAAGGCTATAACATATACCACATGTGGCAAATGTTGAGTCTAGAGTTGCACATGCATTGCTAATTTGTGAGATGTATGAGCTCATGAATCACATAACGGACAGGTAGACAGGTAAACATGTGGCACTTTATATTTGTTCAGCACTGAAATATGAGTGATTGTGTCTCAGAAGACTCATTACCTGTGAGTGTAAGGGGAACCTTTTTCACTGTAATTGCTTGGGATAAAGCTGCAGGCAGGGACATTGAATTAGATTGATTGACCCGTGGACAGACAGAGCCACTGTTTTCTTCGCAGATGATCGCGGTCATCTTTTATAAGGAATGCTCTGTGTCAGGAGGAGAGAGTGTGTCGGGCTTGAAAATACCAAAGAGAGTTTGTTTCCGAAGGCTCCTCTGTTCTGTGTGTTGCAAACCAGTTTCATTTGAGCATTTCTAGTCTTTATAATCGCTCTCACTGTTTGTAGCGAATTGTTCATTTGGGTATGTGCTAACCACATATAAAAGTAATTATTTCAAACATGATGTAATAACCTTTGGTAAGAAAAACAACTGGCTGCCTAATGCAGTGTAAATATGCTGACATTTGGTATACAAGTAAAAGAAATGGTTATAAATGAGGTTAAAGGCTTGAAAGCAAAACCTTTACAGATAGGAGCCTTGATGTATCTCCGACCATGAAAGTCTGTAGAAAGTTTCATGGCAATCCATGTAATAGTTGTTGAGATGTTTCAGTCTGGACTAAAGAAGTACCCCAGCCGATGGACCGACATTGCAGTCTGTAGAGCCACGCAGCCAGCGTAGATAAAGAGTTAAAGGGTAATGCAAGGTAAAGAAGGAAGACAACTAGTTGAAAAAAGCTCCAGTAGCCTCTGCAGTTTTGACTGAGATGTCCTTTGGCACAAATGGAAAACAAATCATTAATTTTAGCAAAATTCATGCTGTCTTAAGTGTAAACCATATTGTTCTGACAAAGTCACAGATACGTTTGACTGTTGAGTGTATCACATATGGGTTTATCGATGCTTGAAAAATTTGAGTTTGTCAGATATTTTTTAACATTCAAGTTGTAACAAAGAGAGCAGCAATGTAGTGGTTAACTGGGAACAACAGTTTGCCTTGTTATTTCCAAGCCTGAGGACTGTCTCCTAAAGTTCACAAAGTATTCGGCTCTCTGCAGTTGTTCTACATCTGACAGTACTGTTCCACACATTATTCACTAACCCATTTTTATAGTCAGATTAAAATATTGTATATATCATTTTACATTTTTAAATAATCTAGTTGTTTATGTTGTGGTAAAGGCAAACAAACCCAGAGTGATGTTGATGGTTTGCTGGATATTCTGGCTGTGTATGATTTTTTTTTCCTGAAAATTCCCATCCTGGTGTTTATCCGTACCTACAGACTGATGGATTGGAGAGGCCGAGCATGTGTTTGATGGACACTTTGTTCAGTCATCCAGCTCGGCTCTCGAGCTGTGTCCATCAGATTTAAGCCGGTGTCCAAATGGAGAGTGTCAGCAGCACCGTAAAGAAAAGAGCAGGATCCGTTGAGGTTAACAATCCAGCAGACACCAGCCTGTCTTCACGAGGGGTCGTAGGGAATCCTCTTAACCTGGGACCTTGCAGATATTGTGAACTATCTGTCCCCCTTTCATGGGAATCACTGCCTCTGCTCTGAGAGATTATTAAAAAGAGAGAGAGAGAGCACGGTCATAAATCCATTGGAGGTTATTTACCTTTGGTGAAGGGGGCTGGCTCTGCACCAGCAACAACAGCAACAACAGCAATGCTGATGTTCTGCAGGCATTTGACTGTAGGAGCATATAGCAAAGACTACTGCTGTAATTCTAGAAAGGGTTTTACTTTCATGCTCCTTTTTCATCTATTAATACGTTCTCCCAAATCTGTGAATTCAAAACCTCCTAATAGATTAAATTAAAATTAAATATAGCTGCCAGACTGTGCAGTGCTTGATAGTCACTCAGCCCAAACCACAGCAACCAGGAGAGAGCTTAAGCAGAACGCCCGCAGTGTCTGGGTTAGATTTTACACAGTTTTTTTGCATTCACTGATGTGTGAGGAAGCATATTTTCCCCCAGCATTTAACAGTGCAAGTGAGAATACCATCACATCTTCTGAATGTGCAGTTATTAAGTTTTGTGTGGAATTATCCTGTATACACGCTGCCAGTACATGAATTGCTCTTAAAACACACACCACCAGTTTGGTGCATGCACATTGATCTGGAAAATTACGTTTATGCTCTGACTTAAATAAATAAAAATAAAATAATAAATGAGAAATGATATTAAATTATCTGTAGTTCGTTCATTCATTTTTCATGGATTAATTTAGATTAGAAAAGATCAGAGACACATTTTTCTCAGAACAGGCGATTATTGATGTAAATGATCAAAGAAGTACATACTGTACAATATGTATTATGTATATCATTCTCCTTTACTGAAGCTTCATTTGTAGTCAAACCCGCACTATATTTATAATATTTGTATTCAACTTGTGCAGTCTCGCTGCCTTGAGTTCTTGAAAAACCACCTTTTTTTTTTTTTCACTGGTTAGAACAGGGTGCACAGCCAACACGGGTTAGGGAGGTCAGTCAGTACTCATTACTCTCAGTTCAATTTAGAGAGGAGATGTGGAGCATTTGTAATTTTTGTGGGCTTTTATATCGTAGTAGTCCTTCTCATATTGTTTCCTTATCAAGAATAGACTGTATATACAAAGTGATGTATTTTTCTCACCTCCTTTAGTGAGAAAAACCCCACAATAATGGCTTTGATTTCTCATCAGATATCCTTTTGTTTTGCCTCTGTTATGTTACAGCGGTGATATCTCGGAGCCATGAGGGTCCGGGGGAGATGGGCAAGGCGGTGAACATCCCCAAGGACGACCAGGAAAAGATGAAGGAGCTCTTTAAGATTAACCAGTTCAATCTGATGGCCAGCGACATGATTGCACTCAACAGGAGTCTGCCGGACGTGAGGTTGGATGGGTGCGTAAGCTTGGGCGTCTTCCAGATGCATGCTGTGAATCACACCACTGACCCTGTAACACCTACACACACACATACATCCACTCTCCAACAGACCAGCATAACACAGTCCTCACCCTGCTCCTCCGCAGCCTGCAAACCTTTTGTACCTTTGATACCCATCACACATTGCAATGCGCCATGGCTTCTTTATCAAAAAGCTGACATTTCGACTGATACTTTCTGCTTTTTGCTTCTTTATTTCTTTTGGGTTTTTCACTCCATAATGTGTGCAGACTTTTATGTCGGGTTCACTAGAAACTGTTCCAGTATTCAGACAAATGTGTTCGATGGCTCAAGGCAGCAGGGATTCTTTATCTAGTCAAAATAGTCTCAACAGGGTTGCAGACTGCTCTAAACTATCGAAGCAATGTTATTCTGATGATTAGAGTAATTTAGTCCATTAGATTCTGTTGGTATTAATAACTTTTATCTAATGTGAAAAGACATCTCTAATTATGGGCGCAGAATCCATCAGATCCCTCAAGTGTTTACATTAGGCCTGACATTTGAATGAGAGCAGGGTTTTTGTTTTCAGTCATTTAAGATCCACTTGAGCACTTAATGAAAATCCAAGGAGCAATTTGTATGAAACATGAGCACATTCGTCTCGGGCTGCTGATATGCAGCGGCATTCGCCTCTCGTGGAGACATTATCCGAGCGATTCGTGTTTAAATATTTCAAGTGAACACGAGTTCTCCGCAGCACTTTCATACCAAAGGCTCTGCCAGTCAGATACACCATGAGAAATAGGCCACAAGAATACCTTTTTTTTTTCACACCTACATCCCGCAGTTTTTCTGTGCTATTTGTGCCTATACCAAGAAAATGCCAACTCAAGACTTTTTTTATGAAGATCATTTTGCCTGCACAGTGCAAATGAAGACCTACATTACTGAGAAAAAGTGAACATTCAGCTGGTTGCAACTCCTCCAGTTTTTCCGTTCATTATGGCTCAATCCTTCTCTCAATATAAATATTACAGCAGCTTTATTACGGAGTACCGCTTAGCCTTGCAAAATGTCACCAGCTGTGAGGTGAAAATTATCCAGAGCCATGCAGAATTGTCAGTCATTGCCTCTGAAGGGCAATAACATTTTGTCTTGAAGGCAACCTCCTGGCCTAGTTGTGTCAGTCAGTGCTGTCACTTTGAATAGACAGGACTGAACTAACAATGCTGTCTGCTCCGCTGGCTTCTTTCACCCTCCGTCACCTCCCACTCCCCCTCCTCCTGCCCTGGCCGTCCACCTGCTCCGCTTCTGAAGCGCAGCTCATTCTTTATTCAGCATCATCCACTGCAGCGCCGTCCCACGTTTGCCACATTCTCACTCTTGGGCTTCAACAGGCATCCCATCAAGCCAAGGACATGATGACATACATGGCTGTCAACACTGGTTTTATTTTTTCTACTTTCTCTGGAGATATTTGTCAGTAAATCTCGTATGACAATGTTTTTGCACTGACGGCAGCTTTGGATAGCAGCAGGACACACTCAGGCGGAGAGAACCACTGTGAGCGCAGCTTGGAAAACAATACTGTAGTTTTAGACCAAAGAATTTAGTGTATTTTAGGTTTAGGTATGAGGATACAAATGATTACTGCTGCTGCTCCTAAGGATTTTATTTTCAATGAATCAGTTACTTTTTGTAGAATTAATTAATCATTTAGTCTATAAAATGTAAAAAAAAAAAAAAAAAAATTACAAATGACTATCAAATGGTGTGTATTCAAAACATCAACAAATATGAAACATTTGAGAATCTCTGAGCAGCAAATGTTTGGGATTCTACTTGATTAAAGGATTAATATAAGATTTTCTTTTTTCTTTTACTTAAATCAACTAATTGTTTAAATATGAGCTAGGGTTATAGTTATTTGTAACAATCTGTAAGTGGTGTAGGTTAAAACAGTGGTTCCCAACATGAGGGTTGGGATACTCACAAGGGGGCCTGAGATGCATCTAAGGGCTTGCCAGATGAGTAAATAAAAATAATAATAACAATTCTGCTTCAAAAAACTGTTTATTTTTTGGATTTTTCTCTAATCTTTGTTTTTTTTTGTGAAATACAAAGTTTTACCTCTACGTGCCTCTAAAAAATTGTTCAAATGAAATAATCTGTTGTGTAACTTTACTGATTTAATTTCTTTTTTGCTGTTGCTCCATCAGCTGTAAGGCCAAGGTGTACTCAGACGACCTGCCAAACACCAGCATTGTCATCGTGTTTCACAACGAGGCGTGGAGCACCCTGCTGCGCACAGTTCACAGCGTCATCAACCGCTCTCCCCGACACCTGCTCGTGGAGATCATACTAGTCGACGATGCCAGCGAGCGAGGTCGGTAGTCTGCACTCTGGCTAATAAGCAGCAGCTCACAAAATGTGCAGTATCTGAAATCCGACTTCAAGGATACAGGATGTATAGTCTGAACCCAAGTAGGCTGATGATCAATGTGAACAATGTGGGACACAACCAGGATGAACCAGGCTCAGTGGAGCACCAAACTTGGCAGCAATATAAGAAAAAATTAACACAACGTAGCTTTTTACTACAATAATCAGTAATTATAACTTAGAACATGATGACAATAAATACACCAACTAAATTGAGATGTAGGGCTGCAACTAACAATTGTTTATGTTATCGGTTAATCTGCCGATATTATTCTTGATTAATAAATTAATCATTTGGCCTAAAATACGCCACATAGTCAAATATCTGCCATATGACAGATGTCAAATAGTGATGATAATGATAGTAATAATAGAAAAATGCCTGTCACAATTTTACAGAGCCCAAGTCAAGACATTGAAATTCCTTGTTTCGTCAGACCAAATATTCACATTTCAGAAGCTGTAACCAGAACATTTTGGACATTTTTGTTTACAAAAATGACTCTATAAGATGAATTGATTTTCAAAATTGTTGTCGATATATTTTCTATTGATTGATAAATGGATAAATTGACTAATTGTTTCAGCTCTGTTGAGTGAAATTACTCTGCAAGCGCACCCTTTCTCAAATGTCTGTTGTTTTGGTTTCAGACTTCCTGAAGAAGAAGCTGGAGAACTATGTGCGGACTCTGGAGGTGCCAGTGAGGATCCTGAGGATGGAGCAGCGTTCAGGTCTAATCAGAGCCAGGTTGAGGGGGGCGGCCGCCACCAAAGGTCAGGTCATCACCTTCCTGGACGCTCACTGCGAGTGTACTGTCGGCTGGCTGGAGCCCCTGCTGGCACGCATCAAAGAGGACAGGTAGGAGCCAAAATGCACCGCACTGGATGTTTCAAATGTAATGTGGATATTTTGATGTGAAATAACGACTGGATTCTACTTTTTAGGAGCAGTCGCTACACCTCTGATGAGCTTCTTACTGTGGATCATTTGAATCTCTTGCCTATTCAGTCCTGAAACTTGCTTTATTAACACTGGTATTATCACATTTCACTTAAGTTGCATCATTGGGTGCTTGAGCCAAAGCTCTCTCTGAATATTGATGGGACAGCAAACCATCAGTTATGAATACGCTGTTTGAGGCTGACGCTGCTGATAGGAGAAGATTGTCATTTTGCATCGTCTGCTTCTGCCTCAGAAGAAAAGATAGCTCCAATTACTGTTGCTCTGTTTTTGTGTTAACTCTGCTACGACTGATGCCAGCACACGCTAGTAACGTCAAGATTAAAGTGGACAAGGACGTGTCTTCCAGCTACAACTAATACATGTTTGGGGACAAATAAGATGTGGCCCGGCTCAGTAGGAGATCTTTTCTTGTTTTGAGGATGTTTTTTTCAGCTCAAGAGTGTTTGTACGGTTGTTAAGCCAAATGTGTCACTTAAAGTGACAAGGTGTTTGTGTTCTGAGCATTAAAATATTATTTCAGGCTTTTACTTCTTGCTTGTTAAAAAGAAACAGAGGGTGTATCTGCTGTGTGTGTGTGTGTGTGTGTGTGTGTGTGTGTGTGTGTGTGTGTGTGTGTGAGAGATTACAAGATGGATGGATTGATAATGATTCTCCTGTGATCCATCTCTTATCTGAGGTCAGACACATTCATTCTTCCCTCAGGAAGAAATCAGTATCATATGAGTCAGAATATTATATTATGGAGCCATTACACTTTTACTGAACGCGGCTGCAGATGTATTGATGTCTTTAAGTATGGGTGCAGACAGAAAGTATGCAGTGTGTTGATGATTGATGATAAAGGTTGCTTTGGTAACTCCAAAGAAGGGCCGAGAGGGCTGGTTGACATCAGGTTTGTGATGTTAACATTTTGCCCAACATTGATATGTACTGTATTAGGATCTGACAAATGTCTGCAAAAGTTGATGTTCATTGCAGTTAACTCCTGTGCACTTTTGCTAGGTCATCACATAATGATATTATTATATTATCATGATACAATTACACTTGAAATTCAATAAACAATAATCCTGAAATATTTCTCCAATGCAAAGGTGAGTAAACATGCTTATTAGACCTTTGCAATGTTCAGTGCACTATGAAAAAGGACAGACATTCACTTTACTTTTATGTATTTGCAGGCTGGTCCTTTTTGGTTAAGATACCCTTCTGCCCTCCCTTAAGAGCAAAATGAGTAGTTGTACTAGTAATAGTATTTCACCTTTGTCTATGGTAGCCAGTGTACAATCATTAAGACTTAACAAATGCTTTAAAGATGTTTTAATAATGCGATCGCTATTTTAAGCTTCCCTCCTCAGCTGTCACAGCAAGAAAATGCCATCAGATGCAGATTTAATTTTTTTCATTGATGCTGGAGCATTAGTCAAACAGAAAATTAATCGGCAACAATTTTTAGATTCTTGATTAATCAATCAACCAAAAATGGCTAATATTTGCTTGTTCCAGCCTCTGAAATCTAAGGATTTGCTGCTTTTCTCTGTTTTATATCATTGTAAATTGAATATCTTTGGGTTTTGGTCTGTTTGTCAGACAAAACAAGACATTTGAAGATGCCGCCTTGGGCTCTCAGAACTTATGATGGCTCTTTTCTGCTATTTTCTTTGACTTTTCATAACAATTAATCAATTAATTGAAAAGTGAACATTTATCTAATCTCAAATTGTCCAGTTTTTCTGTCCATCATGATTCATCTAAAAAAAATCTACGGATTAACCAGTAATATAAATAATCATTAGTGTGGTCAGCAATGAGCAGTTAATTTCTTTCTTTACTTAAAAAAGAAACATTTTAAAGACCAACCATTACCTGATTTGCTCTCTTTCAGAGTGTGTCTGTTGGTTTATGTGGTGATGAAATTAAAATTACATGAAATTACATGAAATTAAAATTGCATCACCACACCTTTGCTCATATGCATTATATGTTTCGAATCTTTAGCAAAGGCTGGATTTACAGTATAATATATCTCAGCACTGAATCTTACACTATATTTTTCGTGTCTTTCAGGACAGCAGTGGTGTGCCCTATCATCGACGTCATCAGCGACGAGACGTTTGAATACATGGCAGGCTCGGATATGACCTACGGCGGATTCAACTGGAAGCTGAACTTCCGCTGGTACCCGGTTCCCCAGCGGGAGATGGATCGACGCAAGGGGGACAGAACGCTTCCCGTGAGGTACACAAAGAAAACGTTTCTTCCTCCTCTGAAGCTAAATCTAGATCATTTTTCAGGGGTGTGTGTCTTTTGATTAAGAATGAACACAGAGGAGGTCAAATTACACAAAGAAGGTGAAGAGACACTTTTTTGTAAGTTCAAACAGTTAGTTCTCAGTTTCTCATCAGAGCGGGTTTATCTGTGATGGCAGCAGGCCACAGAGAAGACATAGTTAGGATATTTAGATTTCTTCACAAGAACTCCTCTTATGAAAAGTGCCATTTTTATCTGCGGATAGAAATAGATCCTTTTCCTCTCTGTATCCCCCTGATGCAAGCAACTGCCTAAATAGCATCGTGGTGGATGTGAGCTAATTTAATGTAAAAATAGAAACATAGAAACTCTGTTCACAGTTGCCCTTTTTTTGGCTACACAGAGCTAGGCACAGTTTGTCATCAGTATGCAAATCACTCCCAGCAACAAACAATATTCTTAATTAAGGGCCGACTTTAACATAGAATGAATTAAAAGATAAAAGTAATTATTCCTCTAAGGCTTTGTTTCAAATTACCAAACAAATTGGTCTTTTATTATATTCTGAAAGTTCCTCAGAGTTGCACTAAGACACTAATAAATACAGCACAAAGAGACGTAATATTGCAAAAAGGATTATTTTGCTTTTTGTGTTAATTTTGTGTGTGTGTCTGTTGCAGGACTCCCACCATGGCAGGAGGATTATTCTCAATAGACAAAACAAACTTTGAAGAATTAGGAAGCTACGATCCGGGGATGGACATCTGGGGCGGAGAGAACCTGGAAATGTCTTTTAGAGTGAGTGACAGACCGGGGAGGGATGCTGCCATGATGTGATCACCTCACCAAACTTGGTTGATGTCAGCGGTCACAATGCCGTTTCCCTCACTTGCATCTTTTCCTCGAATCACTTCGACTTAAGATTCAAGAAAAAGATATACAAGGAAAGAGGAATCTTGAAATACATGTTTAGTGAAATGAGAAGTCGGCTTTAAATGCACTGTGGTGCTCCCTTAGAGTTGGATATTTACAGATATTGTATGATGGGATGTTTCTTCATGTTGCCCTATGCACAACTAACCACTGTTTAGACTGTGTACACAATTTGTTAGTGTACTTCACTGCTCAGACATGCACGTGACCCATTTTTTCACTTGTAAATTCATTATTTAGGAATCGACATCATGATTAGAATGTCTCTTAATGTTTTTTTAATTATTTAAATATCTATTTTTACTGTTTTTAGGGGAAAAAAGGTAATGATGTAATAATTATAGCTCACGTCAAAATGTTCTTTCTGCCCATCGCATGGTGATTGATTTACAGCTTGGAAATTACACAGTAAATGTATGTATTGTCCAGGCTTAAAACCCTCCAGCTCTCCTGGACTGAAAGATGCAGGTTGAAAGGGAAATGAGAAGATCAGAAAAAAAAACTCCTGATGATCAAACCTCATGATGAAACACAAGAAGAGCATAGAAGTTGTTTAATGCTTTATTTCTTAATCAGGTCTACAGTTAACACATATCCACTATAACTAGATGTTGAATAAGAAAACACACAAAATGTAGATATTGGGAATAATATGACTTAATATGAGGATTCAATTACAAACAGATACCCTATGAGGGAGCGTGTTGTATGATGGTCTCTTGTTTCCTCCTTCTGGAAGCCCCCTTACTTGCAGAATTAAAACCATTGTAATGTTGTTATTGATGACAGATTTGATAGATTTCTGGGAACAATCAAATAAGGGAACTGGCATTCACCCTATGTTGGATCAGTTTGTATTGCCTGTATTATATATTTTATAAATCTACATTGTCTGTATGTGTCTGTAGATCTGGCAGTGCGGTGGCTCGTTGGAAATCGTAACATGTTCGCACGTGGGTCATGTTTTCCGGAAGGCCACCCCATACAGCTTCCCTGGAGGAACGGGCCAAGTCATCAACAAGAACAACAGGCGCCTGGCTGAAGTCTGGATGGATGATTTCAAAGATTTCTTCTATATCATATCACCAGGTACTGAGCTCTCTGACTGCATCTTTCTGCTGCTGGAATAGTGCAACCCCATATTGACGACTTTGCTAAAACGGCATGAATTCTGCATGTATTAAAAGTTTGAGCGAATATATAGTTCAGTCATGAATTTAATAGATTTAATGCACTGCTGTTCAAAAGCAGATATGAACAATCCTCACGACCAGACCCCTCTGCGCTACTTATGTGCTCGCTGATATTACATTTAGCAAATTGGTGTGAAAAGGAAAGTCTCATCTGCTCTCTTTTATTCTTTCTTCCTCTTGCATGGTGCTTTATCTTGCTCATTTGAGAATTTATATTTCTCCTTTTACTCCGTCTCACATTTATATTTAATGCTGCTTTTGTCATCTCCAATCTGGGATTAATTAATTCCTACTTTCAGACACATTTTTTAGTGCTGCTCTGAACTTAAGTTCTGAAATTTGTCAAAGATGGTCAGAGCTCAAAGACACATGGATAAACTGGAACAATAGGATTGTGCAGATTGAGAGATGAGTACCCCTCCATCTGTCGACGTAGTAATGTGATTACCCTTCAGCGGTGTCCCGGAAATCTGTGGTTAAGTGTTTTAGATGCCAGCCAACCTGTAAGGCATCCGTAATCTGCTGATCTTATGGCACAAATTGTGACCTTCTCCCCAGCTCAGTCAGGCAGGATTCAGCACGGGCAGGTGTGCAGACAGAGCCGGGGGGTTGTGATGGATGAGTCTTCCTGCGTATTGTGGCTCCACAATGACTGTCTGTTCCTCCAGGACATTAGGGAGAATGATCTGGGCCACGCTGCTGCCAGACCTCACTTATTGGCACGGAGGAACTCAGTATGTTGCTCAGGCTGAGTTTGGGAGTGGCAACCAGCGATCCTATTAAAAGTGCATCTCCCTCCTCGTCCCTCCTCTGCACTGGTGATTTCAAGATCAAAGAGGCTATTCATCATCTGCAACATGTGATGCTCAGACCCTACAGAGAGCGAGAGGGAGAAGAGAGCCAGGGGAGGAAGAGTGGCCTTCAGCTCATAGCTTTTATCTGCCAACCTGAAATGTCTATTTCACAGATTAAAGTGTAAGACGTTTTTGGTATTACAGGAGGTGCTGTTTGAATTGTCTGGCTCGTGTTTGATGGATAAATATACAGCGCCGCAGGTCTTACATGTTGGCTGGTTTTTGAAAATTGTATTCTATTTTCCCTTTTATTGCAATCATCAGCTCTTTCATGATAAATTACCCCAGTGGATCTATCTACATGCAAGCTATGAGTCCTCAGGAGGCACTCTGGGGAGAAACCATCTACCTAATGTGTTTGTAAGTGTCTGTGCCCAGTCGCTATCTAATCCTTCCTCAGTCTTCTGTTGCATCAAGGCTGATACATCATGCGCTTTCCATTTGGCCAAAATAACATGCGTCATGGCACACGATATTCCACACTTGTTGCATTTGTGCATTTCTGAAGGAGAGGTCTTTAGCAATCCACTGTGTGTATAAATGGGATTTGACCTAGTTTCCTCATATGCCCTCTTTGCAGAAATTAGGTAAATTATGCATTACTAAATAGAAAATCCTTCCATGACCACCCACATACAGTAGCCCATATGTTCAGGTAGGGTTGTATGGTGTTTTTTTAAATAAAGGGTCCCTCTAGTGTTTAGTCTTGGTGGTGCGAGATAACAGGACTGTCCTATTACAAAATAATCCCTCTACTAAGGTAAATCCTGACTGATGCTGCTCAGTGACACATATGGCTGAATCCTTTTGTCTGCAGGCGTGATGCGGGTGGACTACGGAGACGTTTCTTCCCGTAAAGCCCTCCGTGAGGCCTTGCAGTGCAAACCGTTTTCCTGGTATCTAGAGAACGTCTACCCAGACTCCCAGATCCCAAGAAGATACTACTCACTTGGTGAAGTATGAGCTTTCTCCTAACTCTGATCTCCCACAATGCAGCAGATATGCCGCCTCCCTCTGCATTCAGATATGTCCTTGTAGCTTCTGGGTTGTGTTCTCAGAAAGGCAATATCGCTGCGAGAGAAATCAGAAAATCTCAGGATCCAGTAAACGCTGAACGAAACGAGATAAAAACAAACAGCCCCAGCTGTTGGTATTGAACGCATATGATAAACAAACAAGGGGATGGTCGTGTAGTCAGTATTGATCCCAGTCACATGTTTACACAGCTATGCTATGAATGCTGGGTAGGTGAAATAAAGCTCGTGTATACATACTGCACAGTCTCATGGCACAGTTTTGTGTTGTACTCAGTGAGCAAAAATGAATTTTAAAACACAAAAATGTGCACGTATCAGTCAGAATCTTACTCACACAGGGTTGTAAATTGTTAATCAGCAAGTTGTGCATTTTATTATGGAACTATCTATACCTCTTCTAAAAATCTGAAAGTATAGAGGATGATTACTTTAATAGATGGTTTTGGCAGAGATGCAAAGCACGTGTAGAGTAGTTCCTTTAGAAATTAAAAAGGGGATTGTGGGAACTGTGTGATAATTTGCAGCTCAGGCGTGAGAATTCATAGTTAATTGTTTTCAAGATAATAGAAGTTCAAGTTCCTTTCATGAGTTCATTCCCTCTCACACAGAAAAAGAGATTTTTTTTTAAGTGACCTGAATTTGCCTCTAGATGCCCACGACTGCGTGTCGACAGCAGTGCAGCATGGGGTAAAGTCGGTGCTAACATGCAGTGTGCTGCCTGCACGATAGATGGAGGCCATTTAAAAGTAATGTCAGTTGAAGAACTCGTGGTGAAATGAGCCTGTAATCCTCCAACATTCATACAGCTGAGGATGAGGAGTTTTTCATCTGTGCTGCTCTGCTGTACTGCAGTACAAGCTGGTTCTCTCTCTCTCTCTTTAGCCACTGCAGCACCTCAGCTCTGATCTTCCTCTAAAGCAGACTTCTCCTGACTGATTCTCATCCTCCATAACACACAGTCAGCCTTTCTTTAACAGCTGAAACCATTAGGTTTTATATCACTTAATTATGAGTGCCATTCTGTTCCTGCATGATAGGCATAATAAGTTGCTTAGGCAACATATAGAGCCAGCTCAGCTTTAGCTCTGTGAATGTATGAGTTCATTAGAAAGCTGAGTTGACTGTAAAGTCAGTAGAAGCTGTGATGGCCGGGGTTACTGAGGCAGTGCAGTCGTATCACTTATCCATTTCAGCTTTAAAAGGGAAGATAATGAGTAGAAGTTGGATTAACTTAACTTGGTGACACAATATCTCTCAGGCTGCAACTAACGATTATTTTCATTATTGATTAATCTGCCGATGACTTTGTTGGATTAATCATTTTGCCTATAAAATGTTAAAATAAATAGTGAAAAATGCCTGCTGTAATTTACCAGAGCCCAAGGCAATGTCTTAAAATGTCTTGTTATGTCCGACCAACAGTCCAAAACACAAAGATGTTCAGTTTACAATGATATATGAAGAAAAGCCTCAAATCCTCACATTTAAGAAACTGGAACCAGCAAATGTTTGGCATTTTTGCTTATAAAATAACTAGAATGATTTGATTATCAAAATAGTAGCTGATTAATATTCTAGACTGATCAACTAAGCGACAAATTGTTGCAGCTCTAATGATTTTAGCTCATATCTGAATCAGACAGTGGACTCTGGCAGAAAGACATGGTGATAAACATGCATTTTTCATGATCACTGTTTGGAAATTAATCACTAGACACAGTTGACTCAGTAATGAGAGAAGACTTGACAGGTTTGGGGTAAAATTGGCTGTGGTGGGTAATGTAACTCTCGGTTTTGTCTGCCACTTAAATTGTCTGTAAAGAAAGTCACTAACAGAAAAAGAAGGGGTGTAGAAAAGATGATTTTTAATTTTTTATGAGAAATATTGAGCAGGACCTGACTTTGTTGTTGCTTGGACATGCAGCCTGGAGTACTGTCAAGTAACGCATACATACCCTGGCATGAATAAAATACTCTTTAATACTTTGTAAACTCAAGAAAGTGATTACTTAGGTTAACTTTGTAAACTTTGTACCATAATGTTGAAATGCAAGATTTGCGAGGTTTGACTGTATTCAGAAATGGATGTTTTGAGTTGTGAAAACTGAGTTGTTAAGTCGCTAATAAGTATGAAATTAGTAAATCTAGAGACAGAAAGTTAGTTTCAAATTTGAGTTAAAGAAACTTCTAATTCCTGCTTGTAGATCAGAAATGTTGAGACCAACCAGTGTGTGGACAACATGGGAAGAAAGGAGAACGAGAAAGTTGGCTTTTTCAACTGTCACGGCATGGGCGGAAACCAGGTGAGGGGGAAAAGTACAAACACTATACAAATCATTTTTATTGTTTCTCGTCTGGATTCTGTTTTTAAAACTATCTACACACAATGTCCTATAAACACTAACTGGAAACATCCTATTAGAAATATGTTATAAGTGCTGTAAATTAAATCTCTTAAATTAACATTGAATGAACCGAGCCTTTGATACTTCTTTATCTTGGGTACATGAGCTTTGGGATTTTGTCTTTCCTAGAAAGCTTTGGCTCAATCAGGTTGGACGCAAAGTGTGTGCAAATTGCCAACTTTTAAGTTGATCCACAGATTTTCAATACAATTCAAGTTTGGATTTTTTCCAAATTTTACTTTCTCATTCTTAAATCCATTTTTGATTTGGCTCCATGCTGCGGCCATTGTGAAGTCTTTGGCATTTTAAGAAGGTTTGTGCCAAGAATGTGATTGAATTTTGGTCTAATCATTGTTCCCTCTGTCCTTACAACTCTCGTTATGGGGTATTGTGTATAGCTACACTGCATGAGACAGAATCTCAATATAACCCTATTGTAACAGAAAAATGTGGAAAGAGGAGTAGAAAGCACAAAAAATCATCTTGTACAAGTCTAAGTCTACTAAGTCTAAATAGATTTTGGCACCACAAAAAGCATGAAGACACTGACTGTAAATCAAGAATAAATATGTGCAAATTATTCACATATCCTCTCATCAAAGGCACTTTTCAGCACAATGGGTGTATACATTTCTGGAATGCTAAGTGATGTTGATGCTTCATCTTCTGAGTAAGACATCTCGTCTCCAGGTGTTCTCATACACGGCGGATAAAGAAATTAGGACAGATGACCTCTGTCTGGACGTCTCCCGCCTCAACGGACCGGTCGTCATGCTCAAGTGTCACCACATGAAGGGCAATCAGATGTTTGAGTACGATGCTGAGGTAGGATTCATATAGTAGCCAAATAACCCTTAACCAGGCTGTTATTGCAGGCGGCCATTCCTGCTTCCTGATGGCTGATGTTTTGAAAAATGACTTTGATGAAATGCTGATTGATTGTGTTTGTCTGTGTCATGAGGAGATTGCTGTGCAGTGGTGCACATTGAGGATTTAGGTGATGCAAGTGTGCTATTGAGTATCCGTTTGCTGCCACCAGATGGCACTGTATGTCAGTTTTTTAGCAGCGTAGAAGCTGAGTTGCTTTCCTCACCCAGCAGCTGTCTCTCCTCATGTTCTCTCCTTTCACATAGTATGTTGGCAAGTGGGAATATGATTTTGAGGTAAGCTTTTCAAGTCATCGCTCCTGAATATTGCCCCATAGTCTCAGTCCTGTGCTTCCAGTTTCGTGATATCCTATAACACTGTGTGGACTGTGAAGTGGTGGTGGTTGTTAGAATAGATCATTTAAATCTCGATGTGAGCTGGAGCCTTTTTGGAGGATGAATAAAGTTGAATCTTTAATGGATTTTGAACCTAATGCATTTTTAAAAAAACATTTTTTCTTCATTTACTCATCACACAAAATTCAGCAAAGCAAATACACTTAGTTGCCTGTTAATTAGGTACACCTATCTAAAACTAATGCTGTCTAATGCAACAGTCCTGCAGTAAATCCTCCCTTCGTGAAGGTTATAATGTTCAGCTTTTTTTGTTTTAGAGAGATATTGATTCAACAGTATCATCATTTTGGAGGATGTAGTTTGTGGTGCTGTTCAGCTGTATTGCGTTATACTGACAGGTGTTTCTATTGTTTAATCTGCCTTCATTGAAACAAATGGATTGGAGAAATTAAAGTAAACCAAATGTCAGAGCTAAAAATAAATCTAACCTAATATCTTAGAAATCAAAAGAAAACAACAGCTAGATATGAATGGATGAGGATGAAAATCAAATAACCTAATCCTAATGCATTTTTATGTTGTGTGGTACATTACAGACCTTATGGCGTGTAAGACACACTCAGGCAAGACACTATTGTATTTACACAACATACAAATGTGTGAGTGAGTCACAGTTTATTTATTTGGAGTAGCACCAAAATGAAAACAAAGATTAGATAAATGACAAAGCAGAGTTTCATTTTACTTAATATTCCTGGTTATGCAAGCTGTAATATTCTTACAATTTCAGTATTCAATCAAATGCAGAAACAGATGTTGCAGCCTCTGAAATGGAAAACAGAGAGACATTTTGAGTCTCTTAGGAGAACGAAAATATTCTCCCTAAGCCCTGTTGACTCAGAACTCAAAGTACATTATGGATTATACAACTCCAAAAGCATCTTTTTATATTAACAATTTATGCATTTTGTTTTAAACCACTGGGAGACGGTTAGGAAAAAAAAGAGTGCACTGAATACAGTGTTACCAGTCAGTGATTGAGATTTCCTATTGCTGACATGCAGATATGACAAGGTGAGGAAGCCTGGAGGCCTCTCCATCAAGAATTGAACAAACCCTCTGAGAAATCCTTTCATTACACTTTGTTCTCTGGGTGCATTCTTAATATGAAGAAACTGAATAATTCATAAACGAAGAGGACCGGTCTCTGTTGTAAACAGCATTGGGGTTTCACCGCTGTCAGTGGCCGAGGTTATTTTTAGCCCAAGTGTGATGGACAGGGGCTGATTCCTGGGTGACTACAGTACCATTAACATTTCCATCATCAGTTTCACTTTCACTGGAATACCTGACTCTTCCATATTCCTGCTGTATTCATTCACGACGGTGACAGACAGCCCTCCTTTTTTTTCACCTGCTCTGCTGTTTCAGTCAGAAATAAGCTGCGTGCACTCTGCTCTGTCCAGTGATCACTCGTGAAAATATCAATTACAACTTACTGGCACAGAGAGTTTAAATTTAAATGGGAAAATCTGCCAAATTTAGGATTAAAATACTGTGTACTGACAAGAAAACACCATACCAATTATTGGTAATACCAATTACCAATTAACTGAACGTTGGTTTTTGGCCGATGTAAGGCATCTATATTTGTTTTGTTTTAAGGCACTTCCATATAATTGCCAAGTGCCAAGTCAGATATATTGGAGATTTCAGAGAAATCCGAGTTTCCCTGTCTTAATTATAACTTGGTAGATGACTTGAATGCTATTTACAAGTTGGAATCTCGTAATTACAATAACTTCGATGTGACATGAATGCAGCATAAAGCCAGAGGCTGTATAAACCAATCAAAAGGGGAACAAAATCTCAACACACATTGGCCAAATGTATAAACCTTTTCAAATTCCTGAGACAATTACCACATTGATAATTGATTAAAAAACATCCTTAAAATGAGAAAACAATATATGTCAAAATCAGTACAATACAAAAATAAAAGTGTCATTTTTATTCTACAATAAATATATTAAATGGGTGATATCAACAAAAAAATGGTTCAAAATGAGGTAAAGGAGGCAGATCAGTCAGTAAACAGTAGCCAATGATAAAAATTGCTTTGCATTGCCTATCCAATTTTTTATAGTGTAAAAAATTATTTTCCTTTTTACTATTTTCACTGTTTTGTACATATTTTGAAATACATTGTTTCTCTCATTTTAAGGACGTTTTTTTTTTTTTTAATCAATTATTGATGTGGTGCGTGTCAGGTGAAATTTGCCTCAGATGTTTTGATTGATTGTTACATCCTGCAGCTTTAGTTTAAAGATGCTGTTTCATATTGTGAGATTGATGCCTGACTCAGGTCTGTGATCAAAATATTATGTCTCTAATAAACTCAGTGTGCAGGAATTAAACTCCTTCTTTCACAAGCCATGATTATTTTAAATATTTCATGATAACACAGCAGAATTGTATTTAAAGTCTTTCAAGTCCAGGTTTTGAACACCTTAATAAACAACACACCTTTTCTAATAGAATTGTAAAATCACCTCTTATTAAATCGGAAACGTTGGCTGTGAAGAACAGATGGATTCATTTAACAATAACTCATGACTCTCTGACTTACCTTCACCACCATCTGCCCCTTTCACTCCCGACATGGCGCAGAAGCACACCTTCCTCCACATCATCACCCAATCATGTCTGACCATCAGCCATCTAGAAGACGGCACCTTCAACCCCACAGTGGAGTACTGTGACAACAGTCCGCTACAGGCCTGGATCCTACAGAACCAAACACGTCAGGAGATCGCTAGACAACTCTTCTTCAGTCCCACTGATTATTTTCTCTGAGCTCCCGTCTGCTCTGGGGGGCTGTAGGGCCTGAGTTGAGCAGGTTAGTATAAATTAGGCTCAGAGTAGAAGCTGGTGGTCATTTTAGCTGCTCTGTAGCGATGTAGTTTGTCATTAGCATTGTTAGAACTTGAAGTAGATTAGTTTGACCTATTCGGGCTTTAATAGTAGAGTATTTTTTACTTTCTTGTTTTTGTCAGTGAGAGCAGATGAATGCAGATCTTGTCATTATGATGTTGATCTTTAAGGTATTAGTCTGAATGTGCATGCAAATTGTTTATTAGGAAGCATTAAGTAGCTTTTACCGGTGACCTTTCAGGGGGAACGTACAAAGACGGGCAGAGGCACATCAAGCAATGACAGATGTCCCATCAAGATGGTTCTGTGTATAAGATGCTATCAGCAAGACCTTTAGCCAGTCGTCATGCTAAATTAGATCTCATTTGACATTTATTTTCCAACATAAATATTTTATTTTAATGTGAAAATTCACTGGCTGCCCCCTGGACGGTGAGCGTTTGGTGAATGATGCCTGAGATGGAGGAGGACATGTTTATTTTTAGCTGATTATCTACGTGCAGGGCTGATTGAAATGGGCTTGCCATTGTTTACAAGTTCTTTTGAAGTGATCCTTCATTGTGAACCTACCTTTCATGGCCCTGGCCTCTCAGGCCACTCTCCGATTGGCCTGAAGCAGCTGTGTACACTGTGTGCCATGTACATATTGTAAAAGCAATGAATCCTGATTATCAGTGCTTTTCACTACTCGGCCTGCTTATTTGCATACTTTTATGAGGAATGTTTTTTGGCTCAGCATTTCTGTCCGTTTCAGGTTTTTTATTTTCCTGCTTTTTCCAGTCCCTGTCGTTGTCGGTCATTTTCTCTGTAGCCAATTCTGTTCTGCTGAGTTATATGGAGTTTGCATCTCAGAGTCTTGTACTGTTGTATCCCTGAAAAAGCTAAAGAGCAATTTCACTGTAGCATGCCACAGTTTTTGTGTCGAAGCAGGGTAAATTGGGTAAGGAGCTCCCAGGGCTGCTGGTGTGTGTCAGAGTTGCCGCAGTAAAGTGACCTGCTGTTAGATGGCCTGATTTGTTGTTCACACTTGGAGGTCCTCGTGGCATAGCCAGCACAAGAGGAGAGCACGTACACAAAAGCAGGGCACCATTAGAGCAAATGAGATTGTTGTCTGACTCTGCCTTGAGACAAAAGGACTCTGCTGTTTTTGTATTTCCCACAAAAAGCAACCCAGCCCTCTGTCTTCCAGAGTCAGCACAAGATCGCATCAAACAGGAACTCTTGTGCCTTTCAGCAAGTCCAGTGTGCTGCTTGGTGACAAAGAGGATAATGTTCTTCAACCGGGGCTCATGGTTAGAAACCGTCCTCATTTAATTAGCCGGTCTCAGCTGTGCACACACTGAGCGGCTTGCTCCGGAGACACTGGCTGGTTTGCTGGGAGGCTGAGATGGGAGTTTTCTCTGCCCCAAAGGAGGCATGAAATAATTATGAGCAACGGACAGGACCTCCACATTTCTAGTATTTTCATTAAATGTGGAACGTTTTTTTCTATCCTCCACTGTTCTACTCTTCATCTCTGCCACTAGAGTAGGTTTGGATCTTTTTGAATGAAAGAAAAAATACTATTCTCATTATTGCCTAAGCCAGGTTCATATGATTTATAGATTAGATCTACCTTCAGTTTGGAGAAGCTCCATGTATGAATAATGCCTTTAAAGAGAAGTATTTGTTGATTATACTGCTTGTCATTTGCACATTCTACAAAAAATGTAATGAACATTTCTGATTTTCTTTACTTATTCCTAAAACAGTGTAGGAAGAACTCTTTCTCTGTCTAAGTTGTAGTTGCTGTTAGAAAATGAATTATTTATTTAATAAAGCAAGAAAAGGAAAATGTCTCCAGTGTAGAGCTACCTTATTGTTC
Source organism: Macquaria australasica (assembly GCA_005408345.1). Taxonomy (NCBI): domain Eukaryota; kingdom Metazoa; phylum Chordata; class Actinopteri; order Centrarchiformes; family Percichthyidae; genus Macquaria; species Macquaria australasica. The sequence goes on along the minus strand of SEMN01000053.1, from coordinate 895,218 downwards.
TTTTTAGTTCTTTGGCAGGTGTGTGAGGTCGAACGCCACCTGCTCTCTTTGTTCTTGCTCTGTTTGAACAAATGTGCCTGTAGGGCTGTCTGCAATGTGTACTTCAGGAAAGATGTGTGTGTGTGTGTGCGTGCGTGCGTGTGCACTTCTTTGTATCCAGGCAGAGAATGTCAGGCCCTTGTGTTTTATAGCTTCAGATCAAACATGGCCTGAGCGTCTCTGTGTGCTCATTAGTCTGAATATCCCCTGTCAACAGTCAAAGCACAATCTTGTTTTAATGAAGAATTATGCCTCAACCGCAGGATAAATAATGCCAATGCACATGTTTTAATGCCACATGCAGACTGAGGTTTTTGAGGTCTGTTGTGTTCATGTGTATTTTATTTAATGTGTGCTGTGCTATTTAGTTTGAAAGTGACCCCCAAGATGACCGGGTACAGCCTGGTGAAACTGAGGGTATCTCTCATTTTGTGATGAGTTATTATATTGCAAGTTTTCTTTTAAAAATCCTTCCATTTATTATACATTTTATTTTTAACATAATTTCCCCAGTTTCTCTCATGGCATTGTTTTCCTCAGCAGAGGCTCTGCTTCTCCTTACAGGCCAACTTCAGTTTCTCTACTTCTCTGCATGTGATCATTAGGACCAGAAAAGCAACTCAAGTGAGGAATGAAATTGCGGAAGTGTGTTACTTCTGAGGGAGTGAACATAAATGGTTAATCAAGGCCATTGAGAGTTCTCTTCCAGTTGTTAGTGGGGGGTGTTAGCTCTGGATCCTTCGTGGCAGATAGCCACAGATTTCTGTGCTGAATGCTCATGTGGTGCTTGAGTTCAGCTCATCACAACAGGTGTGTTTTTCAAGTCTGGACATTTTAAAAGCGCACGCTCTGTCTTCCAGCTTCTCTGGTTGATGTGATAGAACAGACGGGGGAGAGGGGACAATGTGTGGAGCTGAACAGGAGATAAACGTGAGCTCGTTTTGTTGAGATAAAAATAACACGAATGTTTGAGTTCAGAACCATTTAAATCTAAATCCACCCTTAAAAATACTCCCATGATCTGAGACAGTTAAGCCCATGTTTATTAATTATAAATGATGTTGCAGAAACAATTAGAAATTAGAAACAATCAGCTGAAGTTATTACTAATAACATTAACAATGGCTATGTTATATTCAAGTGTCCCAGTAAGACATGTCAGTGTGACAGTGAGCCAGCATGCACAATACCAGGACCCTGAAACTGAAGTTGAGAAATTAGTTATTTTTAGTTCCTTATTGACATTTAGATGCTTCAGCCATTCACAGAGAAATCGTTACTTTTAAAGTGGCAACGACATAAGTCTCCTCACCAACAGGAGCCTCAATTCTCCGAGCAGCCTCAGTGCATATTGTGTTGTGTAAGGGGCACGACTCTCACTTTTTCTCGACTTGAACATCCTGCTCTCTTGTTGTTCCTATTGTTTTTTTCTCGCTCCAGCTACAGGTACTGAGTGTAACAAGCTCAGGCCATTCACTGGATCGAGAAGTATTTTTGTGAAATCTGGGAAATCGATAGTTGAAGTGTGTCTGTGAAGGTTCGTCTTAGTCATCAAGGTGGATTCAACTTTCTCCAGAGAAGAGCTGAAGTGCAGTCGATGAGGCAGGTTGAGGGAAATTATAACTGAAAAACTCCAACACTAAATAACTCTGAAAACAGACAATACTTTATAAAGTGCTGGTTTAACAGCAAAAAAGTATTTGTGTGTTTAGATGTTAATGTGTACATGTTAACATCTGTGTAATTACCTGTATCTGCATCCTCTCTCCAGCGACTCACCCTGCTGCATGTGAACAGCAACCAGTGTTTGGACATGCCGTCTGAGGAGGACAAGATGGTCCCCACCCTGAGAGACTGCAACGGCAGCCGCTCTCAGCAGTGGCTGCTCCGTAACATGACCCTGAGCGTCTGATCCCTCACCTCGCCTCCCCCACCACCACCACCACCAACACCACCACTTTGCCCTCATCCTATCCAGCCCTGGTTCTCCACACCCTCACCAGGTGGCTCTTAACCACGCATGTCATACGCCTCTTCCTGTAACAGCCTGGCCAGCGAATACAGTGATCCAGGCAGCAGCGGCTTGTCTTCCATCATGGAGGCGTCTCCTTTGACAGCTCTCCACAGGTTTTGAGAGAAGCTGCACCTGCACTTTCAGGCAACACGACAAGCTGCTGTCTTTGGGGACCTTGTCGTGTCCAAGCAGGGAGAACGATGTGTGAGGCCTGTGCATGGAGAACACCGAAAACAAAGCACTCACGCTGTGTCAGACAGCCTCTAGCTGTGCATCCACTGTGCCGCTCAGACTGCTGCTTAGCTGCTGGACAAACAATTAAACAGAAGAGCATCTATAACAAGATTATAGATCCGCGATGGTCTGCACTGTAAATGACCTTCCCCTCGCTGGGTACATGCAGTGCATCGCTGTCCACTGTAGGTACAATCTAAAAACAAGACTGTTGTTGTTATGACTGCTGCTCATCCTCTTTCCATATCAGTGTCTGAGTTACATTCAAATAACAGGATTTTGTCAATAGAGCCCGACCAATACTGGATCTGTGAAGCCGATACAGATGTTGATATTTGAGAGTTTGTCTATCAGTATGTACACTGATAATTGGTTTTAAAGTCAAACTGAAATTTGAATTCTCATCACTTTTACTGCCACTATTGTGTATTAATTCGTTTTTTAAGGATCCCTTAAATTTGGTTATTAAAGAATTGTGAATAAAATAAGTATTAAGCAGGTTTACTTATCAGTGTACTCTGCTGGACAAACTGTGTAATGGAGACACTATTTCTAAATTACCTCAAACATATCTTTGGCATTTCTGTACTGCAATTTTCTTACATATTGGCAGATAATAATATATCTGTGATGAGCTAATATCGGCCGATTTATTGGTTGGGCTCTAGTTGTTAAGGTGGATTTCTTGAGATGTTTTGGAAAAAAAAAAAATAAGGTGAAGATTTCAAACCATCATCTAAATAGAGTGCAGGACAAGAGTGCAGCTATAACATCCTCCCTTTCGACTTGATTAATCGCATAATGTTTATTCATTTACAGTTCATTTTATACGGGCTGTTTGTAGAAATGAAAGAAGGGGCTGCGGGAAAGGAAGCAGCAAGTAATCGAGACACTGCTCTGAATAGATATAATTGAACAAATGTAAGTTATCCCTAAATAATAACGACTGTATTCTGAAACACTTTAACTTCACTGTTATCACGGCTATCTGAGAGCGTTGTTACTTAAAACACATCAGCTTTATCAGATTTAAACAATGCTTTTAAGTTTTCAGATTCCTGCTACTAACAAGTTGCTAAATTCTCTTTAATATCTTTAAAAAATCATGATGTCTTGGAGGCGAATAGTTACGCGTGCCTTTAGAAAGTTGTTTTGTATTTGGTTCATTGGTTTTTAGATTATTCATTTATTTTGGTGTCGAAAATGAGAATGTTAAGTCTTTTTACATTTCAAGTAAAAAAAAAAGATTATTAAATTATTGTCATATCTCATTAATATGTCACCGTCATATTAATGCTTGTTCAAACATTTAGTTACATTAAAATCAATACTCAGAATATCAATACTCACCCATTAGCAAATGTGACCAGTACTTTTCACTACATCGTTGATCAGTATCAGGCAACAAATGTTATTGTACATAATGCTGTTAACATGTTTCTATCACCGTTGTTGTTGTACATACAGAACCAATTATTTTTCTAAGATGCTGTAAAACTTGAACACTCCTCAGAGAAAAAGACATTGAATGCTAAACCGATCACGAGGTATTGCAGTGTTTTATTTGGAATCGTGGTAATAAAAACCAGTGCTTACCTTGGGTTTTGAAATTGCGGTGTGTTTTAGAAATCATCATCGGCCCCACGAAACCAATTCTCAGACTACCTAAAGGACCTTAGGTGAGCATACATGAGGGAGCAACTAATGGTGAAATACTATCAATGCTGCTTGAATACTGAATCCTTGCCAAGTGCCTGCTTGGCATTCAGACTAAAATTCAATCACCTCTTTCGTATTACACACACACATTTATTGTTTTTCATTATCTGAAAGTGCATGGTGTTAAAATAGGAATGTAATGTTTCAATGTACTGGTTGCAAAGTGATGTTACCTGTTTGTACATTTTGCCTTTTTTTTTTTGTAGGAAAAAAAAACAAACAAACTTTGACTGAACATAGATTTAGCATTAATTTCAGTGTCAAGCAACTGATGGAAATGTGAACACTAGCACATCACACCAATACATCAGTTGTTTAATAAACCTTGTTCTTGAAGCTTTTAAGACCCCCCGTACATCTCATTACCAGGCTTCAGTGTGTGGGCTTTTAAAGGTGGTAAATTGCAGCCTCTCTCCATGGTGACCGTAAAGAGGACAACACACGTACAACAGGATGCCATAAGAAACACATTCTAATGGATGTTTCCTTCCTCTTTTGTCCAGTATCTGAAAAGGCGCCTGCCATTGTCAGCTGGTGAAGTTACTTCTGACACGGCTCGTTATTCTGTACACTTAAGCAAGGAAGGCTTGACCTTTCAGGTGCTTCTGGCTTTGTTCACATCTGAGAGGCAAAATTACTCTTCCTGAATGGGGCACAGAAAAAAGGAGAACTAGAGGGTCAGTAGAGGGCAATTGAGTTGGAGAACGGGGAATATCTAATAAACACTTGGAATTGTGAATATTAAAGGTCTGAAACTAATGCTTACTTTCATTGCAGATTAATTTCTAAGTATTTTGATTAATTGGTTAACAATTTATTCTATAAAATGTCAAAAAATTGGGAAATAGGGGAATAGTTTGACATTTTGGAAAAAAAACCCCAAACCTTCTTGCTGAGAGTTAGATGAAAAGATTAGACCGCTTGCATGTCTGTACGCTAAATATGAAGCTACAAGCTGCAACTGGTTAGCTTAGCTTAGCATAAAGACTGGAAACGGGGGGGGGGGAGACAGCTAGCCTGGCTCTCTTGAAAGGTAAAATATCAGCCTACCAGCACCTCTAAACCTCACTTATCATATCCTGTTTGTTTAATTCGTGCGAAAACCAACACCATGCTAGCCATGTCCTCCAACTTCCAGTCTTTGTGCTAAGCTAAGCTAACCAGCTGCTTCTCATAGCTTCACATTTAAAGTATAGACGTGATGAATATGCATATTTCCCAAAATGTCAAACTACACCTTTAATCGACTAATCATTTTAGCACTGCAATATTACAAAATGATTTGGACTTCTAATCTCTCTTGACAAAGTGAAAAACTGCAAAGTTATTTGGTTTATATTAGAAGAAAAGCAGTTTGCATTTCTACAGGACACGGGGAAAAGTATTCCCTTTTTCATAGCTCATACTTTTACTGCATATAATGTATGTTTTCATTTCCCTCACTTAGGCTTTATACTTGATACACATTTATAAACCTCTCCAAGGTAGCCATTACAGAAGTATTAATAGTTGTTGCTGTGGAGCTGACAACACATCAGCGCCTCACCACACTCTCAGCCGGGGCCCTGACTGCCATTTCAGACAGTCTCACACCTGTTGTAAGCAAAACCCAGGCTGGTTAACTGGGCCTGCGAGGATAAGATAGTTGGTCTGTGACTGGGCCAGGGGAGTCCATTAAGGGGTGAGATGCTTTAAAATAATAGCCCTAATGGAGGCCTTATCTGTGGCTCACTGTGGCTCTCGGAGGTAGCGCGCGATCGGAGCTTCTCACAATGGAGGCTGCACAGTTCTCGACTATATAAAGCGTGGGCTCATTTAAGCTCAGGAAATGTATAACCTTTAAACGCAGACCCTGGGTCTTCAGAGACCAAGGGCCATATTATATGCTGTCTAATTCCCTTATTTTAGTCAGTTTAGCCCTAAAGCTATTCCTCAAACTATCTCTTTTAATGATTTGCTAGTGTTTCTGTTGACTCAATGTTTCTTTTCACAGTATGCAGGTTTTGGAATTGCAGGTAAAGTTATTTTGGCCTCATTATGTGTCGCTGATACTATAAATCAGTGCATACAAAAGACAAGTTTCTTTATGTTGCTTTATGTCACAGCAACCAATGGGGGAAGAAGGACTCAAAACCTTAACTTACGTAAAAGTACCAATGCAACAATGTAAAAAGTACTCCATTACAAGTAAAAGTCCTAGATTCAAAAGTGTACTTAAGTAAAATCTTTATCAGCAAAATATGCCTAAAGTATCAAAAGTAAAAGTACTTGGCCCCTGTGACTGATAAATTAGCATATATTACATTATTAGATTAGCATCAATGCACAAGTAGCATTTTACTGTTGTAGCTGGTCCAGGTGCAGCTGGTTTTTACTACTTTGTACACAGTTAGGTAGTTTAGTCCAGCGGTTCCCAACCTAGGGGTTGGGGCCCCTCCAAAGGGTCACAAGATAAATCTGGAGAATTGTGAGATGATTAATAACAAAAGAAGAAAAAACAAATTTGACAAATTTGTAGTCTTTTCTCTCTCTCTAATATTTGCTTTTTGCAAAATATTGGATAATTTTACCTCTTTGGACCTCGGACTGTTATTTAAATGAAACCATTTGAGAAGTTTAGAGGAAAAATGTCTTTTTGGTGGAACTACTAACAACTCATAGGCATCTCATAGGGGCCCCAAGTAGACGCTGCTTTTTTCAATGAGGTTTTGTGTTGTATTTTATAAGCTTATCATATGTTTTTTTTTTTTTATGTACAGTCTTAATGTGAAAAGTAACTAGTTGCTACAGACAAATGTAGTGGAGTAAAAAGTACAATATTTCTCTCAGAAATGTAGTGGAGTAGAAGTATGAAGTAGCATGACATGGAAATTAATAATAAAGTACAATAACCTCAGAATTGTTGAGTAAATGTACATAGTTACTTTCCACCCTGACAGCAACATGACGGTGCAGTGTGAGTGTGTCATGTTCACTGAAGCTGAACCCTCTCTGTGGTACTGGACGCTTCTGATAACAGAAATTCTGAAAAGGAAGTCAACCCAGAAGTAGCTGATGATGAGAATTATATTTTCTGTGCCAAGTGATCAGTCAGATCCTTTAAAAGACGAATTTGGGCATGAGTACGACAATGCTAGCTCAGAGGTCATTGGTACAGTGGATCACTGCAGGCAGGGTGTACAGCCATGTTGTAATGACCACAAGGCAATGACTGTGATTTGAGCGATTAATTTGTGTTTGGTAAGTGCCAGTCATTTAGTAGTAACAGTAGCCTATGGGTAACAGTAAAATATGTACACAAACATAAAAGATAATAGGCTATGTTGAAACAAATCAATAAGTTTGGAAATGTAGTACTATTATTATTTACTATTATTAGTACTAGTATTTTTTGGCATCTATAAATGATTGGAAAACAACAAGTCAAAAGCAAAAATATGTTTTTTGGGGTTATTACTGTTAATACTATGTTCTGAAAAGTTTACAAGCAATAATATTTTAATTTAAAGTTGAACATGTGTCTACTCTGCCTGGCCTGTTTGTGTTTTCTCCTCCCCTTGCAGGTAAGTGGGCTGGCAGAGTTCAGGTCGTTGCTGAGCCGCCTCACCTGGGCTGATGAGCTGGCAAGCCTACAAAGCTGGCCAGTTCAGTCTGCCTTGCTCTCTCTCAACTCCCCCATGGACTCCTGGTTTGGTTTCTGGTTTGTTTAGCTGCTTTTCTTTTAGCACGCAACATCTTCCTACACCATTTTCCACTCACCCTGGCACTCGCATACATCACTGATGTTACCGATTGTTCACATCTCATTGATTTGTTTTTGTTAATACCTTTATGTAATAAATTGTTTAATTTTTGACCTCCAGCCTTTTGTGTGCTCTCCCTCCCCTTTGTCTGAACCGTGATCGTGAAGTATGTATGATGTATGTAGGAAAGTTTGCTCTCGTATACCTGAAACAAAAGCTCACATTTTTACCTATTTTGCTGATGCTCTTATCCAGGGAACCTTTTAAGGACACAGCAGCAGGAATTGAACCTCTTACCTTCTGGCTATGTGATTGTCTCTCTAACCATTTTCCATTAGACCATCATTACAAGAAGCTCTTAACACTTTCGTGCCTTGACTTCAAATACGATGCTATACGTTTTCTGTCCTATTTCTCCACATGTCTCCGGTGTGCTTGATTGTATGCCCAGTCTGCCTGTATATGGGGTTGGGTAGAGGCAGAATCGGGGGGGGGGGTGTAATCACCTCTCTGGATGTGCCTGTTCTTCTCGCTGGAGACCGGAGGAGAAATCCTGCACTTAATTGTTGAGGGGACCTGAATTTACAGAGCGCCTGCATTGAAAAGCAGCTTTAATTAGACATGGTTTGAGGCCAGTATCTCAGTGGGGGTCAGATCTACTGCCACAGGAGCCCCCCTCCCTCCCTCCCTCCTCCCTCCCCCCCAGCACACACACACAGAATAATGTACAGTACCTGTCTTCAAATGTGCAGAGCCAGCCTAGGGATTCATCTGAGACATTTCTGATGTATGCTTGCAATCTCTTGAGTAATTTTTATTGATTTGCAGGGAGGAAGTGGCTCTAACAAGCTTCTCCTATGTGATAATCTCCTTTTAGCGACGAAAGCAGTGATTAGGAGGAGGGGCCCTGCTGCTTTCAGCAGTAATTGTGTAGTAATCAATCATCAATCTCCAGGAGCTGTTCCACACAACACTCCTGTTCTGATACTATTTTTGATTACAGCGACAACTAAGGGGCTCTCGCTTCAGCTGGGGAAAGAAAAAAACTACAGATTTTACTAGAACAATATTTCCATTTGATTTTTAAGTGTACCTATTAAGGATTGTGTCTATAATAATTCCTCATCTGACTGTGTGTCATTATCAGATGCTATTTAGGGTTCAGTTTGTGGTTAAATGCTGCTGCTTCTTTCACAGTCACTCATAAACAGCTGTAATGTCCTTTGATTACCACAAGATGCTGACAATCTCATATGTCCCTTAGAGGCTCCATATTTTGACCCAATTGCTGTACCCCATGGAATCACTGGTTTCGAGATGCAGCTCTGCTCATCCACCACATGGTTTCACGTTGCATGTCAAGCATGGAGGAGAGCCTGTTAGTGCTTCAGCATCCAGCGAACATGCCCTCAGATCATGTTAAAACCTCATCTATGCAGGGAGAAAATCATAGCGCATGTCTGTAATGAGAAGAGGGTTGTTTGTTTAAATGACAGAAATCAATATTGTAGCAGCAAAATAAGATCACGGAGACTTTTTAGTGAGAAAGTCGCAAATTTGTGAGGGGGGTGCGGGGCGGCGGCGGTGGAAGAACAAATCCATCAAAGCCAACATCAAAGCTGCGGCGGTTTTCCCTGCTCTGTCTCTGATTGTAGAGATTATAAAGGACGATGGAAAATTAGAGAAGATAGTCTGAGGTGATTGGCTGATCTTCTCAAAGAATGACCTCAAGTGCTATCCTAGCTGATTTAGAGAGGAGGACAAATGCATCTCGTGTCCTACATTGGTCTGATTAGATTAATAAATCAATCCCATCCCCACCCGCCCATCAGGTTTTGCCCGGGCTATTTTTATGAAATGGGTTGCAGAAGATCAGCAAAGTATTTTTGATCACTGACTAATGGAAGTTTGACATGCGCTGTTGCAAGTAGTGCCAACCATATAGAGCACAACTGTCAGTGATGGTGATGGAAGATGGTGTTTCGTTGTGGAAAAGGCAGTCATTTTCTGGGGATGATGCTGAAAAACCAGAAGCAAAATGTGCAGCTTTTCCAAATCCAGCCGTTATTAGATAAAAGCTAATCTGCATATATTCCAATTTAGTGCACAGTGTTACACATCAGCTGCCTCCTGGTGTGTGACAAGAACAAGCCTGGACCCTAACCTCTGTCTAGTCTCATACTTGTTTTTAGCTGTCAGTGACAAAGCCTTTGTGTTGAGCAGAATTAGAAAAGTGTTTCTGTGGGGTTGGGAATGTTTGAATGATGGTTCAAATAAAGGTTTCTATAGCCTCCCTTATGACTGATCATTCAAGAGACATGTCACAAATGTCCTTACACCCCGTTATATTGCATAATTGCCTCTGTGACTATTACTGAACCTGAAATTAATCCACGTAGAAATGGGATTTTATTATTAAAAAAAAAAAATTAAAATATTTCTAGAAAAATAAACTGTGACAATAATCCGTTTCTGTAACCAGGTTTGTTACATACATTTTACCGCTATATCACTTAAAGGACCTGAAAAAAGAAAATCTTAATCAACTTCTTACCATGAGTGATGGGGTCCTACATGGACACAGAATTTGCTGCCAAAGTTAGAACAGTTTTGGTTTTTTCACATGAGAGATTTCTGTTTTTCTCCCTTTTTCTCTGAGCTCCTCTCACTGGTTTGAAGTGGGCGGGACTTAGTTAGAAAAAGGTGATGTCACCTACTTACCACGCACCAATCAGGATTTAGCAACACTTGAGTCTGATGACAGTTGGTGGATTGTTTGTTCACTGTCAATCAAATGTAATCACATCACATCCACACAGTCCCGGTGAAGCAAATTAGCTGAGAGTTTGACTGTTAAACCCTTGATAAATAATACCTAAAGATGTTTTGTTTTTAATTGAATTGTTGGATATTCAGCTTTAAAACTATGCAGTAATGTAGAAAGATTGTGTCATCAAACAACCCACTGCATCCTGAAGTTAATTGTGTTTTCTAAATGTACATGCAGGACAGATACTTTGACAAGAGTTGTGGAAAAACTTTTGTTTCAATGAGTATATCTGTGATATACAGCAATTAAAGATTTCTAGCTCAGGGTGCCGGCTGGCTGGCTGGCTGGCTGTTGGCCAGTCCAAACTAATAGCCTTATTTTTGCTCTGCAAATATGTGAATAGCCTTTTCCTCCTAATGAGGGACACAATGCATGGTGGATGACCTGTGTCCCCCTGCACTCATTATAAAAGCACAGAGTCCTGCAGAAGCTGTAGCTAATGTTCACCTGGCAATTATGATGGCCCGGTGACTGATGGGGAAATCTTTTCCTGTCTGTCCCCCTCTAGAGGACTGAATCGCAGAGCCTCGCAGACAACACTTGGAGACACATCAACGTTGCACTGTGCTGCCATGCGATCATTCATTTGGAAGCGGTTATGTCAGGCCTGTTTTTAGAAGCTACCATTTGTACAGTAGGGCATGCTGGGCTCCGAGTGGACATGGAATATCATGCAGTAAACCACAGGGAGCTACAGGGTAATAGGAGAGGTGGATTTTGCCTGGAACCAGACTGACCCGACAACATATTGATCCCTGTGAGCTCAGACAATTGATCCAAAATGGTTTAAAAAAGCTACTGTAGACATTAACAGTATACAAGATCAACAGATGCTGCATGACATGATCAGAGTGTAAGAATGAGCTGATGTTTCAGATTCACATGAGATTGTGTGTGATGCTATACAGTATGCAAGCAACCCTATCTTGTGGACTAATAAGCTTGATTCAGAAGTAAGGAGGTCCAGGGCTTATTCATTTATTTATCTACTGATGTTGACCCTTTCTGGGGTGAAAATGATCAAAACTGAATCGATCCCCAAACTGCTTTGTTGCTGAGACACCATGTCTCCAGCTAAAACTGGTTGTCGCGTGAATTTCAAAGCTACAGTCATCAGTGATTTCTTGATTAAGTGATATTTGTGCTTTTAGCGGGGAGAAACATTAACAGAACAACACGCAGCATCATAATATCAAGAAGAAGAAGGAAAGAGAAAGGGAGAGGGGTGGAGAGAGGTAAACTGTGTGTGAGAGAGGTGGTGGTATGTTGTTCATCCTACCACATCGTGTGTGTTTGAGAGACAGCGTGGAAGCCTGGGTAATGGTGTGGGTGTATTCCCCTGTGGCCATGATCTCAGTAATATGATGAGTGATTTCTGAGGTGTGCATCCTGGTTGCGGCTCTTTGTCCCCCCCCTCCTGCAGAACATGTTACGCTGTTAAGATCTCTTGTGCAGAGCAGAATAAAGTGGATGCAGTCACCCATGGGATGGAAAGAGGGGGTCAGCAGTGGCTGTTAGCACAGGTGACCCAGAAGAACAACCAGTAAACAAGGTGTATTTGTTAACGTCCACTACAGATGGGAGGACTTTTCATCGAACTGCAGATATATTGTAGAGAAAATTAGGTGAACAATGGAAATATATTTGTTCGGCATTATGAAACTAAGATGCTTCATGGCAGTGTCACTGCAACACAGAGATAAAGATACTGTTATTTTCTGTTTCCATTTTTTCTCATAGCTAGAATTTACAATTACATAAACCAATTTGGCAGTGTTACAAAGAGCCAGAGGTCTGTTCAGTCTCCTCTTAGAGGCTAAAATGTGGCGTTCAGTGGGATTATTTGAAAGGCATCATGACATCTTGGCTGCAGCTTCACATATTTGATCACTTGAAAAAAAAACAAAAAAAAAAAACCTGTCAAATCAGGCGAACCCTCTTCTCTCCTCCTCCAAATTGTCTGTCTTTGTAGTACCACTAGGCAACAGTGAGTGCATCACTGGAGACGTGGAAGTGCGCAGAAGCCGCGCAGGGAAATCGAAGGGAAAGAAGGATCTAAGCAGCCAAAAGAGTATCTGGTGGATTTCAACCGCTGAACCATGAGAATCAAGTCGACATTGCTCTAAGAGAGGGGAATAGGTGCCCGAAAAGAGCCTGGCAATCAGCGTCGATGCGCGCACCCAAAAATGACGACAGTGGGACAGTGATTTTCTTCCTCCGGCTCGTCATTTTTTACAGTCATATGCTTGGACGCAATTCGTCTCCCATGTATACAGACCACAAAGGAAGGACTGGAAACCGAATAATCTCCAACACAGCCGCAAGTGCGCACAGAGACGTTTCATCCTGGAAGCCGTTTCCAGCGACTGATTACGCAAAGATACTGGTGTTTTATGGGCCGTCAAAGGATTTTGAACTTTCGCATGAAAACTTACTTTGTGAGTACAGTTTTGAACAGGTCTATATAGCCCCAACCTTCACGGGCGATGAGTAATCCACGACGCAGCAACTGATAAACCTGTAAAACCTGGACTGCGACTGGCGCGTTTGGATATCTTATCCTGTGCGTCGCTTATCTTTTTCATATGGCTTCTATCTTCGGGGGTTGTAAACTACTCGTACATTATTGATATTTCATGGCTGTAGAGCGTACCAACAGTAGTGTGTGGCGAAAGAGGACGGTGCAAGACTAACTGGGGCGAAGACGGTGCACTTTTATCGCCTTATTTCCAAACAGGAGACATTGCGCACGGGCATTCACGACTGCAGCAACTACAACCCAGACTTTTTTTTTGAATATTTTGTTGTTTCTTTCGCTGCTGTCATCGTAGTATGTCTGCACTTCGAAAGAAATTTGGGGACGATTATCAGGTAGTGACCACCTCATCTAGCGGGTCTGGATTCAACCAGCCTCCCCCAGAGAAAAAGAGGAAGAGGCAGCGGTTCGTGGACAAGAACGGGCGATGTAACGTCCAGCATGGGAACCTGGGTGGTGAAACCAGCAGATACCTCTCAGACTTATTCACAACACTCGTAGATTTGAAATGGCGCTGGAATCTATTTATTTTCATCCTCACCTACACAGTCGCTTGGCTCTTCATGGCCTTTATGTGGTGGTGCATCGCATACATCAGAGGAGACCTCAACAAAGCCCACAATGACAAGTACACTCCATGTGTGGCCAATGTCTATAACTTTCCCTCAGCCTTCCTCTTCTTCATAGAGACCGAGGCCACTATAGGATATGGTTACAGATACATCACAGACAAATGCCCCGAGGGGATCATTCTTTTTCTTTTCCAGTCGATCCTCGGATCGATCGTCGATGCCTTTTTGATCGGCTGCATGTTTATCAAGATGTCTCAGCCCAAGAAAAGGGCCGAGACTTTGATGTTCAGTGAACATGCGGTGATTTCTATGCGAGATGGAAAACTAACTCTCATGTTCAGGGTCGGCAACCTGCGTAACAGCCATATGGTCTCTGCACAGATCCGCTGCAAATTGCTGAAAGTAAGTGATGCTACTTTTAGTGGGGAGGCATCCAGTATTTTAGATCTATTCCCATTGTTTATCATGTTTACTGAAAGGCCTCCACACTGACATTTAAGCCTCCTCCTAACTGTGCATGGAGCCATGATGCATCTGATAGACAAAGCTTCATTCTCATTCCCAAACAATCTAGATTACAGTGATGCAAATAATACAAAAAGACCATAAGTACCCATGAGACCAGGTGCAATCATTGACAGAGCCATAACACAGAAGGCCTTTAGTCTATTTCACAAATTCTATATTTTGTACAAGTGATAGAGGAAAAATAATCCATCAAGTTTGCCACGAGGCCTTCACCACAACAATGTTTCTACATCAGACCTCGAGAAGAGCATGTTGTTCAAATGCTCATTCGTAAACTGTTTCAAGTGTTGCGTGAGGATGTGGTAGTGTGTTATAACTTGGTGTAAATGTGCTGCTGTCCCTTATTAGGAGAACATCATCTATGGATCTCCCTGCTGTCCACCTCCTGGCTTCACAAAAGTCTATAGTGAACCTTTAAAAACTTTTTTTTAAACAATGCTCTACAATGCAAATGCACATCCACCAATTATCATGGTAATATATAGGAATATAGCGATAGTATAGGAGATTAAATGTAGGCTCCCATAAAGTTTAAAGTAAGTATAAACTCAGCAAGTTTTATCAAAGACACTGCAACCACATCCATCTTAGCAAATTATTAAAACTGTTTTCATGAAGACAAATAAGCATTCTACTTGTTTCTACTTTCCGTGTCCTGACACAGAAGATGAATCCAACAGTATCAAGAAATTTAAATCATTTGATTTGATTCAGTTGTTTCAAAGAGGATACATTTTAAGAGTCAGTGGTACATCTAATCAAATGCTGAGGTGGATATTCTTGCAGTATAGATTCCTCTTTAGACATAATTTAAGAAAATAATAGCATTTTTTTCTGATAGACTGATGATTAGTCGCTCTGATTGCATATAAAATGTGAAAAGCTCACACAAAGGCTCTTGATAAGCCAGAGTAGATAAGTCTGTCTTACCCCTTCCTTCCCCCCACCAAACATCTCTGTCTCTGTCTCTTCCTGTACGCTTCCTTAGTCTCGCCAGACGCCCGAAGGCGAGTTTCTTCCGCTGGATCAGTTGGAGTTGGACGTGGGTTTCAGTACCGGGGCAGACCAGCTCTTTCTCGTCTCACCACTCACGATCTGCCATGTGATTGACACCAAAAGCCCCTTCTACGACCTCTCCCAGAGGTCCATGCAAACAGAGCAGTTTGAAATTGTGGTGATACTTGAAGGAATAGTAGAGACTACAGGTGAGTAACCACAAACGTGCATTTTCTATTGGCCTGCTGTTAAAAATGAGAGCCTGCAGCCTGTTTCAGTGCATGTTGTGGCTCCAGTCTAAATGTGCAGGATGTTGAATTGTCTTTGTTTTTGAGCTGCTGCAATATCTCTTGAAATATATCGAGCTCTTTCATAGGTGATAAAATTAACCAGTGACCTCTTGATTGCATTTTATTGATTTTTGTTTCTGTGGCAAACATACAGAGAAGCTAATAATAGCAGTGGTTAGCATTTATACATCATAGATGATTGATTTTGTGTTGCAGGCATTAAGTGGAACATTTATTTTAGTCTATGCATTAAAACGCCTTCTGGGTTCAGGGAAGTTTCGAGCTACATGTGAGCGTTGAACACGTTGAAACTCCAGCAGTTCAGCGTTAGGCTTTATACCTTTTCTTTTTCTCATCTGAAACAAATTCCATTCCTCTGCCTTTGTGCCTGTACAGCACTTACCTCATGGCTGCTATTCTCAGAGGGGATAATAATTTGCTTTCTAAGGTCCCTTTGGAATTAAGGAACTCCATTTCCACAAGTTGAGTAATGCCCCGAGTAAAATTCTCCACTGTGGTCATTTTGAATTCAACCGTTTATTTGACACAGCTGATATAGTGTGGGGAGAGCTCCTCCAGTGTTACAGAGTGAACAGAGGAGCAGTTGTAATTGGGCGGTTCAGAGAAAACAGCATATGGAGATGTGACAGGGAGGCTGACAGGCTGACGCTGCTGACAGCAATTAGCAGAGACCTTCAGTTCCTAATAGATGGATTTGATAGTAATTTAGTGCAGTTTTTAAAGTCTGTTTGCAGCTGAGACGTATCCGACACACAGAGTCATGGATTGTGTCATTTTGATGAGGCTTGACATATTCACAAGCATGGTGTACATGGGTGTGTTGGATATGTCCCGCAAAATTTGGTCTGCTGACTGTTTGAACACCTGATTTCTCTCAGTTACAGTTTCTTTCTTTCAGTTCATTATTTGTTAATTCAGCTAATAACCAGTAAACATGTGGTGCAAAAATTATCAAAATTTTGACATACATGAGAGTAAATGTAATTAACCTGAACTCGCCTGCTGCTGTGTACAGGTTAATTTGGTTTTAAGGTATGAAAATAGTGTAGCGATGTGATTATCATTGATGTATTAGCAGGTATTTATAGTTTTACAGTGACTGTCATCATTTCTTGTCTTCATTTATAATAGTCACAATCTCTGTTTTAATTAAACAGGTTTGGCCTAATTCTCTGGGATTGTTACGCTTTGTTACGTTTTTTTACTTCACGGAAATGTCAGCATGGAGGAGCAGTTGTGGTTATGTGAAGTTGGTGGAAAGGCTGATGTAGAAACAATCTATGGTTAAAAATGTATGTACAGTGAAAGTCTAAATCCTCAGATGCTTTCATTTCTGGCCAGTGTAACTCTGTTTCCATGGCAACCTCTCCTTGAGTATTCAGGATTGCAGCACTGCACCTAAACTTAGGTTTTTATTTCTATGGTATAGGAATCATAATACAATTTCAGTAATAAACCAGGCAAACATGCAAGGCTGAACATGAAATGAAATTGCTTTGTTGACACCATCGCCTGGTATTAAGGATCGAGGATCTCTTCTGAAATATGAAAAGCACACAGAGGCGTTACTGTACTATGAAGTGCGTGCCAGAACAGGTGATACAGCAGAGAAAGAATAAGATGAAATATTTATGAGGCTTGTTGTTAACTAGTGAAGAAGCTGCCCAACTCCCCAGATCAATGTTTTTATTTTATTTTTATTATGTGTGAAAAAAACACTGTCTGGAACACAAGTTAAAATACTCTCCACTGCAGATTAAAGCTACACAATCACTTCCTGTTAGATAATAACATACACAAATCCTTTTGACATAGTAACCTTTTGTTTCCCGAGATCGCACAAAAATATTTTGGACTGACTGAAGTTCTCCTTACGCACAAGAAAAGGAAAAAAAGAGCGTATTTTGGTACAGAGCATGCAGGAGCCCAGAATTGTTCCATTTTGCTGTAACCTCTGACAACCTCTACATTGTATAAAAAGGTATGAGCTATGCCTCATTCCTTTTGAATAGGAGCCCAAGGTGCTTTTGATCACCACCTCAGTACGGCGCACCTTCCAAATGAGACATGTAGGACGTCTGGTAGCAGCATTTTTTCTTCTGGAGTAATGCCAGTTGCGGCTTTGTGGTATCGAGTTGGTTTCCTGATGCAGCTGCGGGGAAGATGTTGTGCTGCTGAGGATAAATTGGCTTTACATCACGTTGCAATTAATGCACTGTACCGTACATGCTGTCTGACTGCTTGCCCTGAAAAAGAGCAAGAAAACAAGAAGTCTGTAGTAACAAGTTTTGGTTGAGTTAACAGCACTAACGGGGATAATGTCTGACACAGTAACAATCAATACGAGCAACACGAACCACATCACTCCCCAACAAGTATCTTTAGAGTTACTTCAGTGTCGTTGGCCACAGAGCAAATATGCATGTCAGGCTTTGTGTGGTACTTTGTTGATGTGAATCTCAGCACAATAACACCAAGCTGAGCTACTTCTGCATTATTTGTGCATTACAGGAATGACATAAGAGGAATTTAATACTGTAGGAATAACAAGTCTGCAGCAAAGACTGCAGCCCAGCTGATATTGTTTGTGTATAGTGCTAATACCAATTAATAATAAATACAATGTATACAAGAAATTCAAATGTTGTCATTATGGAGTAGTATGGAGGCAAAAATATGTACCTATTAGATTTTACAGTTGAACAATAAGCATATTAATCCTCACAGAGTCTGCAGTGCAGTAACATCTGCTCAGTGATGATATGGTGGAGTCTGCTGGATAACCGATCACAGTTCCAGCTCTGTTATCTCGATATTGTTTCTTTGAAGTATATGTATAAGTATATGATATTCATATATCTGCGCACAAGAAATCACATTTATGTACTACTTATTTGCAACAGCAAATACGTTTTGTAAGAAATGTAAAACTATGTTTTTTATCAACATTATGGAAAATTGGGGTTAATGCATCTGGCAAGTCACAAAATGTTCATTCTGAATGCATCAGAAAAATGTTCATTGACACCGTATTTCATTTGTTTACTCCACAATCTGCTATTGCAATAGAATATCTGTTTTAGCAACTAAAGCATTGTTAAACTTTTATGGTTAAGTTTAGATACTTTAGATAAGCGCTTGATCTTGGTTTAATACTGAAAAGTCAGAAGTGACATGAAATAAGAGTAACTGAAAACCCCAATCTTTTCCTAACATTGACCAAAGTGCTTCTGTTGCCTGAAACATAACCACATTTGGAACGAAGGATGCAAACTCTTGTGTCAATATCCTGCGATTTGTACGCTCACCATTCACCCTGAACACCTCAATACGAGTACCATGCTATACATAAATTTAGTGCTTACCACCCTAAAAAAACCAACTCAAAACATAACTGTCAAAACAAATTAGTAGTATATACTGTAAATGTAATTTTTAGGACACAGGGTTGATCTGTGATAAGCCAATATCAGCTAATAATATCACCCTTTAAAAGCTATTACACATGGTCGACCCACACACCTCTTCTCAGGACTGTGTGGGCGTGTACGGACTGGAACTTGATTGACAGCTCCCTGACTGCCCTGTTTGTTTTCTAGCACCTTTTAGGGTGGGACAACTTATCCTGTTATCAACCTCATTGGTCCATAGAGTTTGGTGACATGACATGACATGCCTGTCTAGTGATATAATCAGACAGAGTGATCGAAAACACCCGTGTGATCCTTGAATTTCCAGAAAATCGGCAAAACACAATGCAAATTAATGCCCATTTCCATTCACTACTGTTATGCGGATATTAGGAGTTCTCCAGTCAAAGCACTGCAGAAGAAGAGGGCGCAACAAGATGACTTAATTAAAAGAGCGCCAGTCAGACCTCAGGTGGTGAAAATCAATTTAGCAAACATGATGGAAATATTGCATTTATGTTTGTTTCCTATATTAATTTCAAGAAGGTTACAGTCTCCTCATCGCTCCACACAGACCTGATGTTTTCGTCTGCTGCTATTTCTAATCTCTTCACTAGATCGGAAGCTGTAGTGGACGTTTGTGCCGGGTTCAGCCTGGTAATAGAAATGAGACAATAAGTCTGTTTCCATCACACTTTGTTGCATTTTGCATTCATTGATACGCCAACTTTGCCACCTCAGCCAAGAGTAAAAACATTTTTGCAATATTTCAAGTTTTAATTTTTATATTTTCTGTGTTTGCACATAATAACAGGTGAACACGTACTTAATGTGACAGTGAGCCAGCATGCACAATACCAGGACACTGAAACTGAAGAAGCTAAATGGAACTCAGCCATAATTCATTTTATTATTTACACCTGTGCTTTTCCTACTGAGACATGTTAAAATGTCTTCTGTGAAAAAGGCCTCTTCTAAATAAACTTAATCATGAAAGTGTGAAAAATGATTCAGAAACAAATTGTGAAATAATGACATATTAATAGCATTGCAGGGTCATTTTCCCTGTACCACCACAGAGCTGATGATGACCTGACTTTGACTCAGCAGCTGATTCAGAACTACTACATGCAGTCTTAAAATACATCAGAAGTTTAGATAAGTGTCCCATTAACACCAGCAATGCTGTTCAACACTACAAAGGCTTAAATACCAAGCCAGAGGCAATCTGTTCATTAGTGGAGCTGATTCTTGAGAACCCAAAATAAACTGTAGCTGCCAGTAACAGACGTTTAGGTTCCTCCAACCATGAAACGAATCAGTGTATTGCAACTAAATTCATTTCATGATTTTCATTGTAGGATTTGTACAGGATGGGGCTGCACCTCAACACTCCTGTCTGAATGCTGCAGATCTAATGTGTGTTTATGTAATTTAAGACCAGGCAGTTTTCAGATTAGATAAATAATAACTAACAAAGATAAACAAGCCGATGATTTATTTCACGGCGAACTCATTTTCCTCACATAACAGAAAGAAGTCTGTCAGCACATTAGTCTGTCCCTGGAATTTTTGTGTAGTGTTTGGGGTTTAACATGCTGGCAAAACACAGTGTTCAGAACTTCACAAGCTCTGCAAAGTGTTTTTAAATTCACTCATCTGCTATGAAAAGCAATGATTCATGAGCATAAACTCTATCATCAGCATAAACCTTTTTTTCTTTTCAGAGTGATGCGACTTTCATGCAAATGTGTACAGTGTGATCATTACACTTGCCGTGAAATTCATAAAATGCTGCAAATAAGTCATATTTAGAATTTTTTGTTTTGCAAAGTTGACAAGTTTTTTTTTAGGATTTAGAGGCATAAAGTTTACTTCATGATAAACTCAGCTGTCTTGGACTTCATTTAAATGCTTGCATTTGTTTGCTCAGAGAGTGTTTAGTCAGACTTTATTTCACTCTTCTGGTGACACAGCACATTTGTACTGCAGGCAAACACTCTCTGCTTACTGAGCTAACTAATAATCTCTGTGTTTGTACATGATCTTCCACTGAGTGTGTGTTGTACATAAAAAACACAGCGTCACATTTCATCTCCTAATTTGGTTATGAAGCAAATGATGGCAAAAAGATAAAAAAAAAACCTAAAAAAACGCTCTCTCTTCTCGTCGATAAAGTTGTGCGTTGATTTTTGATTGTTTTCAAAGATTTCTGTCAGCCCCCTCTTTTTCATTCCTGCTACAAGGCTTTCCTATGATTCACTGTTATGGAATAAAAAATAGAATATCCCAGCTATCTGCTCATTTTAAAATGAGTGTGGGTGGCAGGGGGGCTGCTTGCATATCAACTGGTGATGTTTATTCATGTGCTTTGTGTGCATAAATGCAGTATGTGACTGGAGAGAACAGCTTTGAATAATGAATCGCCTACCTGTACGCTCAATGTTTCAAACTGTGCAACTGTATCTTTTAAATGAAGTCTGTGTTTGGACCTGTGTAGTAGTAAAGTTTTAGGAAAAGAAGCAGAAAATATTATGATTTGAATTTATGCACATAGATAAGATTTATGATCCGATATATGAGCTCTTAATTAAAAGGCATTAAATAGACTCTTGCCACTCAGATTTGGTAAATAAAAAAGTAATTATCTGTGTTGTGTAAAAATTATTTTGTTATGTAATACTGTCATCATAGCTTCAATTAAGTTATTGTTGTGCAACAAATATACATAAAGTATATATTAGAAAATGAAATTAAGAGTAATAATTGCTTTGATGCAGACTCTGTCCAGTAGTAAAGCCAGCCAGCGTAATTAATTGGAAACATCTATTGCCACTGATTAGCAGAGCAGCCCTGTCATGGCCCGATCTGTGTTTTATCATCAGCAGCAGTAATTGAAATGAAAATGGAGAGCTTTCTGTTTTGCGCCGGAGGCCTAATAGTTCCAATCATACCAGTAAGAGGCCGTAGCCCCGGAGCTCTGGGGTCGCCTGACATCAGGAGCTTCAGAGCTTAGGTAAACACCGGCACAAGTGAACCCCCGGATATGAGCCAAGTCCACCGGAGAAACTGACCATAATTCATTCTGAATAATTATACTGAGAGCGTGTCGTCTCCTCTCGGTTTTGTGCTTTCTGCCGCAGCCCTGCGGGTCAAAGGGTTAAAGCGGGTTCAGTGGGGGAGTCAAAGCTGCAGATCAGGTGAGAACGGGAGCTTCCAATTAAAACTAATGTGCTGAGGGTGAGAAATCAGGAGAGAAGTGGCTGTCCCTGCTGAGCTCCACCTGTGTAGCGATAAGCCACGTGTTGGATGCCTTACAGCGCTCTTGTTAAAACGTATTTCGTGCTTTTGGCTCATTCGACTTAAATAACAATACATTTTCCAACTTCCTGCCTTGAATATTTCAGCATGACAAACATGGGTAACGTTTGCAGTGTCACGAAGAGGTGTAGTGATACATAAAGTCTGGCTCTGAATACAATAATATGCTGATACACTTTCCTGGTAATCTTTATTAAACAGAATACATTATATGTTATTACTATTATTTATGTTAATCAAAGGTTTTACCAGTCATGAAATGTAAATAAGCACTGTACATTTACTGCAAGTGTACATTGTAAGGTTGTTGTACTTAACGTGAGGATTCCCATTTTCTGCTGGTTCTTACTTAAACTCCAAAACATTTCAGAGATGAATATTGTTCTTTTTACTCAGCTGCATTTGTTTGGCAGTTGTAGTTACTAGTTACTTTGCAGATTAAGATTTTACATACAAACTGTATGTTCATTTTATAAAACATGATACATTTTTATAGAAGAAATTACCCAACAGTATATCAGATGGTTATATTAGTTTCACCTTCAGCTTTACTTTGACTTTTTAAACTTTAAGTACATTTTGCTGAAACTACTTCTGCGTTTTTACTTAAGTACGATTGTGAATGCAGTACTTTTACTTGTGATGGAGTATTTTTAAATTGTAGTATTTATACTTTTACTTGAGTGAAGGATACTGTAGGAATACTTCTTCCACCACGTGGTCTTACACACGTCAGGATTGTATTTCTTTCTGTAAAAGTGAAAGCAACATGAGTAGATTTGAAATAATGTCAGAGGCTTGCTGATGTAATACTTTTTACAGGCTACATATGGTACATACATTTGCAAAGAATGGACACAATATCATGAAGATCTATATAATCGAATGCAATCTATTGCAACAGTCCTGCAATGAATACTAACTTTGTGTCGCATAATGTTCCATTTTATGAGACAGATTGTCGGAAAGGTGTTGGTTCAACTAACTTTTGAGTCTCTATTCTTGTTGTATTGGATTGTAGTAGATTGTATACTTTATATACTGTACATAGCATTTATATTTACAGTGTAAATCAGCTCATCACAACAACAAATTAACTGAACTTTATAAGCTTCGATTTGTTGCAAGGCTGTTCATGCTACTGGGCTCTGCACAAAGGCAGCCGGGTTTAGCTTGCATCGAATAACACTGAAATTAGCATGACTAATTTTAGATAAATAAACAAGAGTATTCTAGGAACGCGTCTGTGAGATTTACCTCTCAAGTCTACTGTACATACAATAATTGCGCTGGGGATGAACTCCACATAATGGGCATTGCAGCAAACCAGCTATGACATCCTGGATTCATTATCCCTTTTACATGAACTGTGCAGGCTTCCCAAGGGGGAGCACGGTAATTGTGTCTTTAGGGATTTGTCAGGTCCCTGTTGGATGGCAATAAATCACTGGCAGAGGAGGTGTGGCGGCAGACCTGGGGTGAACTTGTGTGACGAAAGCACAAGAAATACATTCGCCAACAAAAGTATCTTCCCGTCACGCTACGAAGAATTAAAAATAATTGACTAGGTCTCAGTTGCCTTTGTCTCAGAAGATGTGCAAACCATGTTGTTGCGAGAAGGACACTTTTTTTGGTAATTAACAACACAAACTGTAGACCTCAATATTAACCCCTGTCTAGATGGAGGATGGCAAAGTGTTACATGTCCATTATTGAGATAATATTGTGGCTCCACTTGTTTAAGAGCTTATGAGGAAGGTTGTGATGCCCTTTCAGTGTCACTGGCAGCATTCATTGGTGGAGCTGTGACCATCCCTGAAGTGCAGGTGAATCAATCCTGCGGCCTAAGCACAGAGCCACATGAACATGTTGTTTTTAAGGCTTGCCTTCTAGCAGGACCCTCCTCTGGAGTCTCTCTTTCTGTTTTCTCTTTCTTTCTGTTCTCTTTCTGACACGCTCGAGTTTACTGGAATAATCTGCTCTCTAGCTCAAGTGACAAACTTGAAAAAAAACAAAACAATAGGGACGTTTTCCTAACAGCGAGTTACTCCTCTTTACCACCATCTAAATCTGAGATCTCTTGAGGCTTAAAAACCCCTCTTTTGTCTCCCCCCTTTCAGCTGTAACTCCTCTTCATGACTTAAGTAGATTTAATAGCCGAGATCAATATGAGATTACAGCTTTCACTCATTCAGTCTGTTTTATGGAAAGAAAATGGTCCTTTGATCATGTCTGCACTCAATATATAATGAAGAGAAAATCATTCATAGCCCCAATTGGCTTGGGCACATCCAAAGTGTGATTCTTCCTATATGACCAATAGTGGTTGCTTGGACTAAAGGAAATCCATCGATTGGCGTTTTGCTCAACCGGTTCCCTTTACAGCAGCATTCAGCATTGCCTTCTCTTAGTAAAATGTGCTCTCCTGGCTGTGTTAATGGCCTACAGCCATATGTTCCTCTAGCCTGCCTGACACCCCACCTTGTGTGGAGATGGTTGGCAGCCCCTGCTCCTATTCCCTTCCCTTCCTTCCCTTTCCAACAGCCTCCACACTCAAGCAGTTGCCTCAGCATCCAGGCTCTCCCCTCCCCCACAGCAGTGCACTTCCCCTGCCTTTTCCCTCCACCAGCTTCCTCCTTGTTCTAGTTGCTCAGCCGGTGCTGTATGGGTGGAATAAACCACAGAGCTGCAAACATGTGGAAGCCACCTTCACAAAATAGATCACACACTAAAACAGCATTTAACAGAGGGAAAGGACTTATTTCCCTCTTTGAAAAAAAAGTCAAACTGTGAAAAACAGGTCACTGAATGCTTGTGGATTTTTCTACACTTTACCACTTGATGGTGGTCACCATAGAAACAGATGATCAGACAGGACTTGTGGCCACAATAGCAGTGTCTGTATCAAAATGAGATTTTTAAAAATTCTATTATAGGTACAATTTGTTCTATCCTTTGTAACATTTTATTGAAAAGAATAACAAGTCGGTTGCGGAAAACCAAACTACTAAAAACCATATTATTCAGACCTGTCAACTGAACTTTCCTCTCTTCAGTAAGCTGAAACACACCACCCAGCATCCTTATATTCTCCTCTTCTTTCAGCACAGCAGCTTAATATGTTGTAAGACAGATCCTAAAAAGAAGACAAAGGGCAATTCTGCTTCCTGTTCTGCAAAATGAAGAACAGCATCATTGTCTCCAATTAATTGTTGTTCCTCACAATCCAGCGATGCAGCAAAGGCATTTTGTGGTTAGCCTTGGCCACGAGTGAGTGAGATCAGGACAAACCTTGGACGGTGTTGTGTGGTGGTGTTCTGTGTATGCAGCGTCCAGATTCTCATGCTTGTTTTTGCTAGCATTTTTCTCATACACAACACTTGAGCTGTTTCCGTGATAGACTGTCAGGGGACTTTGCTGACAGCACTGCACTGGTGAGTGAGCTTGTATGTGTGTGTGTGTGTGTGTGTGTGACCATTTGAGTGACTGAGTGAAGGAGAGAGCCAGACAGACAGACAGACAGACAGAGAGAGAGAGGGAGGGGAGAGGGAGGTTATTTGTGATTTTGTCACTAAATCGGAGGTTGCGAAGAACTCTTCGACGCCCACCTTCCTTTTTTAGTGACTCGCATTGTGAGAGTTCATCTAGAGGAGTCATTTGAATAAACCTTCATTTTCACATAGCCGTCAATTTTGAGTGTCATTTGCTTGGTGCCTGTGGGTTGTTGAATCATATAATAGCACAGATTTTTTTCCCCTCTAGATTGAGACTCTGTCTAGATTGTTTGACAGAGCAGCAATAAATAGATCTCTGCTCTCAGGTCTGCCCCTTGACTTTACTCTGTCCTCAGTGTGTCAAGTGTAGATCTGCAGCTGAGAATCTGACTGAGCCAGGCACCAAACGGACATAATCCTCCAGCTTCAACAACCTGGATGAGCTTCTTTTAGACGGCCGAGTCTGTGAATACCACTTAGGTTGTTTTTTTGTTTTTTTCAGCTACTATCAAGAAACACTGGCAGGCTGCCTCAGAGTTTACAGTGCTTTTCTATTCCAGCCCCCAAAGAACCCATTTTATCTTTGCTGTCACTCTGCTGACTCTGCGGCTGCTTCACTTTGTTAGACCAGAGAAGCAGTCAGCTCTGTGCTATCAAGGAAAAGTGCATTTATTTAGAGTCTCAAGCTGAGATGGCTTTTGGGCACCTAAATCTCATAGTTTATTCTTACTGCCTCTTTGCTTTTTTTTTTCAGTCCATAATGGAATCAGCTGGGAGTCTGTGAAATATTGCATACACAGCGCAGATAACACCTGTAATCTCCAGACAGACATCCCATCTCAGTGCTGTATAGTCACTTCCAAAGTCCACTTAACTTTTTGAAATTCCATTTGATTTCCTTGTTTGGATTATCTCCGGAGATTTCATTTAAAAACATGGTGGTTGCTGAGATGGCAGAAATCTCAGCATGTGAACCTCTTGCACACATCCATGCACAAATTGTTTCTTCTCTGATTTTCTCTGTTCTTTCCCCTCTGAAATGAACCTTTAATGAGATGCATTTTTTTTTTTTTTTTTTTTACATCTGTCTTGAATTTGTGGATTCAGCAGAGGATTATTCTAATGCCGCTCATGCTGTCACATGGATATTGCATACAGTATGAGAGCAGTAAACTGCCTGGTGAACTTGAGGGACTTCTGAAGAGATTTCACACTTGTATAGGATTAAGGTATACATTGGCCAGTCAGAAATTGGATGGAGATGTCATGGAACAGCTCCTCAGTTGATATGTGACATAGTTTCTAATTGTGTTGCCTTTACATACCCTTTCTATTTTAATGCTGTATGCTGCGATTAAGCTGTTTGTTGATCTACGCAGTGTTTAGTAATCATTTTCTTTTTTGCTCGCTTGCACTTTATGAAACAAAAATCTTCAAAACTGTATAGTGCAACATGTCAAAAAAAGTCATCTGTTCATAATTTGATTGTAATTCTTACTTCCACTTTTAGATTTTATTGGCTTGTA
The DNA here is from genome assembly GCA_005408345.1 of Macquaria australasica. Classification (NCBI taxonomy): domain Eukaryota; kingdom Metazoa; phylum Chordata; class Actinopteri; order Centrarchiformes; family Percichthyidae; genus Macquaria; species Macquaria australasica. The sequence goes on along the minus strand of SEMN01000053.1, from coordinate 867,945 downwards.
AAACCAATTCAGTTCAGGTAACATGAAAAATCCTAATCCATCTGAAAGAAAGAAAAGCAGAGACGAGGTTTTTACCTGACAGCAACAACATGATACAACACAGAGTTTAATCTCAACAGTAAAATGAAGAAGTAAGAACTACAGTATGTGACGGCTGGACCATTACAACATTCAAACGTTTCTTACATTTTACAGCAATTAATCAATAGTTTTATGTTTGATATTTAAGTACATTTAACATTTCGTGTTTCTGTCACTTATTTTTGTATTAAATTATGTTTTTTTGTGACAATTTGGGAGCAGCAGAACAAGCTGTAAATACGACATTGACATATTTACACCTTATAAAGTTGTTATAGCAAATGTGTTAGCAAACAGTTGGCTAATTATATCTCCAGCAGACACGGAGCAACATTTGCATTCATTCAGAGTTGTGTTTGTGGCCACCTGGTGAATGCAAGTCCACTATTCACTCTCCTTTTAGCTCTGTTAACTCCTGAGGGAAATATCTGGATCTTTAGCAGCTAAATGCTCCACTTTATTCACCAGCTAGCTGCTAATTTTGTCTGTCTGCTGTTTGGTGCTAAGCAGGTAGTGTACAGTGGATTTATTATTAAAGCTCTTTCACTCCTGCTGCTGCTGGACATTACGCTGATGAGATATATGCGATAAGAGCGAATCAAAACAGTAAAGCTGTGGGCCGTAAAACCAAAACAATGACCTGAAAGATGCTAAAACGCTCTGCAGATATTTTCTGTGCATTTGTCACAACAAGCGATCCCCTTCACATTACACGTAGTCATTTTTATTAATATATTAAATTATTGATTAGTGCAGCTTTAAGTAATGTTTGAATGCATGACAATAACCTGTGAGTAATTCTTTTTACTTTGCTAAATAGCTTACTTGGCACTTCTTCCACTACTTAGGTCGATTGATTATTTTGGGGAACTGATAGCAGATTATAATTTGAACAGAGCCTTCAAATACCCTTTATTGTCATTATGTTCACACATAACAAAATTTTGTATGAGACTCTCAGCTTTAAAAAGGTACACGCAAGGCAATAAGCTGCAATTAGCACCGTCAAAAGCAGAATATAAACACAAGTCAATTATATACACATTAAACTTTTAAATATAAATACTGTATGTACTGTATGTACTCCTCCAACAGAGATTCTGTAACAAGGGAGAAGGGCCACTCCATTGAGGATTTTAAATGTACTGGTATTGACTTATACGGAGTCACAGAGGGGAACAGATAACTATTTACTGAAATTAGAAGTGTAATGGATCCACAGAGTTACAAATTTCTCTCCTAATGGGCTGAATGAGGCATTGTCTCTTCATTGATTCCAGTGATGTTTTTTTCTCCCTCCTGGTTTCTTTTATTCCCCCCAATAGAGCTAGTGTGGTTTAACTGTATATTTTATGGTTCATGAGTAGAATGAATGAATCTGATCTACTTGCGCTGATTTGCTTTTATTGTGTTGATTCTGGTTAGGGCTGCAACAAAACATAATTTTAATCATCGATCAACCTGACCATTACTTTCTCTGTAAACCAATTTGTTTTTTCTTGGTTTAGAAAATATCAGAAATTAGTTACAAAGACCCACCACAAACATCCAGAGCCCAGTTCAAATTGTTTTTTCTCTGACAAACAGCCCAAAAATATTTAACTTACTATCATATAAGAAAAAGAGAAAAATAAATCATAAAAAAATTAGCTGATTAACAATATTGTTGCAAATTCATTTAATCTCAAGTGAGTAATTGATTAACATTTTCAGGTCTTATTCTAGTATATCAAATTTCAAATATGTAAATACCATTTTTATGTTTTTGAACTTTTGGTAGTTGTTGATTATCATGGGTAAAAGCCAGTACTGTTATGAGTCCAGGAAAAACCAAAGGTGAAATCTCCAGATTTGATGATTTTTTTTTTTTTAATTTTCAGATAAACTGAAGGATTAAATGCTCCCAAATGGGTTGAACATGTTCTCCTATGCCTAAGGCCAACACAGCCATTGGATTAAACTCAGACATGCATTGTCATGAAGCTTTAAAGAGCCTGAAAAATAACAAGAAAAAGATCTTGTTTTTCATGGTTCATTAAAAGTTGACATTTTGGAGATATACAATATACACAGAATAGCAGTGATGTATACTAAAATACTAATGTGTAATTTCAGGCCATGTATATTCTCATGTTTGTTGTCTGTTATACTGGATTGCATTAGATATAGCCAGGTGTGGGGCAAAACACCTTAAAAGAATCTTAAAATAAAGAGATAACCAGGTGTGCCTAGCACGGAATATGAAACACATGTACAGAAAGTAATCTGAAGTTGTGTGTGAGCTTGTTTGGTTTCACTTTTTGACATATGTTAACTGTTGTTACCAACACCCCTAACTGCCTGTGACGACACTGCTCACTACACATCTGAGGTGTTTCTTCCTCGCAGGTGTGATGTCCTGCAGTTGCATATTCCCAGCAGGAAACAGCAGCAGAAATAGGAAAGGATTCCCCCCTCCCGCTGTGTGTGTTTATGACACAGTGCTCATATGATATAAAATGTGGTGCGATGAAGATGACATAAAACACTGCAACATACTGTAAGATTGATAGATAATAGAGGAAGAGAAAATTGCTCTGTGCTTTAATAAAGTTGATATTTGTAATATGAGCTCTGGCCTTCACTGATGAGAAGTCACCAAAATATATGATTCAGCCACTCTACCAAAGCAAAGGCGCTCTGAGCTGCGGTTTGGTGTTGTAAAAGGTCACGTTTCAGTGACAACAAAACCATTTTGGTTTGACTCTGGAGCCGTATGGATCATCTGACCCTGCCCTCCGTGGAAAATCTATTTTGAGCAGTTCTCTTTTTTTTTACTGTCATGATCTAAGGGAGAGGCTTTTGTGTTGTCATTGTTACTTTTGACCAAACTCAGCAGTGGAAAGGTTTATGGCTGTCGCATGCTCACATTCCTACAGTTTTGTTTCCATAGAAACACTGAGTCCCGGGCAGGCGTGTATTTTAGAGTTACATAAGCCTTTACCAGTAATACGAAATACACACCGGCATGGGTATTCTCATCTGACTGGATTCCTATTTTTAGGAATTATATTCAGTAACTGTAGAACATGTCTTATTATTTGATACTGGTGCTATTTTTAGCTGTTAAACTGTTATCATCTTGAGGTCTCTGTCTAACATATTCTTCTACATAACGTGTACATTTCCATCACAAATCGAACTGTGTCGTGGCCTTCGTGAAAGTCGAGGCACACAGTTCATTACCATTGCCGTGTCTGTTACACTGTGTGCCATACGAATGTGGGTGTTGCAGACCAGCTGGTCTTTAGCAACACAATTGTAAATTACGTGATGCAACCATGTCTAGAATTGTGCTTGGCTCAGACATCAAACCTTGAATAATGTATGGAAATTAAATGTATATTAATGGCCGTGATTAAGTGTAGTGCCATTGTTAGTTTCTGAAGAAGGGTACAGTTGATTGGACCATCCACATCAGTGAGATTTCTCCTCTTTTTTTGAGGGTTGAGTGGCTTTAGAGGAGGAGAAACAGGTTGGACAGGGATTCAGCCCCGGGCCTGCAGGGTTCATGGGTTTATAGAGGTCTTACAGCAACTCCTACACCATCTGCAGGAACAATAGAGCATTATTAATAGATGTAAGATGAAGCTATTTGGGTCTTTTGTACTACTGTGGCAACCGTTTGCCTCAGGCGCAATTTCATTTCACTTGTTCCAACCTTTTTTGTTCAGTCCTGTATGTACTGTATGGATTTCCAGTTAACATCGCAGCATTGACTGTACTGTTCAATAAGGGTAGGTACTGTATGGCTGACTTCTGGTGGCGATTAAGTAGCTGTTATAAAACTCAAACAGAAAGCATTTAACACCACAGTTTTCTCAGGATCAGTATATGTAAGCCTGGTGATGATCAAATGGTGACTATGTTTTGGCTGGAGGCAGCTTCAAAGGCTCACAATGCAATAAGATTTCCATTCACACTTAACTCTCAATCGCTTTGGCCCTAAAGTTCTCATTAGCTTTGCCTGCTTTATTCACTGCTGCACACTTCCATATGCCTAAAGGCTCCGGGACTCTGAAGCAGTAGTGCAGAAGTAATACTCTGAATACCCCAAACGCACTTGATGTTTAGTCTCTTGCACATCTGCGATTGTGTACAGAGGCTGTTATCAGTGAATTATTTTATGACCTTGGGAATCGGGCAAAATCACAGATTCCTCCAGTTTCGACGATGACGTCCTCGCAATCAGCAGCGGTGTCTCTCTGTGAATGAGCCCTTCATCTTAGTTTGGACCCAACTGTCGCTGCTAGAACAATATTAAGCTGGTAATTAAAACATGTGATAATAACCTACTGCAGTCGCTGATTTCCTAATGGATTTCAACAAGTCTTAACATGAGGGCCCCCAGCCATTTCTCTATGCTAAAATAAGAGCTTTTTTGGACTGATATAACCAATTTAGTGGTTTGTTTTAGATGTAAACCTAATTATAGATTTTCTGTGGTCACTTGCGGTTAGAAATGAAAGTTGCTATGCTATGCTAAGATGGATAGAGCTTTGCTGTAAGCAGTGTAGTATGATATAATGCACAGGCAGCTATGATAGCAGCTGCTGAATAATACTGATGAGTAATCACTAATAAGCATCCAATAACTTTGCATGGGGGAAAAAAATGTTGTTCATTAATTCAAACCTCATGATTTTGCTAATTGCATTAATTTGTTTTTGAGGATGTGAGGGGAGTTTTTAAGCAGGGATTTAATTCAGAGTCCCCTGTGAGGGAAAATTTTTTCTGAGTGTATCAAAATCTGCTATCTTGTGCCGAGTGGAGCACAGTTATGGGTACACACACAAACCCAGAACATGCGAAATAGGATGTTTTATTTTAATTTTGTAATCTCCAAATGACAGAATTTAATGCTTTGAGCTAAATTGTCACACTCATTTGGGCTTTTCTCAAGCTGAACAATGTTATGTAACAGATACTTAATGTTACTTTTTGTGTTTTGGATTAAATTGGATTCCCTTTATTGTGTCAGAAAGCTCCAAAGAAATTTTAGTGTGAGCTAGACCTCCCGAAGCCTTTGCCTGCAGCCGTAACTCCTGTGGGTTTGCCTCTCCAGCAATTTGATTATCTTAATCTTCTATCTTTTGTAGCTACTAGCCAAGCTTAAGGCATGGACTGAACTGTTAAGTAGCATAAGAGGTGAGGTGGAGAAGACCTGTGTTTTTCACTAGAAGCACAGAATATTATGGGTTGTTTTCTGTCTTGGGTTGGCCTGTTTTGTATGCATTAATGTGAAATCTCAGGTAAACCAAACAGAAAAAAATAGTACTAATTCACTCTGTGAATATATGACAAGTGCATTGGCAGTAATTTCAGAATGAATTGGGTCTTTTATGGTTAAATAATTAGCCAGTGTTATAAAACACACACAGCAAGTAACTCAAGTTAGGCTGGAAATTGCTCATAAACATCACGTTTGTAAACTGAAAAATCAATTAAGCTTTTTATTTAGGCAGCTGGCTCTGTAATACAGTAAGTACTTATTCATTGAGGCACTTTTGTTTGCAATATTGTTTGCTTTATGATCTGAAAATGGCAAGAATCCTGGTGAATACCGTATTGTTGATTCTCATGGAACAGTGCCAAGCATATAATTAAATCAGTGCTCTGGTGTTTAATACTCGAGTCATGAAACATTTAATCTTAAAATGTTAGTCTCTACTGTGTTGGGCTGTGGCAACACAATGACACATAATTTGCCATAAGCCTCAAAATTAATTTGTAGAAATATATTTGACAATTCATCCAGTCAATGTTTTTTTCCTCTTTGACAGGGATGACCTGCCAAGCGAGGACGTCTTACACAGAGGACGAGGTTTTGTGGGGACATCGCTTCTTCCCGGTTATCTCCTTGGAGGAAGGCTTCTTTAAGGTGGACTACTCTCAGTTCCACGCCACATTCGAGGTGCCCACCCCTCCGTACAGCGTGAAGGAGCAGGAGGAGGCTCTGCTCCTCTCCTCGCCCCTCATGGCCCCGTCCCTGTGTAACAGCGGGGAGAAGAACAGCTCTCTGGACTGCCTGGAGACCCTGGAGGACAATGACAGCACCACCAAGCTGCCCACCAAGCTCCAGAAGATCACAGGGCGGGACGGCCTGCCCAAGAAGCTACTAAGGATGAGCTCCACCACCTCAGAGATGACTTACAGCTTTGGAGACCTGCCCATGAAGCTGCAGCGAATCAGCTCTGTTCCCGGTGTCTCTGATGATAAGCAGGCTGGTAAGGCCTCCAGGATCAGCTCAGAGCCCATGAGTAAGTCAGTGGCGGACTTACCTCCCAAGCTGCAGCGACTGGCTGGGGGAGGAGGGGGCAGGATGGACGGACACCTGCCGCCCAAACTCAGAAAGATGAATTCAGATCGCTTTACATAAAGCAGGCAGCAACTTATGCCATCCACCTTTATTCCCTTACCCGAAGTCCTTGTACTATTCCTGATTTATTAATGGACGATATTCTTATAATAAAAGAAATGTAGAATATGTGCACAAATACCTTATATGAAGTAGGGTGATGGAATTGAGCACATTTGTCCCTGGATGTAAGTGTACATGCTATGATGAAAGACCTCTGATATTTTTTCTAGGATGATGTACAATTAGCACAATCTGGCATGTAAGAAACAGCGCATGTAGAACAGAATCTCAATAATTTCTGGCATGACATTTATTGATATATTATTTTACAAAAACAATTTCATTGGTGAACTTACTGACAGTGAAAAATTGCACAAAGCCATATGATTTACGACGTGGAAAACCTACATTACATGGTTCTAATTTGTGGTGACGAAAGACACATACATTTGTTTTGAGTTGATTGCTTTTGTTGTTTAATGTAAAATTGTGGCAATGTTATGTTGATTGCATGCTCCTCTTATTGACTTAGCTATACAAAGGTAATAGACAAAGATGTTTAGCCTTAACTTTATTACCTTGTTTCCATTTTCATGTTTGTTCACAGCTGGATTTTTGGTATTTCATATATAGACTATTTTACCATGTGCGATTTTATGACTTTATTAGTTGATCAAATGCAGAATATGTTGCTAGATGATGCATTTTACATTTGAAAAGGCATTATTGGCATCATATGACCTGTCTGAACTGGGCACAATGCTACGCAATTTTCACTTGCTTATTAAAGTAACACTTAAGTTGAAAGAGTCAATACTTGTACTTGATAAGCACAAAGCAATCATTATATAATACCCTGTGATATTAGAAAGCATTTATGGGCATTTTGTCATTAATTAACTGCTTAGGGCAGTAGTTCAGTACTGTGCAATCATTTTGTTTCATTATATAACAAAATCAACTTAATCTACAGTAGGCCTGTGTGGTCATACAAAACACTCCATTAGAATTTCAACTTAGGTGTTACTGGTTAGATTTAGAGGTGGGCCTGTAAGGAAATCATAACCTTTGTCTTAAGGGCCCATAATCTCCCTCCTCTGTGATGAAAGCAATAATATTATAATGACTATAATCTTTATATAGCCACAGGGTCTACCACAGCCCCATATTCATTCTGTTTACTGAATCCATGCCATGAAATCTGGTTTTCTCTAAATGCATCAAAGACATTGTATGATACCCAATCTCTTCAGGAATAAAGATCTAACATTAATTGTTTAGCATCTTGCTACTTTGACCAGATGTAATGCATGCATTACCCATTTAAATCAATAAAATGATATTAATATACTTATTACAGGGGGTGGCCAAAAGGATGGAAGACCAAAAATACTCTTACCTCACTGTAAAGAGCTGGCATGGGCCTGTGCAGGTGCATCCACTACCGTATAATAGGTCTGATCATCGCCCGAAGCTAAGCATATTCAAATCACTGTGCACGTAACAATTTTGACTGTTCAGCTTAAAGGAATAGTTTATGTGGGAAATACACCTGTTTGCTTTTTTTTTTTTTTGCAGAGAGTTAGGCCGGTTAGCCTAGCCTAGCATAAAGACTTTGAAACAGCAGGCCTGGCTCTGTCCAAAGGTGTAAAAAAGTCCACCTACCAGCACCTCTAACGCTCACTAATTAAAACGTTATATTGTTTGTTTCAGACGTCTGTTTAATCAATTTGTTTAATCCATTTGTTTTAATCTGTACAAAAAGTGTAAAAACAACACATAACCCCCTGAAAAATGGCAAATTGTTTATTCTTCCTTATAAGATGTTAATTAGTGACTTCAGGGATGCTGATAGGCGGATTTTGTCACCTTGGACAGAGCCAAGCCAGCTGTTTTCCCTCGTTTCCAGTGTTTATGCTAAGCTAAGCTAACCAGCTGCTGGCTGTAGCTTCATGTTTACCGTACGGATATGAGAGTGGCATCAATGTCCTCCTAATGTCAAAATGTATACAACTCTTTCTTGGAAAGCAACAATACCTCTACGTACCGGATAATTCAAACCATAGTTTCAATAATAACTGAAATATTCAAGGAAAGTATTTGTTTGAAAATGTCTCTGAGCACATGTGCATGTATACATTTAATGAGCTGAGACAGAAAGCCCCAGTTAAAATGATCTACTTGGATGCTGACTGATACTGAACATGTGCTCTAGTAGATAACTGGACCAAAACCCTGTCAAAAATCTCAAGGGCAGAGATGCAGGCGATTGTATCTTTCAGTGGTACAGTCTACAGACCTTTTTCAAAAACACAAAAGATACAACATTCACAATGGATTGCTCGGGCTATTTTTGTATGTTTATCGGGCCTTATTGACAACACATGCAGGGCTGCAAATTGATGTGATCTATTTCTAAATCTGGACCAAAACAGTGCCAGATAAAAGATCCCACATCGACACAGAGCCAGTGTCACTGCGAGAAGTCTTTTCTTCTGGCGCTTTCATTGTTTTGATCATACCCTGTGTAATCACTGCTGCTGTTCATATTTCACAGTACACTCTTTGTTGCTGTCAAATACACTGTGTAAATATTATCTGTATTTCAAGAAATACCTTACAGGACGTATGGAGATAAAGTCAGTGCCATTACTGTAGGTATTACAGGTTAGTTGGGTTAATTCTGTCTTTATCCCAAGATAGAAGATTTCTTCTGAATCCCTCAAATAATCCCATGCGATGGATGAGAATATCAAAACTGCTGAGGGCATCATCCTTCTACTCCTTGGAGAAGGGGTGCAAATCCCTTTAGGCCACCTTAAATCAGCACTTGCTCCACCAGAAAACAATCGCCTTTATCACCAAGGAGATCTTTGCTCTAGTCACTTTGATTTTTTGTTTTCCTTTGTCTCTTGTCACATGAGGTCTCTCCGGCAGAGCCATTAATGCCTTGCCACAGAAATAGCAATTTCAATACTAAAATAATTGACTCAAGTGTATTTGGAAAATGTGGGAGGATTGTAGTAGGAGGCAAGAAAAGGCTTAGTCAGAGTTTAAAATCTTGTTAGCATTCCAGAGAAAAAATAATTCTTTGAGAGATGTTTTGATAATTTCCATTATCAGGTTTCTTGACAAATAACTTCTGACACAGACTCAGCCTGTGGCAAAGAAAACAGCTGGCATTGCTTGCTGATTACAGGACAAATGAAACACAATTTTGCGCTGAAACGGCAGCATTTGCCATTTCTCTTCACAGCTTCTATTGAATCCAAATGGTTCCTCTAAATACCCCACAATCAAATCTATTTACTTCCTGAGAAACAGTTTTCCAAGTTAGAAGTTTGCAGATACTCTACAACTCTACTTTGTCGTTAAAAAAGACGATGAGAGTGAAACTTCATTGAACATTCAAAATGAAATATGGCGTGCTGACTGGCTGTTTGGACACTTCTCTCAATTTTCACGCCACATCAGTATGTTTCAGTGCCAAGATGGGACGATACACAACGCATTACATATGAAGAATAGTGCAACATAAGACCGAACTGTTGGTGTTGGTGTTGGCATGGCACACTGCGAAACAAGACAAATGTCCTCACAACATTACAGTGGTTTCCCTTCTAATGTCACAAGCCCAGTCTACCATTTCATATGCAACATGTAAATGTGTGTCATTGTGTAATTTTAAAAAGGAAAAACATGCCTTCTTCCATGTGTAGGGTGTGGCATGAAAAATCAAATTCCAGGCACTCAAGTAGATGGTTACAGATAAAACGCCAAAAATGGGCTTCTACATTTGTGAGTAAACCCAGTGTGCCAGTTGCACATTGGCGATGGCAGGCCTGTCAAGCTTTGGATTTCTCCACATGTTCAAGCAGTGTTTATGGGGGTGTAGTACAAGAACAAGGACAATGCTGTTTCTTTATTTCCATGTCTTCTGCATGGATCATCAAGTGGTAAGGATACTGACTTTTTGCCTGGGACATGCAGCTTTAAGGTTGGTTTATGCTCAAAAAGAACTGGTCTGTATGACTAGGAGGCGGGGTGAAAAGCCAGCCATTGGAAACAGGGATGAGATTATTTAAATATGAGGATAACTATGCACACTTTCAGTCTTTCCTGGAAGGCATTCATAGTGTTGTACAAAAATGTACGTGTAAAGAATGAAAAAAGAGAACTCGCGAGAGACTAAATTCAAACCCTGCTTACTTTTTCGCCTCTGCACTGTCAGGTTCAGAAAGTTACAGAGATTGTCGGATGCAGCCTCCCCTATTCTGGCGTTGCAAAGGTGTGGGAGGAGGGGGTTTCGAACACTCTTTGACCATCCGACAAGCACTTCTGTTGGAATATACTGGCGCCTTTGACCTCACTCTTTTAGCACAATATCATGTAAGTAGCCATCAAGAGCACATTCAAGAACCTGTTACAACGATCTCGTTCGAAAAAGAATCAGCAGGCAACATTAAAAAGTTAGCCGGAGACAACGTTTACAACCAACTCATGAAGCTGATGTTAGCTTAATTAGCTAGCTAGCTACAGCTGGTACTATCTGCTGCTGCAAAATCGACGGTCGCCAGCCGGAAATGAGAAGCTTACTTTTGTCTACCTATACCTGAGATCAGGGAACCATTGTTTCAAAGAGAGTTTCGAGTGCTAAATCTAGCTCCATCATCACTACTACATATGTGCTGTGTGAGAATGGAAAGCTCAGCAGGCATAGCAACAGCAAGGGGGCGGGACTTGAGTGCCTAGAATTGTTTCATTCATGCTACAAGCTACTCATGGATGAAGGTGTGTTTTTTTTTCCTTTTAAAAATTCTTCTTTCCCCCTCCAAGATCCCCAGTGGGACACTCCAGTTATCATTCTTTGTGTTTTATCACATATTGAAAATCCAGTAGATCTATATCATTTAGTCATCTGTCAGTATGAGGCCAGCTGTCGGGTATAAATGTAACCTTCTTGGACTGACGGTTTTGTCACTACCACATACTTTGGATTGTCAAGTGCTTTTACGTGTCGATCTCCTTCAAGTCGTCAGATCAGTCTTCAGTCCATCTGACCAGAGAGTGAATCAACTTATCAAGGCCTCTGTAGTGATTTCCAATTCATTTTTATTGCAGCGGCTCCAGACTCATGAGCTCTGGGTGTGATTTACTGAGGTGCAGGTTGGGTTCAGGAAGCTTAGTGCTCACTCCAGCTCAAGGCGATCATAATGGTGGTTAGACAATATCTGCACCATGAAACAAATATGAGGATGGTATTACTGTTTGTTGTTCAACATGCCTTAGACACAGATCATACACTGAAGCCACATTACTTGAGAGAGGGGGCACTACTTGTGGGAAGAAATTCAAAATATGTTTGCTAAATTTTAAGTATTTAGTGAAGTACTAGTGAATAAATTTCAGTATAATATAAATTGATATTCTCTCTGAAGTGTTTAACTTGTGTGATTCTGTGATATTTTCCTTTGGTTCAAACTTTGTAGTCCATTACAAATCCTGGAAGACTACTGCTGTCCTACGCCAGAGCAAACTGAACAAAAGACAAAACTGACAGGGAGATGAGAGAAGTGCATTACAGACAGCAGAGGAGACGCAAATTGGTGTGTGGGATGAATAATACATTTGTCTCAATCCTTCCAATCCTGTAAGTTTGCAAAATGACAGTGATCAAAGTTGAGTCTGGAAGGGATGGTATTAAGGGGGAGATTAAAATGGTTGAGAGAGTGTAAAAGAGAACACCAGAGGGGGAGAGAGGATATTCCTGTCTCTTGTCAGATTCTGTCATGACTTGTTTTACATTTACACTTTCCCTCTTTATCCCTTAGCTCCCATCCTGGCCATACAAATAGGTTTGATAATTCAGTGTGGAAACAGCTGCCACAGCGTAATGCAACTGCTATCAAGACAACACACTGCAGTGTTATTTACACAGGGATCAACCCCCCCCCCCCCCCACCCCTTTTTTTGTATAGATTTTTTTTACAGTGTATTGCTAGGAGTTTGCATTATATATGGAAACAGAAAGAAGCTAAAAAAAAATCCATCATCTGTTGGTCTTCCATCATTTTAAACATCCACATACTCACAGACACACACAAACACATCCCTGCATACTTTTACATCCTCACACCCACACACACACACACCCACACACACACACACACACACACACACACACAGCCACAACAGATGCCTTGTCTCTGGTGTATTGTATTTGTAAGATAACGGGCTGGTGTGGGCGTCTGCAAAACAGCTCCGTTTGCACCTGAGTCAAAATCTATCTCTGCTTTAGTCGCCAACAGCGCAGGGAAAAAGGAGCTGAGGAGGACACATCACACCGAGCCCACTCTCTCTGTAGAATACTGAGCCTGTTTGCCTGATGCTCGCTTTATCTGCTCCCTTCCATTTCACGTTTGCTTTAAGATCAGTAAGCAACTGTCGCCCTCCGTTGCCAAAAATATTGCTTTGAGAGCACACGCAGCGCAGGATCTGATTCTTTTTTCGGTCATGGGAAGCCACTGCATGTCACCCAGTTGTGAATGTGATCCTCAGCAGAAAATGATTTGAAACTCATTAGTATAGTAATTTGGCACTGAAGAATGATTAAATTTAATTTATTGTGTGTCATGATTTTGTACCCTTTGCTTCTTTGTGCTTTTAAACAAAAAAACAGGATAAAAAAAAAAAGATTTTAATGTGTGTGTATTTGTCAAATAGTTAAATTCTAGTTATGACAAATTACCCCATCATTAAAAAAACCCCCGACAACAAACGGGTTCATCCATGGCCCCGAGGAATTTGTCTGTGAGCTGCAGTGAACCTTCATAAATCCTACCACCTTTTGTTCATCCTTGTGGTGGATGTAGGCTTGAGGAAAATTACTCTGCATACTCGAAGGGCACCAAATAATTGTGGTGCTTCAGGCAGAGCCAGTAGGACTGAAATAAAACAAGTGCTCTCTCACAATCCATGCCTGCTAAAAATAAGCCTGTTCAGACGAGGGTGGTGGATTCTCGGCTGCATCCTCAGCTCTGGCTGTGGAGGCAACTGTTTGATAAGTGTGGAGCTATGAGAAAGAGATTGTATATGTAACTGTGTGCCTCTGTTCCTCTGCAAGCGTGACATACAGTACGTGAAGGCTTTTGATCTAGCTACAGTACAATACGGTGTCCCATCCAGCCATTTGTACACATCCTACATGTTAAAAAAAAATGTTCACAGAGGCAATTCACAAGCAATGCCTGTGTTGCTTTAGAAAAAGATTCAGACTGTGTGAAGAAATCAAGTTAAATGCACACAAATTGTTACTGACGTGGGTAATAGTATTTAAGATAATTATTCGAATACTTCTATCTGCAAATTAGCAATTAATGATGCATTTTAAATACTTCATAATGAGGGTTTCCCCCCTGAAGCACTTGTTACCTAGCAACTGCAACTGGAACACATTGTATCTGCATGTTTCCAGGACTTAACATGTTTTCATTTCAGCGTGGATTTATTTTGTGTACTGTATGTTTTCTATAGGCAGGAGGTTTTGATTCATGACTCCTCTCTATATTTTGAGCAGCAGGAGTAAAACCCACAGTAGAATCAAGGGTGGTTTCACTTGGCTGGGCAAAGTCTGTGTCCCTGCTCTTGGTCATTCACTTCATCATTGTCTTTTTGCTGCCATTTCAGCGCCTGCTGTGGCTGTGGGATGAATATTTCAGGAGTCTGCACTGTGTTCCATTTGTTACTGTACCTTGGTTGTAAACAGTGTTGGACTCTTCCCCAGGTAGTCAGGTGTTTACATGCTGCCAAAAAACTCTGTTCACTGCAAACACTTGGCTGTTAGCTAATATGCAATTACAATGGGATTTTGGCATTTTTGGCCATTTCTTACACCTACTCTGCAGTTATTACAACAATAAATGTGCAGTTAATATTTAATATGCTAAAACATATTAATCTCGGATGATGAACAGATAAAGGAATCACAAACAACAATGTAAAAAAGAATCTGTACTGCTAGTGATTGAGTTGTTGTCAAGCAACCAAACATTATGTAACAATAAAAGTCAGATTTTTGTGTCTCTTCAGTTTAATTTTTCAAAACTGACTCTTCAGTCCATTAATTATCTACGCTGGATGCTTCATGATGAAGATACCAGTCAGTCAATCAACTGTGATGCTGAACAGCCATGTGCTTATAGGCTATATGGATTTGTTAGGTGTTTCCCTGCATGTAATTCATAATGCACTTCACCCACATGCATTTTTGATGCTATAGAAAAATAGAGCAAGCTTACAGCCTCCACTTTCCTTCACCGCAGGAGCCAAGCCTCCCCGGCGTTCAGCCTCAGGGAGCTGATTGGACTAAATGTTGCAGAATGAAGCACTGTTTTCTTTCCCTCTCTGTCTTACTTTTTTGTCGGGGTCATGTAAGCACAAAAGAGCTTAAATTTCTTCCCCTGCTGTTATTTTCAAGGACTGGTGATCAATAGGTGACGAGGGGCTAGGACAATGAAGATAAAGATAAGCTGAGGAGGGTAAGATCACTTTTGAGACAAGGTTACTGTTGGTGTGAGGTGTATCAAAAGGAAACTTGCCTCAGATAATTCACCAAAGTGTTTTAATTGAACTTAAACACTGTTGTATCACCTAAACACATCAATAGTTTCCTGATTAAATAGGCTAATTGTTTCTATTCCACAGTCAGAGTGGAAGTGAGTAGAGTTTAAGAACAAACATTAGACAAGTGAATGATTGACCTGCCCATCTATTAAAAACAAAAACTCATACGAGAAGTGTTGCTATAATATAGCAAATGTAAGTTTGAGCAAACCAATTAGGTGGTGTTCAAACTTACATTTGACCCTTTCTTTCCTTTCCCCATCTTCACCGTATTTCATTATTAGAGAGTTATACTGAAAGTAATAGCACAGAGAAACAAACTTAATTGGGGTAGAATGGGGAGCAGGCTTCCTGGAGGCAATGAAGTCGAACGTGGGTGAGTATGATAGCCTTCACAGCATTGCGTTTGAAGGCTGCATTCAATTATGGGCTACTTGTCAGACGGAATAAATCATTCAGCAACTGTAATGCATAATGCACTCAAACAAAACTTTACTGCGAAAAATATTCCCACACCGGAGAACTAATGACCATGGTGGTTTGGTTGGGGGTTGCCTTATCATCAAATGTCAAAGCCCATCATCTTTAAGAGAGAGAAAGTAAACAAAATAAGACTTTAACAATGAGCTGTTAGAAGGAGTTAATGTTGATGCTCGCCCAATTTTGTAATTTATGGACAGTGGTGAGCAAATGGTTGACAGTACAAGGTCATACCCTGATTTGTCAGTGACCATTGGAGTGACAAAAGCCAGGGCCATATCTGAACATGTGAGCTGATGTGGAAAAAATCTGACCCACCACATAATATGCTCGACTCTGTCACTGACTCTTTGCTGACTCCATGAAGAAGAAATGTGTCAAAGCATTAGTAAAAAATATATAAGGGTTTTACATAAAAAATGTATGAAACCATTAACCTCACTTTGCAGAAAAAATTCTATTAAGACATAGTACTTTTTTGAAATGGATTACACCCTGAGTACTTCCAGGAAATGTGCCTCAAATGCTCTGGCACCTCTTATTTAAACTGACAGGTAGGTCTGAGGGCAACTGTCCCCTCAAGGACAAACATTCAGCGTCTGAACCTGGAAAGCTAAGCTGCTGTAAAAGCAGAATGTCACACACAGCAACAGCTTGTTTACAAAGGTAAACCGAAGATCATCCCAGTTAGGGGGAGTGCAAACTAAAGGGATTGCATTTAAGGACGAGCTTGTTGGTGTTGGGATTTTTACAGTGTTTTCTTTTAGAATTTTCACACTTTGACATGTTTTTGCATTTTAGATTTGTCAAAAAAAAAAAAACATCTCTTAAAAAGTGTTATTTCAAGGTTTGTGACAAAAACAATTGACTGGAATATACAAACTAAAACTTTGCTCAAAGCTTTTCAAAGCTGTTGCTGGCGTTGCTGTGTCATCAGTTGAGGGAATTATTCATTCTGGCTCAGCTCAAAATATGCTTACCATCTGTTCCATTTTATTCCAGTGCCTGGCTCATGGCTCATGTTTAATGTATCTGTGCTAATGGCATCATCTATGTACAGTACAATGGCCATCTCTACATCAGGAAATCAGAGAAAGAGAGAGGGAGACCTTGGCTGTTTGAATGCCTCTAAAACAACGTTTTCTCAATCATTTGCTCCATCGCCTCTAAAATTGACAATGACCATGAATAATTGTCCTTCTAAAATATATTACATAAATCGAAGGCACCACTTTGCCATCCAAATGACACATTACATTCAGTAAATTGACCACACTGCAGCAGTATTTATGATCTATTTAAATCCTCTGCAAGGGAGGTCAAGTGTGACTCACTCTAATATGATTATCCCCCTGAGAGATATATGAGGGACATATGGAAGTGGAATATGTAATGGGCCTTTCGGGTACATTTGCTCATACATACACTCATACAATATGAAACATCAACATCAACACGTACACCCACACACATACTGTACTGTACACACAAAATACATGTTCACTTATGATCTCAACACCGAACAGAATTTCACAAACAAGCTGTCTCAAGAAGCTGCTTGTGTAGGTTTCTGAACAGGCTCTGACCTTCCTCTGATAAGGTACAAATTATCACCAAATAGGGAAAAAGGCTTCCAACTGAAGGATTATAAATTTTAAGTTCTTAAGGCTTGTCACCCCAGGAACTGTGTGTATTCAAGATAAACCAAACAAAGTCTAGAGGGAAGAGCTGAAGTCTTAAACAAAGTTTGTGGGGTCATGATGATTTTAGCTATACCTGCCATCTCATTCAAATAATAATATGTAAATGCACAACACAAGTTCCCAAAGCCGAAAGCAACACCAACAGTTCACAACCCAAAGATATTAAATTTACAACAATATAAAACAGAAAAAAGTTGAGGGGTGTTATGTTTTCCAAGGGGTTAAGAGGCACCATGTAATTGCAATGCCACTGGTTTGAGTCCTGCCAAGGACCCTTGTTGCATGTCACGTCCTTCTATCTACTGACCTTTAATTACCCTCTGCTTTTTTCTTTTTTTACTTCCTTTATTTACAGCTTTTTTGGCAGGGTCTCTTCATGTCTCAGTAAGGCATGCTATATATTGTTATTTTCAGAATAAGTAGGAATACTCAGAAATTCCATCAATGTGCATGTTAGTTACTATACATGCTTTAGAACAACTTAACATTGTTTTTTTTTTTTTGCTCGTATGTCCACAGGTTTTCAACAAAGGGCAAATATCTGTATTGAATGCGCAAAACAAAAAAATTATATTAAGACTAAAATGCATTAAATAAAAAGAGAAAACCCCTCATAAAAAAACAGCAAATCCTCTCATTTAAGAGGAACCAGAATTTTTTTAGTGTTTCTTGCTAAATGACTTAAATGATTGATTATCAAAACTGTCAATCCTATCCACTAATTGATTTATTGACTAATCATTTCAACTCTAATTATATGTTTTCTGCTTTCACTGTTATTGGAGCAATAAATGCACACACTATATAAATGCCTGATACGCCAGTGTCCGAAGTATAACTATAGTACTTTATATATTTGCAAATGTTTGATTCTGGACACATATAATCTTCTCTGTCGCCAGATCCTCAGGAGGAGGAATTTCAAATGCACTCTGTGATGTGCCAAGTCAATCTATTCAATTTATCGCCTAATGATAGCCACTCTCGTCAAAACATATTTGAATATGTGTATTTTCATTTATGATCTGCTGCCGAGAAATGTTGACTCTGGACGAGCAGTCTGTAGGGGCCACATCAAATGGCTCTGGCTTTGAGGAAGATGAGAGAGTAGCATCGTCTTAATCTTTTGCTCCCAGAAAGGGCCTTCACTACTACCTTTAATCACCTCGCTGCGAATTCTCACTGCTGACTCACGCTTCCTCATTTCATTTTATCCTCACCCAAAGAGAACCACATGGCCTTGAAAGTAACCACAGTGGACAGCTGAGGTGGCTCATTAACACCAGACATGTCCAGGTCCAGGAAATGTGCCTCTTAATGGCTTAATTAAGACATACTGCAGGGCTGCATTGCAAAGTGTTATGCTGCACACCTACTGTAACATTTTGATCTAAAAGAAACATAATCTACCCTCAAACAAAAGATGTCTTATTTTACAATTCCCTCAATCACATCATAGCAATAACACAACAAACAACATCTAGTTGTTGCATTATGAATATCTGAGGGAAAGCATTCACTGATGCTGGAAGCCATATGCTCAGCCATTAGTCACAGGATTTCAGAAACCCTTGTAAAACTGTGGCTCCAAATGTGATGTCGAGGGGGGCTAAACAAATTAAATATAGGCACAGATTTGAAGAGAATCTTATCTCAGTGGGGTAATATCAGTGTCACATTTCTTCCCCGCAGTCACTGACGCTAAAGAACGATTAAGCATGCAAGATGACTGTCGATTCAAAGGGGAAAAAAAAAACTGCACTGCACACTCAGTTAACATCTTTTATTATCCCAAGACACTTAATAAAATGGTCCATTCAGATACAGACAGCAAGTAATGTGCTGTCTGTAGTGCTGCCTATACTAGGATAAAGAAGGATCTTTTCTCTATTACAACAAAGTAGAATTTTTTTTTTTTCCACATTTTACTAGGTGTCTGTCTGTGGTTGCATTAAAAGAAATATGGCTGGATTAATTTAGTGGGGCTTCTGGCAGTGGGCTGAACACTATGCAGCAGGGAGTCACAAGAGGACTGCAACAGACTGTCAGTCTGCTGTGAAGTCAGCCAGATGGGAGACAACATCTTCTTCACCTCAGGGAAAAGCACTGGACAGAAACAGGTGAAGAGAGAGAGAGAGAGAGAGAGAGAGAGAGAGAGAGAGAGAGAGAGAGAGAGAGAGAGAGAGAGAGAGAGAGAGAGAGAATGAAAAAAGTCAAAAAACAGAATTAGAGGAGCTAACTCTGGGTCTGACACATGCATGTTGGATGCTGCAGTCAAGCGGCAATCACGGGTCTAGGTTAGCTCTGGATGATTGGAGAAGAACTTTAATATGAGACATGAATAAAACAAAACAATGTGAAGAGGTGGACGAGCAGCAAAGTGAACACGATGTGGGAAAACATGTTGCGCTCCTGAGAGGCTTCCTGCCGCACGGTGAGAAGCTGTGGACCCTAATATTTATACATGTGGAGTTAGAGACTGTAGCAGCTGATATGTCAAAAACCTGAAGAATATCTTTCTGCATGGAGGGACAAGTCAGGGCGTTTTGAATTAGTGCAGTGGGATTCCATATATATCACCCAAGATAACGGTAAAGTGAGGGAGTTGAGGAGTTTTTCACAAAAACACAAGTGCATACATATTGCAATTTCATGCCAAGACCAAAGCTTTGAGGTCTACATACCAACCCACATGCAGACAGATTCCCTGCATGGTGATTCAAAGAGATCTCTGTCGCAATTTCACAAGGCATCAGGAGTCATGATCTCCTGTCCTGGAGAATATATACTGTCTGTCAGCCACATGATGAGGAGCCTTTATATGGGCCATAAATTTCACAGCCGGACTTGGGCAACAACAATACGTGTAATTTAAGGATTCATCACCTGCAAACAGACAACCTCTCTCAATTCCTACTGCCCTCAGCTCACAGCTTTCGAATGCACTCCTGCTCTTTATAGACTGTTATTGTGAACCTGTGATCCTGGACTATTGCATTTAGTTATTAGTTGAAATGTGCAGCATTTCTCTACCAGAATATACCTGATTGAGGCCAAAGCGTAGTATAACACCATGATGTATGCATTCAGCCCGCTTTGTCATGACAACAAGGTCCCTCAGTGAAATTATCCTCACTTATTAAAACTGTGTATCGGGAGTGCGGTACAGTTAATGAAATTGCCCAGGTCAAAGCCACTCTTCAGGAGAACGCTGCTATCATTCTGGGGCAATTCATTCAAAGCTATGAATGCTAGTCAGCATTTTTCCCCTCACTGTATAAACCGGAGTCCTTACATTCTAGCATCATGTTAATTCTTTTGGCATAGAAAGGCATACATGGAAAAGCCCCGCTGTAAACTACATTTTATCCTATGAACATACACTGTTTACTGCCATACATGGAAAGAGCTGCAGCAAAAAAGCACGGTTTCAAATGCACCATAAATCTTTTAACAAAGCTTACATGGAAATAGCAAAGCAGATTATTAAAGGCGCCCATGAGATGGGGAAGTACTGTACAGTACATTCAAGAGGCGTTGCTAGGAAACGCTACTGCTGGGTGAGTCAATGAGCAATCCACAGGCTCTAAGAGGAGCTACAATAGAACAGACAGCCTAGCAGCCACACAATAATCTCAGTCCACATGGTCATTGCAATTATGCTAATTAATATCATCCTTAGAGCCACTCCAATGAAAAACATGGTGTTTTGCTCACGTACCCACGCCACCCAAAAATCCGAAAACTGGGGGCTAAGAATAGGTTTCTCTAGTGTGGCAAGCCACAGCAAGAGCAGATAGAGTTATACGCCTGTGAACATACAGAGGAGGAAAGTTCAAGGGAAGAGAAAGAGAGAGGTTGTCACATTCTTAGAGAAAATGTGAGGATGTGTGTGAGTTACAACAATGGACGTGCAGTAAAGGTCAGATGATTGTCACGTTTTGTAAAACGCTGACCTCCATTCTCCCTGTTGTGACTTCATGGGCATTTTATAAAACTTGTCCTCCCTTGGAACGTCACAGTGTGTTTAGATAAAACATGATGCCTTCGCAATTGTCATGTATGCTCAAAGGGAAAATGTCATGTCACACAGATGTGCACACACATGCTGGCACAGACACACACACCAAGTACAGCAGATAATGATTCACATATAATGAGACACAGCTCTCCTGTCAGACAAGCTCTGTCAGATTTTCCATTTTGATGTGGAGCACAGGACACCTTGCTCTGTAGGGGTTGTGAGAAAGCGTTTCCCTCCCTCTCCAGCACAATACTCCATGCTGTTCATACTGTACACCTGGAACTGATCTCAAAAATCGTGGAGAAATAATTCAGATGATATTGCCCCAAGAGGACATTTGTGAATTTTCAGTAGGCTTAACAGCAGCAGACGTAACAATTATACAGCCTGTATTGACAACATACAGTATGTTTTTCTCATTTTGGGCATGCTTTATACACCTAATGCAGTGTGTTCAGCATAGATTTCATATGGCCTTGGGTCAAAAACTTAACTTATTATATAAAATATAATCATTCAGTGATAAAGAGAAGCATTCATTGTTCAAGTCTAAATATAGATTCAAAAGCACCCAAGCAAAAGAGGCAAATTCTCAGTGTTGAAGTCAATGTTGTGCTTAATAATTTAGCAAATAATTAAAATGATCTGTACAATTGCATTGTACATCTAACTAGCTGTCTTCACATAATTCTTCACATTACATATTTGATGAAATGTTAGAAGGATTTGTTGTAATCTTTAGGGGCATCAAAGATTTATATATATTGCTTCTTCTATTATATATGTATTTACATCCTTGTACACTATATTCCTATGGCACTCTGTTTGAAAATACTTCATCTCCTGCTTTCTGAATCATTTATAATGGGGACACTTTCACTTACCTTCACAGATATTTCCACACAAATAGGATTACCACAATCTGTCTTTTCAAAGTCTATTCCTCTGTGATCAAATGAAATCAAATAATTCATGAGCACAGTCAAGACAGTCTGCATGTTTACAATTGCTGCTCTTCATAAAACTGGGAACCTATAGCATGTATAATAAGGAAGGAGAATGCAAGGTAATCCTTCAGTACAACCAGAACACATGAAGGCAAAGTGGCTGCAGGATGTAAGCCTGTTAGCACCATGCATCTTCATTTAAAATGACAACACCAGGACTGTGCGATATTAACTCCAGGTACTGAAGCAAACCAACGAGCCTTTACAGAGTCAGGAGGTATCACAAGAAAAGAGGCATGTCAAATTCCATACATCAACAAATATTATGCAAGTGCGTCTTGCCTTGATGGGTTTTGCATCTGAGTAAATTATGAACATGAACAACATAATCTATTGTTATTAGTTTCATAATCTTTGCAGGAGGCTTTACTGTTTTAATTACTGTAATAATCATATGCTAATTTTCTGCAACGATCTGTGACAACCATGTTCCAAACCAATTGTATTCAGTGGTTCTTTATGGTGTTGACGGCGTGTCTCTCTTGCTCTGCAGTCGAGTCATTATATGAACATGTCACCTGTCGCTACTGAAACTTGCATTACCAAAACTGTAACCATATTATATCTCAATAAACAGCACTGAGATGAAAATAGAAACCATCTTCAACTTGTTGCTATCAGTTATGCTGATTGCTTGTCTCAGTAATGCTGACTTGAGAACATTCTGATTTGATTGTAGGTTCAAACACCACATTATAAGGACAATAGTGCCATCTAATGCACAGAAGGAGAATTGTCAATGTATTGCACAGTTCAAACTAAAGCACTGTGTTGAAGTATTACTCTTTTCAGTTTCTTCTTGGAAGCAGTAATGATAGAAACATTACAGGCAGCAGCACTTCATCTTAGGTAGTCTTTCTTCAATAAGTAAAGGTGGTACAGTCTGTGGGTAAAGTAAGCTGGTGGTGTCTATGTCTGCTCTCTGGAGAATCCCCACTTATATTGTAATGTTAATGGAGGCTAGTCAACAAAACACATGTTTTTTGCAGCTCGCTTTCTTTTCCCATCCCCCTCTGGGCTTGAGGCATTTCAGTTGGAGATGCTCAGCTGGTGACCTCAGCATGATGTTCCCTGCAATCCTCCAGGGTCTCTCCTCAAATCTCACTCTCCCCAGCCACTTTCATGTTGCAGACGAAGCGGCCTTGTGTAGTCTACCAAATGCAGTCCGTGTTAGCTTCAGACCATATGTCGCTGTTCATTATTTGCCTCCATCAATCCATACAGGTAGTAGTGTGACTGACAGCACTCTCCTGTCCACATAAAGGTTGTCAGGTTCTCTGCATAGAGCAGTACAGAACCTCAGAACATTTTGCAGATATAATGGACTTTACATTT
The DNA here is from genome assembly GCA_005408345.1 of Macquaria australasica. Taxonomy (NCBI): domain Eukaryota; kingdom Metazoa; phylum Chordata; class Actinopteri; order Centrarchiformes; family Percichthyidae; genus Macquaria; species Macquaria australasica. Next base: position 844,293 of record SEMN01000053.1, on the reverse strand, counting down.
GCCTCATTCTGAGAGAGGATACTATACTTTAGCATAGCTTAAAGAGACAGAAATTTTGATTTTGTTTGTAGTTCAGCAGTGCTGTGTACATTAAGGTTGTTAATATTCATTATCTTCTTCATTATCTTGCTGAATATTTAAGAAAGCGTTACAAAGCACACACACATCCTGTAGGTCCTCCTTAATCATTGTTATAACCCAGTGGGTGGTACTTGTCAATTACCATCTTAGGCATCATCCTCATATATCTTGTTTTACTTTGGACTGATGATTCTGATAGCTCCAGCTCATTTGTTTGCCAGGCAGCTATCCTGGTTTGAGGAATAGGCCCATACTGTAAGTATAAACTGTCCCTCTGTTCAATTCTTTTATCCCTCTGCCCTACTCTAGCAACACCCTTATATAGTGTCTGACACAATACCTTATCCAGATGGTTTTGGCATCACAGAAACCAAAGTGTTACCATGGGAGTCGGTGCTCTAGCAATGGTGAAAATTCCCTTCAGTATTTATAGAACTGTGTGATTTTTTGTAGGACAAACTGAGCCTATATAGTAATTACTGTAAGAGAGACGGAGGCAAGAAAGGCTCTGGTAGGACTCCAGAGGAGATTCCAGAGGTGAGCTAGTTTACCACTTGACCATCTCTCAGCATTACAGTAACTATAACAAGACAAATTAATTTAAAGTGACATGCTAGTGGTGAGGCTTTAGGGATAGCATCATGCAAACCTGTCTCGTAGTTTAAATATCTTCAAAACCTTTAGATGTTTTTGCCATGACATTTGGTGTGGACATCTCCAGAGGATGAATTGAAATACCCTGACTTTTCCTCTAGTGCCACCATGTGGTCACGTGGGGTTTTCCAACATGATGGTTCTTGATAAGATAACGTGAAAAGTAAACACATGATTTCCATAGAATTGCTGAGGATGATCGTGGTCATTATAGGATGAATCCTAATGCTTTTGATGACCTCACACAAGATGTGTCAAAATACCAGTAAGAGATAGATTGCCATCTTGAAAATCATGTTTCTAAAGGATGACCCCTTTTGAACTCGGTGACTGCTCGGCCTTTCGTGTAGAGCCACCAAGGGGCTGAAATTTGCATTTGTATACTGTTTGTATGTAGAGTACATTTGAATGTATGTTGATGTAATTGATCACTCTTCACTCTCACTAGTAAATGTAGCACTTAAAATAGGTTTGTCATGCTAAATGGTTCATAAAGCCAAAGTACTAATTACTTTGATGTTACCCCTACACTTCCTAATAATAACTAAATAAATATAGAGCCTATTTTAGGTCTAATGAAAATGTCATGAATTTACCATCTAACACTCAGTGCTCCAATGTTGACAGCAAACCAATACTACAAGGCAATTTTTTTAATTCACTGAAATAAATAAATAAACCAGAAAAGGCAACCTTTTCTCAAGAAAACATCAGTGTGTTTGTTTACACTGAAACGTTCGGGAGTTGCAGTTTAACTGAAAGCACTTGAAAGAATTGAAGTTGAAGTTGAAGTTGAAGCACTGAAAGGGTTTGAAGAGATAGTTTAAGTGTAAGCATGAAGTGTAAGAGCTGATAGAGGTTGAAATCAGCTGAAGTGTAATTACTAAAAGCGTCTGAAATTTCAGTTTCAAGTTTAAGCACTGTAGGGATTTAATTGTCAGTTTGTAAGTGCTGAAAGTTGAGCTAACAGTTGGAGCAAGAGCCATGAAAGCGATTTAAATGTCAGTTGATGTGTAAGCAATGAAAGCAGGAGAACTGTTAGTTAAAAAGTAGTTTAAAGAGATGAAAACTGAAATAGTCATTTGAAGAGCAAGAGAGCATGAAAGTAATTGAAATATCAGTTTATCTGACATGAATGATGAAAATGGGGACGTGTGAAGTGTATGTGGTATGTAACAGCATGTGACAGCAGTTAAAATGTCAGTTGAAGTAGTTGAACTTTAAGTAAAAGAGAATAAATCAGCTGAAGTGTAAATTGACATGTAGACGCTGAAAGCAGCTGAAGTGCAAGTGCTGAACGTATTTGAATTGTCAGTTGAATAGAAAGAGACAAACGCAGTTGAATTATCCGTTGACGTATAGTTGTGAAAGTGCTGGAGATAGTTGAAGTGTGTGCACTGTAAGCAGCTGAAGTTTCAGTTGGTGTGTAAGCACTGACAGTAGTTGAAATGTCAGTTTAAGTGTTGAAAGCAGTAAAGTTTCAGTTGACGTATATGTGCTAAAAGCAGTTGAACTTTCAGTTGAAGAGATGAAAGTAAAAGCGGTTGAACCAGTGTAAGCTCAGACAGCAGTGTCTGTTGAAATGTAAGCAATGAAAGGTGTTGAATGCCCAGTTAATATGGATGCCGTGAAAGTAGTTGAGGGTCAGTTGATGTGGAAGGAGTGAAAGAAATTTCAGTTGAAGTGTCAGTTACTGAGACAATTGAATGACTCATGTTGTTTTGTAGGCCAATGTCACTTAAGTAGTGACATTGTGTGGAAATTGTGGGAGCAACAAGGGCTGTAGAGGGTTTTTCTATGGGAAAAGTTGAGCAGTTGAAGGCAGTATTATGACATCAGTGCATTTCATCCTCACTCTGACAAGTGCAATACACACCCAACGCAAACCCTGAAAAGCTCTGAAGGCATCAGAGCTTTTCTAAAACTGCAGAGGTATGAAAAGGCTGAGGCAGGGCAAAGCAGACACACAAGCAAACCAAGAAATGATGGAGAATGAATATAAAAAGTAAATAAAATTAAGTAAAACAGAGAAGACAATACGAGATCATACTATGGACAGCGCCTGGTGCTGAAATGAGGTCTGATACATTTCTCAGATGAAAAATAATTTAAATGAAAGAATTCTGCTGACACAGTTTTACAATTACAATATGAATAGGTAAATTAAATTTCAATTTTTGGGACACATTTAAAAAAAACAATAGCAAGGATGTATGTCACTTCCAGGTATCATATGACAGGGTCACAACGGGTCAAAATCGGTCAAATGCACGTTTTCCACCTGGATGAGACCTTGACTGAAGAGTCTTTGAGGAACTTGGGAATGTGTTAAACACAGTGGTAAGTGTTGTGAACGACCTGCTTTGTTGTTCGAAGTTAGTTTTGTGCCTGACTGCAAAAGTGAAGACGTACCAACGTTATCAGGTAGTTAGCTTGAATGTTGTAGCTAGCTCAGTTAGTTACGTGAAGGCGACGTTGCCATGGCCACTGACGTTACCTGCTCAGACCATATTTGTGCAAAGTTTCGAGGTAGGTTAACTTTTTGGATGTCAATTTACAGCGACTTTTAGGGATTGTTGAAGTTGTCCTACTGATCATTCCAGTCACGATATTGTCAAAAAACTTTATCCCATTCCAAGGTAATTTTGGGTTTTTCTAAGAACGTGAATAAATGTGTTCTGGTTAGAAAATGTTGATGCTGTGGTACAGCTTTCCTCAGGAAACTTAAGTCCTTTGGGGTCAGTAGGAAGCTTTTAAATGTTTTCTACGAGAGTTTTGTGGCCAGTGTCTTGTTTTATGCTGTTGTGTGTTGGGGTAACCTATCATTGGCAGAAATGCAGTAACTTACAGAGTTAACTTCTAACTATATAAAAAGGCTGGTTCTATAATTAGTTTGACTCCTGATTCAATAAAAAAGGTTTTGGAGAAAAGAACCAGGTAGAGGGTTCAAACTATTATTACGTTTGAAGGTCAGTCAAAGTGTATTGAGTGTAAGGCTGCAGCTAAGGAGTATTTTCATTTGCTTAAAGCCCACAGTGATGCCTCCAGTCTGCTTGTCTGGTCTGACTAACAGTCCAAATCCTAAAGATACTCAATTTGCTGTCGTGGATGACCAAGAAAAACAGCAAATTCTCACAGTTGAAAAGCTGGAACCAGACATTTTTGCATAAAAGATGACTACCGGTAATTGATTAATGAAATAGTTGCCAATTAATTTTCTGTTCAACTAATTAATCAACTAATTGATTAATCATTGCAGCCCTAGATGAGTGTCTGGTTATCAATGTGCTCCTCTGTGGAGCATCTTGAAGGTTTTGTTTTATGTATTGTTTTTACAATCTTTAATTTTTAAGGTTTCATTTCATACTTGCCTGTTTCCTGCTTTCAGGTGCATCAGGCCTTTTATTTGTTATTTGATAGATTGTATGAAAGACATAGTTTTTTTTATTCAGTCGTTATGCATGCTCCTGAGCTACACCAATATCCTCTTGGAATATGTGTTAGTATGTGTGTCTTTCATTTGTTGTCTGCTGTGACCTGTACGACTTGTGTCTTTTTTGTTATTTGTCTTTGTGCATGGGGCAACCAAACTAGTTTCCCCTCTGGGCTTAATAAAGTTATCTAATCCCATCAACAGCAAAGGTATATATTGCATTGGATTAGCTCTAGTAATGGGGTTATCTGCCCGGCTGCTGCTTATACTTTAATAGATCACTCTTATGTTTTCTTTGGAACATCACTGCAGGTGTCCTTATTTGATCAGATATAATTGAAAAATTGTATATCATTCAGCAAGAACACTACTATTGTATTGAGGGATTTTACCCTGGATACCTACAATCAGGTTGGCCTCATTCCCCTCAAAACATTATATGCCCTATATTATGCCCTACATTATATGTTTTCTCCTCTGCCTCTTTCTTGTCAATATGGTTTTTAGACACCAGTGTCTTTTGTTGAGATTCTGAATTCTTATTGTGCAACATCAAGTGAAAAGCTGCACACATAACCGGTGGTGGGTTCGATTTCCTGCCTGAACCGCTGGAAAACAGGGCTATTTATGACGATAGCTGACACAAATCTATTACCAGCCAACCAGGAGACTTAATTAAACTCATCCTGATTTGCCAATGCACATTTTAAAAATGTGGGTGGAAAATTATGATTCAAGAAGCAACAAAAGGTTAGTTAGCTAACAACACACAGTGAATTCAGTGAATCAGGTTACATGTAATTTGCTGTTAGCCGTCTTTACCCAGTTGATGTATTATGTGTCAATATTTTTCAGCCAGAATGTATGAACCTTTGACTCTGAAGTTTGTACAAATATTGGTAATTTGTAAATACCAATAAATTATTTTGTGAAATAAACAGCTTTTTAAAATGTATTTATTTAAGTTAAATTCATTATTGCCATGGACTTAAAATCATTGTTTTATTTATTGGCCTAGCTGCCCTGGCATTTGGTCTTTGTGCCCTCAAAAAACCAACCAAGGTACAAGTGGCCTTGCCCCAAAAATGATGAAATTCCAGGCCCGCCTGCAATTACTTCAATGTAGACAATTTCAACTGTATCCATTACTGATTTAACTAATGACAGGGCTACAATCATTTAAACCACCATGGTGAAATGCTATGCTACACTGTTAAAACTTTATAAAAAAGCATGTTAAGAAGCTAAGCATGAATGGCAAAATAACTCCAGATTCACCATAACATCTCTAAAGAGACGCTTCGCATTTACAATGTACTGAAAATTGAGATTAAAAGTTCTTTCTTGAACTTGAAAACAGTATTTCTACAATCTCACCTCAAGGTCCATGTAGTAGATGTTGTGGAGCTTTCGATCATATCACGGCAGTCTTCCTCAGAAGATGGAGTTTGCCCAGTTGGCATAGAATTGTTGAGATTGATAGTTCATTCATGAGGTCAGAAACAACAGTTGACAAAACCATCTCATCACAAGGTCCATTTAGCATTTCTGTATGATCTTCCTCAGTGGATGAATATTCACCTTTTTAAGGACAACGCACATTTATCAATATCTCTCTTCAAATGTTCCAGTGTTAGTTGGCTAATTTTCAGCTGCAGTCCTTTGGAAAGATTTTCTAAGAACATTATTTTTCCTCCTGTATTATTTAGGGATAGGTTCAGAAAAATCACATTCCTCGTTTCGTGTAAAAATAAAAAAGCACTCTAAAGTTCAGCTGAATCTAATATAAGGCTTCAGCTGTCTTCAAAATTAGCCAAATCAAGTGGGTATTTTCTCAAAGTGACAGCCTTTTTAGAGTGGAACTCCCTCTTTGTATTACCATCCCTTCACTGGACCTCAGCAAGGAAACACTGTCTGGACAAACACAAAGAGGAAATTTTGTAGTAAAAAGACTAATTTTGGAAGATACCCAGTTGACTCGTTTAACTCAGACAGCTGATGCTTCATATTAACTCCAGCTAATCTTAAGAATGCATTTTAGCACGAAAGCTTGCACTAGGAAGGGATCTCTTGACTGCCAGTATGAACAGATGGAATAATCAATAACTAATGTGAGTATTGTATTAAAATGAATGAAAAAAATCAGATCTTATCCTTAAAGAAAAACAATAATAACTGACACACATTATTTGCCACTTTCAAGTGCCAGTAGCCATGTATGACTTTACTGTCTTAATTTGTCAACAAAATTCAACAATCCATCAGTATTACCTTATTAAGCAAAAAAAGCCTTTTCACCAACATATTGACCTTGAAATGGTTAGGTAAATATGGCACTTTAATTCCACTGCCTCCAAGAGTCTTGCTACTGTCGTGTACTGTATCCAAGACCTTCACCTCCTGCCTTGATGCTGTGACTGAGCTTTTAAAAAAAAATTTTCTTAATTGCTTGGCGGCCAACAGCTCTGCTCTCTTTTCTCAGGTAATTTTGCAAAGGCTGTGAAAACTACACTTATTAAGCCAATAACCTGGATGTCTCAGTAATTAACAATTTTTGGCCCATACTGTATAAACCTACCTTTATTTAGCAACTTCTTGGCCTCAATTAGTTTCACAATTTCCAATCTTGAATTAGGCCCCACAAAACTCTCTCTTGTATTGATTCTGGCAAACTTTCAGTTCGAGGTGTACTGGACCTGGCTTTAGTGCTGTGTTCAACATTGTTGACTGAGAATATTGCTAGACAGATTGGAAAACAGTTTGGACTTTCTGGCACTTTTCTAAATTAGTTTATGTCTTTTATAAGGTGTTAATGTCAGGAAAAGATGTGAACATAATAATAGCAACATCTGTACAATATAAATATAATCCATTTCAGACTATCAGAGATTTGTTCAACTGGTTCAGGGACTAGTTTGCGGTGGCCTAAGTTCAGTTTGGTTCAGGTTAGTTGTTGATATTGGGCATTATGGGAAGGACACAACTCTCACTCACTCACTCACTCACACACACACACACACACACACACACTACAAAATCTTTAGGATGACTCAATCAAGTCAAGATTTATTTCCTGTGGCGCTTAATGTAAACATGGCAAAGATGCAGGAGTGCAGGTGACTGGGCGATAAATCAACACAGTTAATTATTGTTATTATTATTGTTGTTGATATTATTATTATTATTATTATTAATAACTTTACCAATTCCTGGTACCACAGAACCTGAATAAACAAGCACCCATGTTGGTACTGAACCTCTGCAAGCACAAGTTAGCAACACTGGCTCTAGTCCTGTGGGCATGAGTTTCCCCAACCCTGCAAAAGAGCAGCATTGTTATTTATGTCATGTTTTCTCCAAATAATATACTGTAAAGGTATGATGATATAATGTATGCCTATAAGGCACACTTGGTTATTTAAAGAAAAGCACCGTTTTCTGTCTTTGGAGACTGCTGACCCAGAAGTTTATTCAAAAATCCATAATCTACAATAATTATGTGAATAGTACTTTATGAATATACTGTACGTCATTGTACTGTATATCTGAATCACATTTAAGCGTCAGTTTATCCAAACTACATAAAAAACATCTTTCAGCACTTACCATAAGTGGTATCTGGCCTTGCTGGTAGTCTGCAGTAATATTTGAGCCATTTGTGCAAATGCTAAATTTATATGGCCTTTTAAACTTGGACTGGCCTGTGCTACTCTGGAAGCAGTCTAGATTTTGTCCACTAGATGTCAGGGAGCTCCCAGATTTGAGAATGAATTTACCAGCATCCAGCGCTCAGTGACATCATAGCTTTACCTTTTTAGTTTAACCAAATTTGATCAAACTAAAAAAAAAACTCTGACATCTCATCACGTGTTAAATTAAAATGCTTCATGTCCCAGTGATTTTAGGTAACGATAGAATATTTTAATTCAGTTTTCACAGCATGCACTTAAAATAATGCATGCAAACACTGATCATTCTGAGAGTTACAGAAACTCAGATGAACAGTTTTCAATTGAAATACAATTTAAAGAGCTGCTATGATCAAAATCTTCCTATTTTGAAGTTCTGATCTGGCTGAAGGTGATTGTTACTTGTCACCATAAAATTGCTGTCTCCTGCTGTCTTTGTACAGCAGCCACCAAAAGAGGGAGACATTACATTAAAGATAAAGAAAAACATAAGCTCCAATATAATACCTCCACATACTGTGCATGTCTCATGCAGCGTCTCAGTTCTCATCACTTCAATCTCTGTATACCATTAAGTTTATTGACCAAATCAGTTGGCAGATTATTAGATATTTTCATATGTTTGTTTTTTTTAATTTTTTTATTTATTTGCGGAGTACACTTGACCCTGGCTCTTGTAGCATTCTAAAATTTTGCCTTTTCTTTTCTTTCTTTGTCAATCTCTTAACAAATGCAACGCCTCCTAACTTGGTATGAAGTTCATGAGTATGAAGCTGACACAAAGAGTCATGTGTGGCAGTAGTCAGAAGATGGCAATGGTGTCAGGTTATTGCTTGGCTGTCAGTGTTGGTGGGCTGGGCAGGCAGCGGCTCCGCGGTGAGCAGGGCTCCTTTCTGCCTGCTGGAGATCTTGCTCTGGCTGCTTGAGTCAGCCCTAAGCGGCTCTCCCCACGCAGGGCTCCCTTCACCAGCGTTCACCTAAATCTGTCACACAGATTTGACACTGCGTCACTTGGAGTGCACTCTGAAATGACATGTATATAATGTGGAATATTGTGCACATTTACAGCCTGGACTCCCCTTGAAGCATTAACCGTTTTCTTGTTTTTTTGTGATTTTTTTTTTTCTTGTGGGGAAAATAAGACTCAAGTTAAACTAATTTTTTAATACTACTACAATTAATACAAATTATTTTTATGTCCAGGCCTAACATGTTAAAATGCAGTTTACTGTTGTAACTGTTAAAACAAATTTGAGTTATTTTGCATCAAAGATTGAATTTAATTGTTAAATAAAAACATTCAAATTATAAAAACAACTCCTTTTTTTTTTTTTTTTTTAAATGGGGAGGGGGATTGAATAAGCGGTTAAATGTTTGTGTAGGTTTAATCAGATTCAAAGACCAGTTCTCAGTGTTACCATATGGGGACTTTCCCCACCTGAATGGTGTCTTTACATTTCTGTGGCTAGTCAAAATGTTACCGTCAAACATTCAGCACGTTTAGGCCATAAACCTAACAACCCAAATCAGCTCAAATTAGGCTCATAGCTATTTATGCGTGAGAAATTACCCTAAATGCTGTCTCGTATCTTTTTCCCTGTGAGAAAACAATTTCCACTGATCTTGATTTTAGAATAAATGAATTTGAACTTCCTATTTCAGATTTGTACTGTATAGAAATGTAAAATATGAAACTGAAATGTTAAGGGAACAAAATTGATAATAAAAATGCATAAATATTGAACATTTTCCTGCAATTTCTGTTAACATGTTAAATCTCATTGATGTTTAATGCACATGTACAGAACACTTTTCTGTCTGTTTATTTTATCTGTTTAATTACTGTTTTTGTTGAATCACATATTTTCACAGTTAACACACAGATGTAATTGGGTGTACTTGGTTTTATTATCTGAAGACATCAGTCTCCACTCAGCAACATTACACACTTCTCCCCATTTTTTAAGATATTTGCAATAATGATTACTTAATATATTTCCAATATATTAAAAGCTCTGTGCTTATTCAGGCTTATGTATCCAACCATCTGCCTCTGTCTGTCATCATGTGTTTCCTCGATAAGAAGCTCCTGCCTGGAGAAAGTCCTGCACTAGGAGCAGAGACCAGACAGTGGACTGAGTGCCCATCACCCTGGGTTCACTTCTTCCCCTCATACAGCTTTCGCTCTGTCGCTTTCTTCTGCAGTATTTACTGGATAAAGTGGTAGCAACTGGCCTTGGTGGCCAGTAAGAAGGATTTTCTCTCCCCAGCTGGTGTGGCTTTGACTGTTTGTACTGCAAAAGTGCCTTGAAACTGGGTTGTGGTTTAGGGTTTTCGAGGCATAATGTCTCAGGTTTAAAAACAAGTAATACAGTACAGTTTAACTGAGTACTTTATGATATAATGATGTTTGTCTAGCTATACATAGAGTTAGTTGTAATCAGTTTTTCTTTCTGTTTTTAAGCACTATGATGTTTGTGTCTCCAGAAGCAGGCCGAGGAGGATCATTATGATTCACTTATCCAGTTGTAAATGAGAAGCCATGGACGTCTGCTCCTTTGGGAATCTCCACCCCTTTGAAAAGAAAATAGAGGTTAAAAATCTGCTAAATGAGTTAGCAGCAACCAGGATCCTTCTCTTCCACAGGTAATGAGTTTGATTAATTTTTGACCTTTGGAAACTTTTCACTTTTTTTTAAGCCCCTTTTTATATTTTTCTCACCCTGGGATAACAAGGAGCTGTGTTCTACGGGGTTTTACACTGAGGACTTGAAGGGAGCACATTGTTTGCATGAATTACATAGGTACACAGAGGCCATAGTGAAAATGGCATTCCTATTGTATATCAGCATTTTTACTATATTTTCAGATTTGAAGGCATTCATGAAACATTTATGTACTGGATAAAAATCTAAATACATTGTAAAAATGTATGTACAATGTTTTAGATACTTTCTTAACTTAAAGGAAGACTAAAAAAACTTTTTGGCCTATAAATAATAATGCGGGGGATGCTTATTTTCTCACACAGGTGTTTAGAGATCCTCTCTCTGATAAATCATGATTTGTAAACTTTCCCATAGACAGCAGTGACAGGTTTCCTCTGATAATGTAGAAAAATGGGGAAAGAGAGGGCTGGGCTTAAGTAGAGCTGTGATTTAGAGCAGAGAGATGCAGCATCTCTCCTTTCCAGTGGAGGCCCTCCTGGGTTTGATTTAATTCTCTCCTTGCACTATTAAAAAGGCCTTCTACTCTCTTCACTGCATGCACCTTGCTGTCATAACTGGCACAAAATCATTTATCAATGCCGCTTGTAGGCAGTGCGACTAAGGCCTTTCGCAGTGTATATTTTTCCATTATTGATTGTGTATGTAACGCATGAAGAAGTACAAAGATGGGTCTCCTCCTGTCTTGGAATGACCATATTAGGCCAGCAGATGAGGGAACTTTTTCTGCTTCATCTACGAATCCATGCAGCTATCATCATTACTGCTGGGAAGGAAACTTTGTTCTTAAAATGCTTTTCCATTTCACTGTTGTCTTACTGGCAGCTGAACTCAACAATGATCCTGTGCTGGACGTACGACGAGCAGTTATTTGGTGCAATAAACTGAAAGGCAGTGAATGTCAGTGTCCCCCTTTGTTGTTTAATTTATTTTCTTTTCAAAGTGAAGGGAGGTGTCCTTGCTGTGAGAGTTAGTCATTGATGTGGCTATAGTTAGTCCATCCCCTGCTGCGACTGTCTGTAGGAGATGCTACTTCCTCTCTCCTGCTCGTTCATGGCTTCTTTTGCCCGGGATGATCACCTCGCTCGCTCTGTTTGGCTGCATTTTGTATGGGGGTGGGTGCACTTGATCAAGAACAAAAGATATAAGTGTGAAGTACAGCGGAGCCACAGTTCCAAGAGTCACACTGCTCTGGGGTCAAACAAAGTCCCGTAACCTTCTCAACAAAGCCGGCACTCTTGAGACTCATACTGTCTGGAGATGGCTGAGATCAGTGTGTCTGTATCTTTTTAAAAGTGTTGAATTAAATAAGTGTTGTGTACCATAGCACATTGCGTAATGACCCTTTAGTCTAGAATATTTTCAGGCATTTAGTCATATTTATAATACTTTTATGGGCTTAACAATATAATAAAGTTGTTGGTGATATTTATGAGTCTTGGTAGCAGATTTCAGACTAGTTAAGAAAAGGTTAAATGCTCCTTGTCTATTATGCCAAGGGTTTTAGGTAACTTGGTGTCTGAAGGCTCACTGTTTTTTGCATAATAAGCTTACAGAGCCACTTACATTACATGGTGGATTGTGCTGCATATCATACACCGTAAATGCTTAAATCTTTCTGATGGTAGGCTTCAGGAATTACACTAAAGTTTATATCGAAGGGAAGGGCAACCCCCCCCAATATACTGTAAAAGAATAGGCAGTGTAATTGCTGGATGTCGATCTTATCCGTTGAACAAGCTCCATTTGTTATATTTAGAGTTATAATGATACTAAATTGTTTTATCAACAACTAACTAATGGTCTTATCAGCAAATGACGAACCCTCTGCTCGATAAGCTTAAGGTAAATGGAAAGAATCTATTACAGGCTGAGAGCCCTTTATCTCAGCTGTCTTAAATATTGACACTTACAGTCATTTGTCCCCATTTTCTATTGATGTATTGTTTTGCTTTCAGGTTACGCTGTAAACAGGGTAAATAATGACAGATTTAATCCGAGCTCCCTTCAGTGATGATCCACACCTAGCTGGCTGTGCTGCTGACATAGTTCACTCATCAGCTGTATAACTAACGAAGGTTATGTAGAGTGGCAACCACAGCCATTTCGGTTTTTCAATGAAGGCTAGGTCAGTGGTGACATCTCTCAGAAACAGATCAGGCATGTTGTCGATGCAGAAAGTCTGGTTGAGACCTGAAGATGTTGATCAGAGCTGGCAAGGGATGTTTTAGTTTGCTAATTGTAATTCATAAGTCAGATGAAAGGAGGTGTGGCTTTTGCAGCAGTTTGATGAATACAGAGAAACAAGCCCTGGCAGGAACAGGAAACCATGAGTTAGAAGTACAGAGAAATGTTTGCAGAATTTATATAAGTTTATTGTGTATTCTTACACCATAAAAGAATAGCTCTTCTAGAATAAAACTGAAAAGTTTTCAACTGCCCTATTTGTTTTGAAGATCTGTGCCCAAAACTATGATGTCTTTCCTGGGTTTTTATCACTTCTATATCGCCGTCTGGAATGCATTGGTAAGCCCGGCCTCCAAGGGCTAGCATATAGCTCTCTCTGCAGGCTTTGTACAGGATGAAGAAGTCATAATCCTCAAACAGACTTAAATTCCTCCAGAAAGGCTCTTGATCCTGAGTCCACTCATTTTCTTCAAACAACTTGGCCCAAAAGAGAAGGGATATTTGGGCATGGCTGAAATCCTTGATTGAAATCTTTTACAAGTGGGCACAGACACACGTGCACATCGATCACACAAACAACCCCCTACACACACATAAATACATGCACATACACTTCCCCAGCCGTCGCTTGCTGTCTGTGAGAGCCTGGACCAGGTTGTTGAGAGGGCCTCTCTGAGCTCTTATTAAAAGGTAAACTTCTCTAAGGCCAGGGAATCATGTCAATCACAGGTTGTGTTTTCGCACCGAGCCCAAAGCCTGCTCTCTCCACCCTGTCAGACGCTGTTATCACCCTCAAAGCCATATCAGAATGCTGTTTGTTCTGCGCTTTAGTTTCACCCACACAGTGGATTCAAAAAGGTACAGGTCTATTTGATAGTGTATATTTCATTGCCGGAGAGAGACTGTGTTTGTCTTGCTGTGTTTGTCAGCTCATATTTGAGCTGAGGGTTCCTATTAAAACTAAACACCATATCAGAGGAATATTGCCACCGCCAGGCTCTTTTAAATCGCATATTGAGCCCATGGAGTGTGGAAGCAATTTAGTTGTAGCATAGTTTATAAGTGTGTCTGTGCTTGTGATGTTTCTATTTACTCTTGATTCTCATTTATTTACCCACAGTAGCCTCCCTCCACATATTTCATATATTGTAATAATTACTTTAGTTATATTGTCATTTCTAATTTCCTAAAAATATTACCTTGTTTGTGATTTTAAATCCCTGTGAGAATGTGGTTATTTTCAATGAGCAGCATTGATCAAGTCCTCAAAGTCCTCGAGTCAGCTCACGCTTGAAAACTTCATGTGCCTTTACCATTATACTTCATGTTCAATATACTTTATGTTTGAGATGACGGAGGAAGGGTTGCGTTGTACCAGTCAGACAAGATGTAGGTTAATATTCACTGTCCAGATTTGTATTTAAAGAATTTAATGTTAGTTTTGGAATTACAGTAGAATTACAATATTAAATGCTTTATAAAGAACAGTCAGGTTTTTCAAATATTATCTAATGAATGGGAAACTGAAATAGGGACATGTCACAGCTTTCAAGACACTTTAAACCTAAATATTGATTTTCTTGTCTAAATCCCTTTTATCTACAGATCATGTATGTATTCTAATATCGGTGTCAATTAATTATTTTTGTTAATACCTGCAAGATCCTCCTCATTCACCCACCTATGGATAAGGAAAACAATAGTGAAGCCGAGAGGCTATTCCAGTCATTAGTAAGTTTGCTGGACAAACTGCAGGATCTAACACTGCGGGTGGCTGGGGAAATAAAAAGGTACTTACGCTAGTATTGACCTTGTTGCTAGACCTACTGCTGTTTGCTCTGTGGCCGACCTTCCACAACAGACACACACACACACCCACACATACATTATATGATTTTGCATGCATGTCAGAGAGAAATGTAGTGAGTTATAAAGGATGAAAACAGTATTGGGTTTCCTTTATTGTCAGGCAGTCTTCGTAGCAGTTGTCTTACAAAGATGTGCAACAACAACAACAAAAACAGGCAGGCAGATTTAAACAAAGTAATTATAAATGCATGAACAAACTCAGTTAATTTTCCATTGAAGACACATTTTATTTCATAAATGCATTTTTAGTTGTTCCTATGCTGCTGGAAAACAAAAATAATTTAAACAAAAAAGTTAAATCTGTTCATTAGTATTGCAAACATTAGTGTGCTCCTGTCTGTTCAAGAATCCGTATCTGTATATGAGAAAACAGTCCAGGAAGGCTTGTGATGGAACGCCGTGTAAACAACCCATTACTGCAACTCCGGCTGATTAACATATGATTGTAATTCATCATATCATGTGCAGCTGGTGACATCTTGCAGTAGCATTTATTCCATGTTGATACATGCCTTTGGTTCCTTTTTGACAACTCAAAACAAACAGATTGCAAGCTGTCGCTACATTTGCTCAAGATGAATGGAGAAAATGAATCGGGAAATCAGGTGTGTCAGGTGATTAGCACAATCATGCCTGAGATCCTTGTGGAATCATAGTAACTTGGTATATTTGGATAAACACTGGCAGCGCAGACAGACTGTTGCTACATACAACCATTTAACAGTACAATCTCCGATGTGTAACCAAGTATTGCCTTGATGATACCAACATTAGTGGTGTTAAATAATATCACTGAGGCTGTGTATAAATAAAATGTCACCCCACAACCAAAATTAAAAACACAGAACTATGACCTGTTATCACTCTCAAATTGATTGACTGGCCTTGTTAATAGACACAGATAAGTAATTTAAACTATAGCCTGCCTGCTGCTGGATTTTTGACGATGATGTGATTTTTGATATTTAAGAGTTTAAAAAAATTCATTAACAATATGTCAGCTGATATATACTGTATACTATTTTTTTTTACATAAACTTTGATTAAATTAGATTTTCTAAAGAATTGTGATCAAGATATGCACTACGCATGACCTTTTAAACAGTTGAAAAATAAACATTTCAGCGCTCTCTGATGGTCAAACAATGTAATAGAGACACTGTTTTTGAATTACCCACATATATTTGGCATTTTTGTACTGCAATGTTACTTGATCTTGTTACTTACTGGCCAACATATAGGCATGTTTGTGATGATATTCCAAATATAAACCGTACGATGAAGTGATTAATACAAAAAATGCTTTTGATCTACAGAAGTCAAACTCTGACAATTATATAACTTAATATACTTAACCTGTAATTTTGGTTAAATGAAACTGACTTTGCTTTTTAATAAGCTTTGCTGTACAAGAACATTGTGGAATTACTGCTGAAATGAAAGTTAAGTGGTATGGTGACTTTTTAATCAAAATTTTGAGGGTGTTTTGTACTCAGTAATTTGCATCATTAAAGAACTGAGAGATTTCCAATTGAATCTGTGTCTTTATGTTAAGTCTGGGAACAGTGTTGAACCTGGCCTCTGAAATAACTTAAATCTAAATTATGATCTGAAATATAGAGCCAAATCTTCCAGTAGTCAGTCACTTACAGTGCATACATATCTCTTATACAACTTGCTGCTTTAAAAGACAGAAGTGAAGAGGTTGAGTTAAACCAATTCCTGTGTGCCATGCACACTGCTAGGCTTGGCAATGTGGGAATATGAGTGGTATCACTGGGGACGTTGGCAGTGCAGTTCTGTTGTGCAGAAGTCTCAGGATAGTAATGGGACACAGTCACCAGGGAACCCCTTTGAGTGTGTGTACTGAGGGAAAACTGACAGGAGCAGAGGAGAGAGATTCAAACGAGTGAGCAATAGTGAGGGAAACAGAGGAGCATTTGTATGGTCTTCTCTGCCACTGAAGTTGTAAAATGGAAACATATTTCTCCCCTGACAGCTACGGTAGATCTAACCCCTCTGAGGTGAGCTGCTTATGATGTTGTGCGGTGTAGAGGTGGACCGCGGGGGTGTCCCAAAGGCTTGTTGTTTCTTGTCAGAGATTAGATTGAACCAAGCGGCTCTGGTTCATACTCATGCCGGAGAGAAGCCAGGACTCCCTGTCACTGACCACAACCTCTGAGCTTTGCTCTGTATTACTGCATCCAGATTTATTTCCCATTGTAGAATAAAATATATGTTATTTTCAAATAGGCTTAACCTTCCTTGGGGGGTTTCCACACTGTTAGAATATTTCTTGACTGTGGCACACTGTACACTGATGCATTTCTGGCCATTGGGAATGAAGAAAAGCCTATATACAGTATACAGTACATGTTTCTCAGTTTCTGATTGTTCTGATGTCAATGCTGATTTCCCAATCAACCTAATCCTCATGCGTTACCAATTAGTCTAAACCTTGATCCCAGCAACCACTGAAAAGATCAGATGTATGTTGTTGGCAAGGGACTAAATAGAAGTCCCGCTGTATTTATTCTCCAAACATTATCAGAGAAAGTGATGACAAACTTAAGCTGCTTAAGCGGTTGTAAATTTGTTTTGCTTCGTTTATTAGAGATTGTATCAGGAAGTAAGCCTGGGTGTTGCATGGGTGTTAAAATATTAGTTCAAATATCTCCATGCAAGTAGATGTTTTTTATGTGATGTGAACTTCTCACAGTCTAGATTGATAGACGAAGCACAGAGGGAGCAGCACTTGTTTGTCATGTCAATTCCAGCCACAACAATGTGACAGGAACACAGTGATTTGACAAAGTAATTGATTTTCCTTCATCAGCTGGGGGGAGGTGTTTTAACGACTATTAGAGGTGTGAGGAAAAAGTGCCCTGGACTTGATGTTTGTTAACATCAAAACTTCCAAAAAATATATATTTTGTATACTGTACTATGTGGACTTGGTCTGCTCTGTATCATTTTCAACAATCAAATCTACAATTATCTTCCCCAAAAATACTCATGATAAATTCAGTATTTATGAAGTTTCAAGTTTCCCTGTGGAGTATCACTCTTAAGGGTTTTGGGGAATTGTATTTCATGATTGCCTTTAGACTGTACTTAAGTAAATTGCACTGTAATTGTCTGGAAATAGAGATTTTTGAAATCACCCCCTTTGCTGTAATAATCAATTTGATGCATGCTTGTCTTCTCTGAGAGGGAAGAGGTTAGCTGTCCCCCTTAGTTTTAGACAGAAGGTTTAAGGAGGGATCCACTGAAGGCATCTGTCAGTGAGGTAAAGAGCGCTGACAGCCATACGTCATCTCTGCCTGGTGCAGGCCCCTGTATTTAAAAGAGTACGGCAGTCAAAAGCCCATAAAAGTGAGTGACTCCTCGGGAGCATCTGCCACTGCATGCAGGGAGGAGATTCAATGTGAAAAAGGGGAGATAATGTGCTCACTCACTAATGGGCACCCGACTAGACACGGGCTCATTTTTCACATCATGTCATCTGTAAGGTTTGAATAAAAGTAATGGCCACAATGAGCCTGGATCTCTCCCAGCCATTATGGCTTTTGCTTCCTCACTTTTATTTGTGTTGACTTGTACAGTCGGAGGAGATGACAGTCTTTGGGCGTGTGGATCAGTCAGAGTGATGATCTGCACTGCTCTCCTCTGCTGCTGACAGGTCCCTTCTCTCTGGCAGGCATGTGAGGCCAGAATGCCGCACTACGTCATATCAAATGCTGTAATCTGACAGAATAAAGGGATTTGCACACTGGGGACATCACAAACTCTGTCTTTTGTAATTTTCTGACAGAGACAGAAGGGGAAAATGAAAGGGTTTCTACAGTTTCATGTTGTAAGAATTAGTGTCAGTCAAAGTTAAGTGGCTATTTTAAGATAAATAGGAGAGGATTTCCGTGGCATGTTTTGGGGCATTGGGCTTTAAAAGACTATGCTAATGTGAGTAGATACTGATTGGTCGTTGGATGTTTTCATTTCCTGAACATTCAGAGTCGCAGGACACAGCGTGTCTAAATATCCATTCTGAAAAGGTTAGTGTGTAATTAACGCTTAAATTCACTGCCACTGTCAGCCATGTTCAGTTCAGAATAACAATAGATGCTCAGATGTTAATCTTTTCATCTTTAGGACACACTGTGCACACAAAACTATACAAATGCATAGAAATAATAATAATAATAATAATAATAATTAATAATTATGTTTTTTGTGTGTGTTTCTGTTGTTCTAGTGCTTCAGGCCTCTTGCATGACATGATCATTTAATGTATGTAGAAAAGGTGAGGAAAAGCCTTTAATATTATATAACATATTTTAGGCTTCATCAATTACTTTTAAAATAAAGGACTGTTTTGTGTCAGCCCCCATAAAAATGGGAAGACGGATGAGAAAACAAGTGATTTCCTTATTAGGTTCAGGAGTCAAAGGCCTTCTTCCAGAGCTGTGGGCTTCAAGAGCCCAGAAGATTAAGACATATATTGGATTCATGATGGAGGCCACAAAGTTCATTTTCAAAATAAAACAGAATATTATTCACAGTCCTTTTAAAATTCAGATTGCCAGCTGACCTGTGACTTGGAAGTAGTGTATTACATTTTCAATGAGCTGCCGCTATGTCACTAGAAGGAAAAATCCCATTTCTTGCTCCTCTGCCATGGGAATTATGGGATTACACCAGTTTAAGGAACTATGAGAGAAACAAAGATATTGTAAAATTTAATTTTCACTTCTCATATTTTGCTTTGTTTTCCTTTCACATGTATCCCTTTTACTGCAAGCTGCGTTAATTTTTGAAAGCAATGGAACTGAGACGGATATCTTATTGTGAGTCGTACTGAGACAACACTGTAGTGAGGGGAAACGAAAACAGTCCTGCTTTGTAAGGCAGTGAAAGTCTCCCACCGGTGATATTATAAGAGACACATGCACACAGCTCCGGCTGATTTTCATATATATTAAAATCACTACCTACTGTGGCATATGAAATTGTGCAAACCGCTAAGGCCTAAGCTTACCATTGGAACTTCTGCTTCTCTTAGATTCAGATTTTCCTCTCGATTCTCTGACCCTAAAAAAAGGTGGCCAGTAATCTCATTCACACACTGTTTCCATCATAGACCCCCACGTACCCTACATAAGACCATAGAAGTAATATTGACATTGTTCAGCTGCATAAAAAGTTGCATGTCATACACAAATATTATGAAAAGTTAACGCTTTCCTCCAAGCTATACGCACTCAGAGCTGCCAGTACAATAGAAATCTCCATTTAAACCCTCCCCCAGGACAATGTAAATCTGTGTGTATACAGTACTTGCACAGAAATATCAATATAATATTCAGTCCGAATTCTAATTTCACCGTTACAATACTGAGAGCTTTGAGATATTGAGGAAGTATGCTGGGCATAATCAGTCAATAGACCTGGTGGAGGGCTGCAACACACATGGTAATAAAGCCACAACTTCAGCATGGTGAGCTCATTCCCATAGTAGCCCCCATCCAACCCCCATCTCCCTGCACCAATGCCTGCCTCATCACTCCACACAAAATATCCCACCCTTAATTGGTCTGTGCTCCTCCAACATGTTTGTAATGAAAAAAGCAGCACATAATTCTTAGTTTGTTGGCTGGCAGAGCCCAATTTACAAAAGTGGAGGTTGGTGATAAGCAGAGACAGTACGGCTGTGGAGTGCTCAGAACAATGAATCACCCCGCTGCCAGGGTTGAGCAGAATATAATTGAGTCCAACATCTCTGAGCACTTTCACCATAATTAATGATAATCTGTAACAGAGGAATCTGAGATTCCAGTTCACAGAACTGTTTAATTAGGCCCAGTAATGAAAGCACAGGCACTACAAGAATATGGCCAGCCTCATGATTAATGATTTGTGCTACTGAACACAAAAGTGCTGCACCGTTAACTCCAACGGATGCTGCTGTGTCTCCCTGGCATTTACAGAACACCAAAATACATATGGAGCTGTTTGCATCCCCTATATAAAACAGGATAAATACTATGTTGTTTTTTTCTATATGCATATGCTCCTGTTTTTATTATTTAATGCTCTGGTTTAGCCAAAACATCTTTCTTCTCTAGTAGAATTACTAAATTTCAAAATAAACTGATAAATATGATTTTTACATGATAATGAAGACAGTTATAATTGTCTGTCCGTGTATATTAATGCCTGACCAGTGTTCAGAATTTGGTTTAGTACAATGTAAATGGCCAGCTGTGCCCCCTTTGACTAAGTTATAAATAGCACAATCCTATGATAGGAAGTAGATTTGTTAATAAGATACAAATTTGTCAATATGTAGCTTATATATGGAAGTTTAATTGTAGGTGTATTTATTAGATTTTGACAAAAGAAAATGTTTAAATATGATAAAGGATTACATAAAATCAAATGTATGTATGTATGTATGTATGTATGTATGTATGTATGTATGTATGTTTAGATGGTGTCTGTGATTGTGTTGTGGGAAACGCCATTTCACACTGAACATAGTGACTGTGAATTTTCTTGGTCTACACAGCCAGTAAAACCACTATTTATTTATACAGCTGTGATAAAGCTCTGTGCAAAAAGATTGGCATGTGACAGAAAAATAATGTGTGGTACCATTCACTCAAGTAATAAAAAAGGACATAAGAATTGAGGTCTTTTACTTAAAAGTATGGATTACATTATTGAATGAAATGCTCCAGCTCCTGTTTGTGCCTTGCAGGCATCTTTGTGGTTATTTCCTGGTAGTATAGCCAGAGTTCTGCGACTTCATAACACAGCAGCAGGCAGGGCTGTGCAGTGGCTATGTGCTAGACTGGCTCCACCTTTTAAATGGATCTCATGAAATGCACAGTAATACAGTCATACCATTACAGAAACAAAATAAGATTTTTGTTTGGCATGAATTGGATTTCTACCCAGAAAAAAAGCTATTAGTCACTCCCTGTCAGTTTGTTGACTGCTTTGTGTTTGATGTTTCTGTGTGCTAGACTTCTGTAGTTAAATTTCACACTTACTTGCATATTTTAAACTTAATGCTTCCTTTGTTGAAAATATGGTTTGGCAAATTAAGAGTCATGCTAAGAGACTTCAGACCGTTATGAAATAATAGGAACAATATGCTGTGCAGAAACCTATTCATTTTATTCATCATACCTTTCAGTAAAATGTTGAAGTCTCCATCAAGCAGACACAAGCCTTAGGAAATGACAGTGTGAAAGGCATTAAGCGCAGAAAACCAGGCACAGAAGCTCAACCCTCATAAATCTATGACAAAACTTTCCAAAAATGAGAAAGAGGACGCAAAAAAAAGACAGAAAAATAGATGTATTCCTGAGAAAGAAATGACTGTAACCGCCCACCCCCTTGCCCTCCCATTCCCCATGTCTAAATCTTGTTTAGTTCTTTAATTCTACAGTTTCTGACCTGGATCTGGCCATCGCTGCACATGAAAGAAATTACAAAAGCCTCTCAGTCACAGCGGCCCAGCTTCCTCCTGCACCACAGCATTTGTCATTGCCAAAACAGCAGAGTTTAATTAAGTGTTGTGAGCAGCCTAGTGAGAAACACACTTTAAATTAAACCTCTGAACATGCTGCTATTGGTTCTTTACCTTCTCAACAATCAGCGGGGTATACGGCATAAATTTCTATCTCTCAAGGGGGAAGGCAGCTGCTGCACCTCTAGCGATTCATAAACGGCTTGCCTCCCCAAGAGCAATCTCTATTACAGCACATTTCATTATAGCCCAGTTTGGAAACAGCAAGCAGATGAATGTGATAATTAATGTCCCTTCCCAACTAAACATTTTATTTACTCTTGATGAATTAACGGTCGTTATCAGGGTTTTAAAAAAAAGAGCATGTACTGTATGTCGGTGCATCTGTGTAGGTGAAAAGAATTACATGGCAAATTATCTTCTGAGGCATCAAGCAATTCTTGGTGCAAGCGAAGGAATTAATTCAATCCCCTCTATAATAATGGATTGTTTCAAGTTGGTAAGCATTTGGATTCAGTTATGCATTTGTAAGTATGTCTTTTATAATATCACGAGACACATCAGTTGAGTCGATGGGAACAGCTATGGAAGAAGATAGAAGAGCCTGTTACATCCGTACCAAAGACAGTCCTTTTGTTAAGTGGCATTTGAATTGGCCCTGGAGATTTTAAAATGCTTATTATTAGATGATCTTAAGAGTCCACCTTTAAAAAAGGAACATTTAGACACATCAATGCCTAACATTAAAATGAATTGACACATGGAACTTATTCTAGTATTACGCAACTAACAGACTGTTACATTATTGATCATATGTCATCATGGTGCGTCTCAATGTCATATATAGGTGACAAGTACGTGATATGTACTAACCACAGACTAACCATGAGGACATTTAATGGATAAATCTGGTGATATTCAATAATTTTCTTATTGTCAACAAATCCTATGAAAAAAACAAAACCAACAATGTATTGATCCTTATAACAAGTATTGCCTGTGTAGCCAAAGCCTGATATATATGCCATGGACTCTGTTGTCCAAACATGATTAAAAACACGTAAACGAGCGCACTGGCAGACATGTTTCTTCATTGCAATTAACGTGGGCACTGTTTATTTTGAGTTGATCACACATACACCGTCCTGGTGGCGTACATATTCATTAGCACACCAACATCCCCGACAAATGCACAATTTACTCCTGTTGGGTGACACTTTTTAAAAACTTAAGTGCCAAGCTGTTTAAGGAATTTATATAGCCTTTTCCATAAATGAAAGTATATATTTCTGCTCAATGTTTGAAGATTAGGAAGGTAGGAAGGCGTGTCACAGACAGGGTAGTATGGACTAACCCACTATTGTTTTTTTTTGTTTTCACGAGATTTGTTGACAATAACAAAAAATATAGAATATCGCCAGCCTTATCCTTTAAGTTAAATTTATTGATCCATTACTGTCTGTTTTTCTTGCATAAAAGCAGTGAATTGAAATGCTCTTGCAGGCTAATGCTTTTGAGTAGCTATGATCAGTTCTATTCAACTGAGCTATTCCTCCACTCAGCTCAGGTGCAGTGCTGCTCCTTAAGGTGTAGTATAGCTTCATTCATAAACTCAATCTGTATTGGAGAGCCAGGTTCCTAAGCAGGCTGAGTGTTTAAAAAAACAGTCAAGTCTTGTGCCCATATAACATCTAACAAGCCAATCCCTGGCACAAACACAGAAACTAATCAAACTCAGCCCACATGAACCTTAAACAAAGGTGGAGGTACATTTTCTATCCATGTTGGATGACATTTCCTTGTCCTCCCGTTGCTGCTGCTCCTACGTTTGAGTGATCAGACAGCCATTACAAGGTCCAGGTTTATTAGAGAGACCATATAGGCCCAAAGCTGGCAGTGGTGGAGGTGTAATTCTCTACACAGTGTGTCACGTTAACTCTGTTGACTGATCCACACAACAGCTGGTTGAGAGGACCTCTCACACCTGCAGCAGCCCAGTAAGGGAGCAGCGATGTCTGTACCTCTCTGCAGTGCAACCGGAAAGAAGCCTTGACATGCTTTTCATAGCTGGCTTGTTCATGCTGGAGCAGGCAGTCACTTATACAAGGCAGTTTCCAAGTGCTAAATTGGATGAAGCATCTTGTCTGAAGTGCCTCCTCTTCACTTACAGTATACTTAACATATATGGAAAAAAAAACAAGTTCAATTTACAGTATAATGTAGTATATAGGAAAACTGGTTATGTGTAAATTTTCTATGCTTTGATCTATGTTTACAATTCAAATACAGTAATTATTTGAACAGAAGTCCTGCCATACTTGCAGTATTTGCATTTGACGTAAGTGATTTGCTGTCATAGTTCATGTCACTTCCATGTTTCAGCAGCTAATTGTAACTTATTTGATAGGAACAGTGTAATCATTCCTATATAATAAGTCGGGGATTAAAGGAAGCATGGCTTACATTGAATCCTGGTGCTAGATAACTTACCCTCGCTCCTCAGTAACAACGTCATGCAAAACATATTGGGACCTATTAAGGTCAGAGTTGGATCTCTTTCATCGTTGATCATTTAAGGATGCTCCTCTGCTCTTCCTCCTTGGAATGCCAAATGATATATGATCACTTCTACACCACTAGTTAATGTACACTATTAGCTCTGTATTTAAACATGATCATGTAATTGATTCACAAATTGATTTATTGATGTTAATTCAAGTGTTTCATGTATTAATCACAGTAAAGAAATTAATTTAGTATATTTTATGAGCTGTTGTGCGATCAACTAATGATATGAATTAATCAACTTTAATAAGAATTCAAACACTATTGTTCGGCTAATTTGTCACTTTGTTAGAGGGAGAAGGAGCAAGGGCCTCTTGATTTACAACACATAACTCTACAGGATTATTTTAAGGAATTAAACTGCTTATTTTTTTGGATTATACACTGAGTTATCAGTTTACTAGGTCTAATCAGTCTAATCCACTCCACCAGAGCAGCCCAGCAATTTATTCTACCTATTTTGTCCTACCAGGGTTTGGGCCTAATCACGTTGAGGTCACTTGTCAAGATGTGGATTTCTATCACAATTAAATACCAGATACTCTATCATAATGTTTTTGTATAATGTTACCAAGAATGTGACAACGGAGGTTATTATTTGGATTGCAGTTTCTACTTACATGTTGAATTCAAAGAGAACCAACCCCAAGTCTGGCCTGCACCTTTTGTGTCTTTTGTATCCATTAAAGTAGAACTTCACAATGCAGTGTAATAAAACAGTTTTCACTCTTTGCTTTGAGTCAACACTGCAATTGTTTTGCACTCCAGAGAGCCATTTAAGTAGTTCATTAGTGGCTATGTCATGTCTTTAAAGTATTGATCTCTCCAGTCAATGGAAAAATAACAACCCGGTTATAAGCTACTTGTCCATAGCGACGGGCAACATAAATTATTTAAAAAGGGCAGATTCACTGCGGCCATGGAGCCATCAATCACAAGATATGGCAATGACAAAAAAGCTGTGCTTCACAGGTCCCTCCTGTCTCCCCCCAGAACAATTCTATCAGCCAGGTGACTGTGAGGAAGCAGGATGACCTGATGTCACTCACATTGTTGCCTCTGCCTTTGAAGGGCCCAGCTCTCCTCTCAGCCCTGGAATGGGATGGCTAAATAGATTCTCTGTGTTTACCACTGGCCTCCCTCCCAGTGCACACTTCAATTTGTCTAACAATAAAAGGTGGACAGAAGAGTTGGAGTTCCCCAAACAATGGATGAATTTTTTATCAAATGGTTGAATTGAGTTGCATGTGGCACAATATTTATTCATAGGTCTTTATTCAGAGATATTCCATTGAAAAGGGAATGATACAACAAGTGTAGAGGTTTATGTGAGCTAGATTTCCCTTATTCTGTGCTATAGCTAAGGGTAAACAGGATTAATGAATTATGATTTACATGTCTGATTTTCAGTGTTTGTACAAGATATGCTTAGTGTGGATCTTTACACTTGGGGCAATAAAAGATAGAAGCACTAGACCTAAACTATATAACGATAAGTTAATCTTGTTATAATCTCTGCAAAGACACTATGTTAAGGCCAACAAGGTACAGTACATACTCAGAGGTGGCAGCTCTACATCAATATGATGTTATTGATGTAGCAGGTACTCTAGCCATTGCTTGACTGATTCTTTTTTTCATAATCCATCATCTTTTTTTTTTGTTTGTTTTGTTTTTGCTTTTTTTCCTGGTAACTATGCTCAATCACTGATATCTGTGATTTTCGTTTTGTTTCTGATGTTGTTGCAACATAAAATTTGACATTTAAAGTTAGATGTTTTAAAGTACTAGACTGTTTTTATTTTATTAAAACATTGTATGGATGCTCCTACTCTATATGCACCTCTCTTGCCTTTTGAATGCTGTTGCAGCAGACATCACATCTTATTTCTTGTCAGTTGTTGTAAAGTGGAGCTAAATTGTTATGAAACACAGAACTTTTTGACATGCTTAAAGTGAAATTGCAATGATCATGTATAGAGGTTAAAGAGAAACATAAAGTGACTGTATGTCACTGAGGTAAATATTTCTGGCCAAATAGCCACCTAAATGTAACATGTTGTATGGTATGCTGTAGATATGGCTTTATTAATAAACAGAACAACCCTTCATTTTAAGTACTATAATCTGATCCCATCTTATGGGATGTGCTGTAATGATTCATTTAAGCTATAGTAATTCATGGCCATAATATGTGTCATTTTGCCTAGTATAAATCACTCCCCAAAAAATGAACCCACCACTGCATGAAGATGTACCTTAATAGCAACTCATCAGAAACACATTCTGTGAGAGCATCATAAATAAAGCCATGAAAAAAGCAGCCAAGCAAATAAAAAACACAGGGAGATACTTAAGTGTGGCAGACGTGTCTTTGAGTTTGAGTTTCAAAACGCGACTTTGATTAATAATTGATTATATAAACCCATGCTACATGAAAGGCAGGAAGAGGTGCCATTCTTGTGAACGGCCAGCCAGTCAAACGGCACTTTGTTGTTTCAAATGCTCCCCTGCATATCGGTACCATGGTCAGTCCTCTAACCAACCTAGAGCTGTGCAACAAAGACAGTCTGACAAAGTGCTGGCGCTGCCCTGATGAAACGAGACATGCAGGGATATGAATGACTACATCTAAGAGGTAATTGCTGCAGAGCAGGAGCCTCCTACCTCGTTTCATTTAGTCTATTAGCAATTTATGGCTGGTCTCACTCAGCTCTACGCAGGAGGGGTTTGATCTAAATTCTCATGAGCTTTTAGGTGAGGCTGGGACCCAGTAGAGAGCCTTGGGGGGAAGAAAAGGGTTTCACTTACTACTGTTTTAATTCTCTTTGGCTTATCATTAATTTGTTGTCACAGAAGAAAGGTGAGCATCACATAAATCTAATTAAAGTTAATGGGATTATGATCCCATTCTCTGAGTCGCTGAAGTCCTGTTTTATAGTTGTTTAGGCAACTAAAGGATCATTCTTCTTAGTGCCTCATCACTATGCTTTGCCTCTATGCTTGATTATATAAATGACTGATTGAATGACAGTCTCAGAGTCAAGTATATGTGCAAATACTGATTACAGTAGAAAATAAAGTAGATGTAACAACAGTATAGTCAATATCAGAGCAATGGCAAATTGGTCAAATTTGATATATAAGAATGGAAAGGTCATTTAAAAAAAAAAATAGAATATATGATAGCAGAAACTATCCTCACTTGACACTGCAGCTGAAATAACGCTGATATCAAGAAACAGAGTTTAGCGGTCTGTAAAGAATTTGGCTACCCCAGTCATAGTGCTTCTCTGCCTGGTGGTGGAGGTTCGTGGTAGGGGTTCAGGCCGAAGGTGAAGGTGTTGGTGCTATCAGAGGCCATGCTGGCTAATGCCTGGTGTCAGCCCCCCACTGACAAGGATGCAGATCTGGATGTATTGGGGTGGGGGTTCTGACTGGACCAACAACAACAGGCAGACAGAGTAGGCAGGCTAACTCTGTGTGATGGCTTCATGCCGTTCTGGCCCGGTGGCCAGCACACCAAGACATTGTGTTCGTGTTAGCTGAGACTCGGATATGTTTTGGTGTCAGCAGTGTTTGGAATTAGAGGTTGTTTGAGTTTAACAGTAGTGTAGATTCAACGTATCACTACAATTGTGTGACCTAACAATGACAGAAGACTATGATATTTGCACTATTTTTAAGAAGAGTGCGTGCTGTGGAAAACCTTTAAAAAACCTCTCACTTTAATAGTATTTTTCTTATTGATCTACTGAACTTTCATTATCTAGCTACACTTTTTATTAGCCATACACTGCATGTACAGTTGAAGTGATTATTTTGGACTGAGAAAAAATAGTTTGTTCAACATTTCTTGTTCTCTTTCTATTAAATTAGTTAAAACATCATAATGATTTGTGATCCAGAAGTGAATGCAAAAACAAAGTATCATGATATGAGAACATTATTACTATGCAACAACATGAAAACAGAGAGTGATAAATAGGGCCCAAGCTAAATTCTCCATCCTTAGCCACTCCCCTCCTACTGTGCGGGACCATGTGGCTCTGGTGAATGACAGGTCTGGTGTTTGCTGTGAAACTCTCTGTGGCACCTCCCTCCACAGGGGACTCTGAACCACCAGCCCACAGGAGTGACTCCCACTGGGAGGGCCAAGGCTTTGCGCTTCCTCCACTAGATGACCTCTGACACACCCAGTTTGTGCTTGGTGGCCTTGAAGAGACAGTGGTGGGGATTTCTCCCCAGCCAAGCAGCGGGTTGTAATTGATGTGGCAGAGACGTCAGCACTAATCTTTTGCTCTCTGACGGCCTCTCTGTAAGCCCCTCATCCACTCGACTCTGAGACCTGCCATACCAACCTCGGCAAACTGCTACCTAGTCAATTAGATCTACCCTGTCTGCTCCCTGTTTTGTGTAAATATATCTCCCGTAGACACCCAACATGTTCAGTTATCTACTCCGGCACATTCAGGGTGATTTCTTAATGCCGCTGCATGCCACTATCAGCAAATGCAAAGCTAGGCTGATATCTCTTCCCGCAGTGGGCTGACTGATTATATATGGAATAGGGGGACACTGGTGATTTTCATATTTGTATGGAGGATTCCTATCTTCCTCTACATACCTTGGGTCCTACAGTGCATATGGATATTGTAATCACACAGTTGTATATTGCACGCTACACCTGGGGATACCATTACTAATTTTTTTAAAGTGGTGTGAATAGAGTCCAATGTGAAGCATATCACAAGCACTGCTCTGTTATGTGTTCACTCATCCCTCAACAATGTCAGCAACTTTGCTTTAGAGGACAAACCATGTCATGGAAAGAGGTACTACTTGTTACTGTCAGGGATACAGAGAGGACATCTGAACTCTTTTTAAGGGAAGCAAGAAAGAATCGGCCGAACCATGTAATAAACAAAAGTATTCAAAGCTCATTGAGGAGAGCGGTTGCATTTTACGATAAACATGGCACCTTTATAGAAGAACTGTTCACTGCATGATCATGTTTGGAAAAAATAGCACACAAAAAGACAATGGGGTTCAGCTCTAAATTTGAAAATACTGAAAATGGATTTTGACTGCAGGTTTGCTCAGTTAAAAATTAAAATGTTTTAGTGTTTGTCACAAAGTCTTGAGTGTACATTGAAGTCAAAAGCAGTTTGTCACAGTCTTGTTTTAAGGTTGACAACCATGCATTTTGGAGTTTATCCAGTAGGGTTTTAAAAGGTATCTTTTAAGGATGGGAAAGTCCATCTCAACATTGAAACCAGTCTCATATCTGTTCAATAAATATGAAGCTACAGCCAGTTGGCTTAGCTTAACATAAAAACTGTAAACGGTTAGCGAGGCTCTGTCCAAAGGTAACAAAATCTGCTTACCAACACCGCTAATGATGGGGATATTACAGAAGTATTTCTTGTCAGAGACCAGTTGCCACACAATTAGCGGAGACTTCAGGAGGTCACTGTGTCCGGTCAAGAAATATCAGATGGGTAGGTAGATAGGTAGATACAGTACCAGTCAAAGGTTTGGACGCACCTTCTCATTTTTATTTATTTTAATTATTTTCTACATTGTAGATTAATACTGAAGACATCAAAACTATGAAAGAACACATATGGAATTATGTAGTGTTAAACAAACCAGAATATGTTTTATATTTTAGATTCTTTAAAGTAGCCCCCTTTTGCTTTGATGACAGCTTTGCACACTCTTGGCATTCTCTCAATCAGCTATTTCCCTTATTTTATGTTACCTAATATGACCTTCCAGTTGTGATTCTTCTGAAACACTCTGGATATGAAGCCTGTACTATACAGTATAGACAGGTGGCAGGCATGCTCTCTGGACATGGTCCACTGAGAATATTCCAACCTTAAGGGATTTATTATTTATATAATTACTATGACTAAATATTCCAACATAACAATTGTGATTATTTTTGCAAGAGGAAGGTCAAGCTGGTGAGAAAAAAATGGAAATGAAACAATTCACCAAAGAGTTCTGATCAGGATGCATGTAAATGTATCAAAGGGGCCCATTGAAAGCACACACAAGGTTAATCTGCTATGACTGTTGAAATTTCCATGATATGCAAGTTGAATAAAGAATTACAATGGAATCAACCATGCTGTTTATCCAAGCTCTTATTTTTCCTGAATAACAGCATGAATTAAAGACCTTTTGTCAATGTACAAATGCATAAAGGCAAGGAAGACTTCAAGGTTTATTCTTGAAATAATGCATTGCTGAAGGGAGATGTTGAATGAATACATCAGAGTACTGTTTGTTCTTCCCTCTTTAAGATAGGATAGGACCACTGCTAGATCACAGGCAAAATATTACATACAACTCATAATTTGTAATTTATAGTTTATGTTAAATGCATCAACATTTTGTGAAATATTCAAGAATTTCAAAGCTTTGAGTTGCAAGTGGGTTGCTTTTTTTACTGTGAATTAAAATCAGCTGCATATAGAGAGGTGAGACGTTCATCACAGTCTCATCCATGAGCAAACCCACCGGCAAACATTGAAAACCTCTCCCCATGGCCTCACTCATATTAGACAAACTCTGTCAGAAAAGGAGTCTGCTTCACGTAAGTCCTGTTGATTAAACTGAGTCTTATAATGTGAAATTGCATTATGCATAAACACAGATATGAATGATAAAAAGGGGATATGAATCTTTTCCGGCGTATAGGTGTCTGCCAGTTTCAACCCATGGCCACTATCCCTACACAAATTTACATCCGTTGTTTACTCTGTTTGCATATTTCAAGCTGCAGGTTGAAAGCATACCTCTCAAAAGTTCAATGGAAATGTAAGAAACAAAAACTAATAATCTCACTTAAGCATTTTACAGCAAAAGATGGCACTCATAGTATTTCTCTCTGCTTCCATTTATGTTATTTGAGGTTCAAACCTCACATTAAGAAAGAAATACGTGGGGAAAAAATGATTTTGACAAAGCACAAGCTTCGTTGGCCTATAAAAAGTTCAACCCAAAGTCATAAACAATGCTTACCCTTCTAAATAAACTCTTATAAATTAAATATGTAATGATTGTAATTATTCTGTGAATAGCCTGTGATTTGTTCACTAATGACATTTCTCACAGATTCTGACAAACTTTAGGATCTGCTTATTGTAATCCTCCAACTGTGGGGAAACACAAGATGTTGTCTCAAATAGAGACATGCACTCCGTTACCTTGTCTCAGTCATGTCCATGTCAGTGTTTATCAAAATGTCCAAGTATGAGTCAGGAACATCATCAAATGTCTGAAAATATAATAGGTGCAAAATGTCAGGGGAAATAGCCCAGCGTTACAGGAAGCGGTGCCATTTCCATAAATGTTTAATTGATTGTAATCCTTTGTTGAGGAGACATTTGCACAATGCATGGAGTTCACACAGAGCAGGATATTGAAATATTGAAGTAAAATAATAATTTTGATCCATCTGTAGCTTAATTGTCAGAAAATGCCTGATAATGGCCTTTTATTTGATTATCTACCATATGTTCAGAGTGGCAGGGAAAAATGAAAGTTGTAATTGGAAGTTGTCAGTGACCAGTCAACTACTGTATGTATATATAATCATACTTTCTCAGATAAGATTAAGCAGCTGAGAAACAAACTTGAGTTGTCAACAGCAGAATACCTGCCATGGCCACTCTGATAGCTTTAATTGTTTTCATATGGCCATTCATTAGCGCACATGTGGTTGATTAAGTCATATGTCAGCAGTGAGCAGCTGGGTGAATTGCTCCTGAGCTGTCAGGCCAGAGGGAGGCTGTGAGAGGGACGTAGTGATGGTAGTCATTCTCCTCCCGAAGCCGGCCAGTCAGCCACCTCCACACAGAGAGCCACAAACCACCTCCCAGTCAGGTTTGCGGGCAACCATCTTTGCTTCAGCTGCTCCGCTCGCTGCAGCCATGACAAGATTCGCAATTCTCTCCCTTTATTTACACACCATCGCCCCGGCTCCGCGTCACGTCAGAGTGGTGTGGTCGCGCGGTCGCGGCTGACCCCAGGGTAGGGGCTGTCTCTACTGATCCAAGCTTACCCTGCTGGGGGACCAGGCCCTGATCATGCAATACACAATGTAACAGCAGCAGCATTTCATGCCACCATACAAATGTCCTCCAAGAAATTAAGAAATGTGTAGCATTTCAGGCTTTGTCATAGTGCTCTAAAAAAAGGGCATGTTTTTTATTTCTAACAATATATAAAATTATATTTAGAATATACTTGTCCAACGCATCTGTGAATATTTGGCCTTTTATTTTCTTATCCTTTAATACAACATCAGGATGTTCGGCAGACGAGCAGAAATACACTACACCTTTATATAGCGATAGCCTGGATGTTGACTACTTTTGTCACAGCAGACAGCCACATAAGATGCTCTACCCACAAGCAAATGTATTACCAAACCAAAAAGCTGCTGGAGGTGTCATGTAAATACCTAACCACAGTTAAAGTAATAGGCTATAAAGTGATCTTTAAGTGGAGTTTTAAGCACCCCCATAATGGCTTTGGCTGCCTTTTAGCAGACCATGTGACTCCCCCAGAGTAGTGATTATGAGTCACGGATGAAGAGGTCTTGTGTGTAGGTCAGCCTGTAAGCCTCACTTTCACCTGCCAATCTTTACTTTCCTCGATACTCAGAGAGCCTTGTTCTTTTTACTGTTAACTGTCTTACAGCAGGTGGTATCTGGTAAATTATGTCTACAAAACACTTTGACAAAACTTGGCTATAGCCTCGTGGAATTCCTACTATGGAGAAAAACCTCCAAAATTGAAAGACAGAAAGAAAAAAAATATGTAAATTAAACAGCCATCTTATTTGGCATATTGTGACACAGTGAGAGGGAGTTACTGTATATATAATGTAGATCATCATCGTAAATCATATGGACTTTCCGACAATGTTGAAAAGAAAATTCCTGGCTCTGCTCTGGCCGGTTTTTCCGTCTTACATTACACAAGGACACTGATGCATGGTGCTTTTTGAATTTTGTATTATGTGAGAGGTCTGGGGGCGAGTTTCAGGAAGTGTTCTTAATTTCACAGGGTTAAGGAACAGCAGATTCACAGGGAATACAGATCACTTAGCACAAGCCTGCGACCGCCTTGAAGTTGGTGAGCTTTCTCCCGATTTGTTAACCACATCCTTGGGGCCGCTGAACCATTGAGACTGCCAAGGTGAACGTGCAGTCCCAGAAGGAGGCTTTGCTGTCATAGATCAGTGAAACAGTGATTCAGCTTCACCCGTGTGTTTATGGGAGTTCACTTGTGCATGTTCTTTTAGTGTATTAACCCTCACAGTCGTGCGTGTGTGTGTACATGTATGAAACGTGTTCTGCCTGTGTGAAAAGCCTCTCCAGCCCTGAGGTCCATGAGTCTTCAGGCCTCATGATCAAAGCAGTGCCATCTGAACTGTGCCATAACAGATGTCTACATCAAATCCCCTCATGACGAGAGACAGAAATGTAAAAAAAAGGGGACTTTTCCACACATTTAGGACATCTGTTGTCAAAATCGAGCCATTGTGTAAATGTATGTTTAATAAGAGAAAATAAGCTAGATCTGTGATTCTAGGAAATGTGATGTAAAATGGGGTGAAATCAGTAGGACAAGTAAAGCAATTTTTCTCCCCCCCCCCAAAACCATAGACATCTAAAACAAACAACAGTGAGTTAAGCCATTGGATAGATTGTACCAGAACACACCCATTATTTGCCCAAACTAAAAGGAATTGTACATGTATCAGTGATAATCCGATAATCATGCTGCTCCTAAGCTTTTAATTTGATTAAGTGTGTGAAAATTGAGGGCAGAGAGTCTCTTGGAGGATAACATCACAGACAGCATCTCCTAATTAGCGCTGTAAATTTACATATGGATTCCTGTTTAATGTTTAACCAGTCTTTAATCCACCCAGCTCTGTGATGTCTGCTGTCGGAAATATCCGCGCCTGTCGCATGATATGTGATTATTCCAAATGCGCTCAGGCTGTTTTTGATGAAATGGTAACAATTACTGAAGCTTTTAAACTGTTAGATGTGGGAAGCATTTTAGTCATGGTGGACAAAACAGTCTCAGTTTCCTCCAGGAGTTGAATAGAGTACTGCTTTTTAAAGGGCTTTCAGCTGGAATCCACACTGGCTAGATTAACAGCAGACAATCATTATCTCCATTATTGTCTCTTTACAGCACACAGTCTTCCCTATTGAAATCGATCATCGACTCCCTTGTGCTGTGCTGAAAAATGACAGATTAAAGTGATCATGTAGTTCATTTTAAAATAAAGATAATGAAGACACTGGACATCTTTTTTTGTCCATTTCTACTTGAGGATGTATTGACTTAAGTCATACCTGACAATGGAGCTACAATATTTATTGGAAAACAACCGACACCTCACAATGCACGGTTCAATTTACAGACATTCTGCGAGCTTACACATCAGTCAATCAATAGTTTTGGATTAAGTGTTACTGGTGAGTTATATGAGGTAATATAGAGGTGAGAGATTTTTCATTACTGTATGTTGTCTATAAAGTTTTTTCCTTCGCTTTTCTTTTTATTTCCTCTAATCCTCAACTCCCTCATTGTTTGTTTTTCCAAAGCTTTATTTTCTTTCCATTTTTAATAAGCTGAACCAAACCATTTTCACTTTTTACAGGCGGTTTCGCTCTTTCGGCTCTGAATAAATGGCGACTTTATTTCCATGAAATTCTCAAATGACATAGATTTTACTTTTGCATAAAAGCATGAAGAATGTGCCTAATATCGGCGGCATTCATCTGCTAAGTGGACATTTGCATGGGTGCGAGGGGAAGGGGAGAGGGAGAGAACCACTAGCCTCCTGGGGTGACAGCAGTGCAGGGGGATGACATGTGACAGCTGTGACAGTACTGAAGGGGGGTGGGCATGCGACTTGCTGCGCCCCCTGATCCAATTACGCCACACGGCCCCCTGTCAGACCCAGCAGCTTGACTCCAGCCACTCTGAGGACAGTATTGATCTCTTGTCAGGAGGACCAGTTGCCCTCCCTTCCAATCCAGCACCGCTGAACACCGCCATCACACCCCCACTTACACCCGCCATCCAAGCTGCTATCCGCTCTCCTGCCAACCACCCTCTTAAATGACTGGTAAAATCGGGTTATGGCATTCAGGTAAGGAGAGAGAGAGCAGGTCAATGGGGCTGTGTGCTAAATACTCCCATAGCTAGTGGGAGAGTGCGTAACATCCTGGGAGTGGTGTAGGTGATGTGCCTGTCCAGCTCTGAGCTCAGTGCTATACTTACAGTACTTCACTAATGGTCTGAGAGGATGCTGCCTCTCCTGGCTTGTATGAAAGTGTTTGATTTGAGATGATGAAAAGGCCATTGCAATTAGCAGGCCCTGGTTCGTTTGGCCGGAGCTAGGACGGTTTAGACAGTGGCAGCTGCCAATAACTTCAGCTTACAAAGAACAGACAATTAGGCTGGGGCCTGTTACCACTGCTAGTCCCACATCTCCAGACCTTTGCAACAAACCCTACCT
Source organism: Macquaria australasica (assembly GCA_005408345.1). Lineage (NCBI taxonomy): Eukaryota > Metazoa > Chordata > Actinopteri > Centrarchiformes > Percichthyidae > Macquaria > Macquaria australasica. The sequence goes on along the minus strand of SEMN01000053.1, from coordinate 807,990 downwards.
CTGAGCACCTGCAGGTCAATAGGCAATGATATTGTGTGGAGCAACAGCTTGGAGCAGAGGTTAATCAAACCACAACCACACACATCACTTGCATTCAGCTTATTATTCTTGCCACAAAGGCCAAGAGCAGGAGAGGAGGAAAGACAGGGAATATCACCTATTTTCTGCATCAGTGGGAGAGATGATCTCAGTAGGTTCTCAGGTTCTCATTAAATATATACATAGACGGTCCCGGCTTTAAAACATATATGTGATAAATTATGCTTTACTGTTGATGTTATTTAAACATACTGGTGCAATAAGTCCTTCTTACAGAACTCACCGTATAACCTAAAATGCAAAATGCTCCATTATATTGTTGGTATTACTATCCCTGGTAAGGCATGCTATTGACAGTCCCTTGAAGTACAGAAAACACTCAGTATATGGCAAATCAGTGTGATCAACTGATGCTGTGTGTGTACAGCACCTTGAAATTGGGCACAATCTGGAAAGAAGCTCATAGTCACTTTCATCGTACATGCAATGTGTATCCAATGCAGAGTGTGAACATTACCCTGGTCGCTCATGCATTCAGTTGTGACACCAAAGAGGTTTGATCAGAGGTTATGTAGAGGTAGAGTATCTATGTCTTACCGGATAAAAAAAAAAAAAAACAAGGCTTTGCAGTGGATATATGGATTCCATATCTACTGTATCTGTCTGCCTAACTGTCTATCTGTCTGTCTATTTGTTATTTTTCTCTACCTACAGTATCTGTCTATGTCTCTTAAGCTCTAGGAGATTTCTGCTAAAACCATAACATTCCTGAAGTTAAAATAGTTACAATTTATTTTTTTTGTAATGTCAGCTGAATAACCGCTGTCAACTGTGAATTGATGACCTCTAAGCTTAAAGCATGCAGGCTTGCTCTCAAAACTGAATTATTCAAATTAAACACTTAAGAGAAACGTATACAGTATATTGTTTTCTTCTGAGTTTCAACAAACTTCTAGACAAATGATTTACCACCCCATTAGATAATCAATAAATCAGTTTTTACTTTGGGGCTTGTTGAAAGAGAACAAGAAAAATGGCTCATTCTTCTGCGGAGCTAGCTCTTCAAAGAAGACTTTTCAATTTCAGCATCCAATTTCCACGTTTCCCTCTAATGCAATACTTACGTAGTGAGCAAAAATAGGCTGTGTCTGCACCAGTGAGTTGTGATAGGCTGTTGTGTTACTGCCAGACTTATGTTCAGTAAGAGTGTTGCTTTTCTGAGCAAAGTAATCATTCATGTAATTAATCTAGAGGAAACTTGTGAGCAAAATAACCCAGATCTATCGTAGAAACACCAAGTCGCTCCTCTGTGATATGTGATTTAATGCATTCTGGGACAGAGAAAGGGGTAAGAGTGCACGGCTTCTTTGTACTGTGACATAAATCAAGAGTAGTGCGTCAAGGACATGTTATGAAGAAGAGAGTTGTCAGGCAGTTATAGCTATTGATATTGTCCTATGATGCTTGTATCATACAGATAGTTTATATCCCAGCCTGGTTTGCAGTGGTCAGTGGTAGGCATTAATCTAAAGCAGACATTAAAGTTGAACTAACATCTGATATCTTATAAAAGTCCACATAGTGCTGGTTACATACTGACATCTGTCCCATTACAACATTCAACATTTGGGAGGACTCATTGCAAAGTTAAGTGCATATTTAACACAGAAAATGGAAGCTAGGTAGCACTGATTCCCGCTAACTAGACGTTATTCTTCGTTCATGTTATTTTAACACCTGCTGAGGTATTGGCAGCTCCCACACACTCAGTGTTGTGTTTGTCCCATATTATAGAAAGGAGGTGGCTATAGATAGTGTTAGCTGTCTCTCTTTCATGGGTCCAGATAAGGTGATGGCAAATGACCAAGCAGCGATTGGTCCGCGATACACTTAACATTCGGAGTAACGTACAGAGTAATGGATTAACGTAGGAAGTGCTTAAATCACAGCATAAAAATAAATACAACTTAAATGTATTCTTTTTGGTAATTCCAATGACCAAATAAATAGACAAGTCAAAACAAACATCAAGGATATTGTGATTTCTTAAATCAAATTAATTAAAAATAATAATAATATTAATTTCAGTTTGACTTTATTAATGAGATGACAAATAGCCCACATTGTTGTGTAAATTTTGGCTTATAGTTGTTGTATTATTATTGGCAACATTTAACATTTTCAGCAGCATTTTGTATCACTACATAGCTGCTATTTCAAAAGCAATGCTCCATTTGAATTTCTTTAATCAAAGTGAAATCTGCTGCTCTAGTATGATGCCGCCCATATAACAAATATAACGATATCAGACACAGAGTAGCTTCCTCTCAGGGACACATCATTGCAGCATGGACCAAATTGGGACACTGCTTCCCCTTTGGAAAGTGCAATTATGAGTGTTTTTAGACATCCCACTGACATGTCATCTGTGAACCAACATACCACTAGCACTAGCAAACCAAAGATATTTGTCACACCTACTGTAATGCACCATCGAGTCGCTGAAGCTTTGGGTCCTCCAGAGGGGCCCAGGAGGGGAATCAAGGAATCTGTCGAATTAATACACGCAGTGAAGATTCCTCCTGTCATCTCAGCTCTCTTTTACCACTGGCTTTTAAAAGCCATTTAAAGGCAGCAAAGTGAACAGGACAGACAAGCTTGACAGCGACTCTTGAAAGAGCATCTGTCTCCTTTAACACTTAAATAAACTATGATACCATCTTTTACACATGAACTTAATTTTAATTAATGAATTGATTTATTTTGTCAGTGACAAAGCCAAATTGTGTAAACGATGCCAGAAGCAATCTATATATTTCTTCCTATAAGGAATACGCCAAGCTTTACATCACTCTGCATAATCCTTTTCTTAATTAGACATGTGCTGGAAATTATAAAGCATCATTGTAGGCGCTCATCTACAGTGGAATCAGAATTATTTTTTACTAGTTAGAAACAGTGTGATACACAGGGCATCCTAAATCATTGTGTTCGCTCTATGTGGCTTGATAGCTACATTCCTTGAAGCGGTGACAGAGCTGTAATAGAAGTTTGATGCATCATGCTATGCATAAAAGTCAAATTACAAAGTTTCATGTTGATAAGAGCATGGTTCTGAGTGCTATTGTAGATAAGAAACTTTAATGTGCACAGCAGTGTTTTTCCAGATTAACAAGCTGATGACTACTGCTCCTTATCTACTTCAAACTTAATTTTTCACCTCCCACCAAACAGCTATTTAATTGCACCTCTTTGTACACTAAATAAATGTGCTATTCAGTCAGAATTGCTTGCTGCATTTCATATAATAAGACACTCCTGAAAGGATGTGCTAAAAAAGAATAAAATCATTTATCTCAGATAAGGAAAGAGATCTACATTTATTCCATCTTTTCTGCCTGCTGTAAACTACCTTACAATTGTTCATTAATGATTCCCAGTAAATTCCTTAAAATGGTAATTTGTCATCCTGTCACTTCATTTGTGACCTAAAATTCCTCACTAGAGGCATCATCAAATAAATTAATCACTACCCAGGATCCATCTCTCCCTTGTGCGTGCTATTATACCCAGCTCTCTTGTGTTTCTCTTCATTTACATATATTTAATGGCCCAGTTGTGGTTGGTTGGGTTGGTTGTGCCATGCGACTTGCACAGCTCGTGTCAGGTGAAATATTCTGACTGCCACAGTCTTTAACAGTGCGAACCATGTCTTGTTCATTTTCCTTGAATACCCTAAACACAAGAGAATTAGAGACATTTTATGGAACTGTAAAATCAAAAGTGCACATTTTGCAGCTTTCTGGTTGGGGAATTACGCTAATAAGATGGCACACTTTTAAGAAACACAGAGAGACGTTTTTTTTTTGACAAACATCTGATTTTTATCAGGTTTGCTTTAAAATTGCGTACAGCAAAAGGATTAGAAAATTAGATACACTAAGTTGTCCACACAATATGGTTTGATGTAATTGTATCTCATTACAGCACATGTGTACAGTAAATTACTCACCAGACAGATCGCTTTGTTGTGTTCCTCAGGGGAATTATGATGTTGAGTGTGAAGCTATGACTGGGCACAGGGCTGAACCCAGAAAATAAAAATTTCAGAGGTCTAAGCAAGATGACACTGACATTCAGTTTATCAGTGATCTGAAGTGTATTAACCAGTAGAGACAGAGGACGTTTTAACTGCTCTTTGATTAACATGACACTTTGGTGTCCTGTTTTGGTTTTTCACGTGGTACAGGATGTTAAAGATAGATGGAAAAAGATTGGTCAAAAAACGAAATCCTAAAGGCAGAGTAGTTTCCTAAAAGGGTCATTTGCCCACTCCAGCTCCACTTCAGCCATCAAGACATTAAAAGACCCATTCATTTCTATGTCAAGTTAGAATAATTTCAGCATATTTCTAAAAGAATATCATAAGTTATTGAGTTGTTTTGTAATTTCTTATCATACTTGAAACTACACTGTACACTGAGCAGTTTATTCTTTGTTTCGTACAACTTAAACAGGTGTTGAAAGACCTTCAGAGTGTCGTGGTTGCGCCACTGTTTTGTGTTAAAAACACAGTCATGGTGTTTTAAAGTGCTCTTGTAAATTTTGGTATGGGTGCATGCAAATTAATTACATTGTTTTGCGATTTTTTTGACAGATAAAAAAATAGCCCAATTATTTTTATGAGCCGAGAGCATGTCATGTTTGAACTTCCGTCCTCATTAGGGGTCCCTAACACCAGAGGACATGTGAACGTGCTAGGAGCATTACCAGAGAAAACAACAACCCCATGTCACCAAAGAATCCTTTCTCACCCAGCCACCCTGTTAGAACCTCACAGCCCATTTCAAATGAAATTAGCATAATTAAGAATTAACATGCATTAATTGTTGTACTTAATGCAAACTGAAGCCAAATGTGTCACTTACTGTAGAGGAGCTGCTAAATGCTTTGTCACCTCCTGCTTAGGGGAGAGGGAACACTCCATGTGCTCAGAAAAGAAGCGCCACTTGTACGGTGTACATGAAGCACCATCAGTGACAGATAAACAAACATCCTTTCAGCTGTAAGGCTTGGCTGACGTGTGCTTGTGAGTTAAAGGAGGAATGGAGCGGTGTATTGATCAAGGGAGTTTGTGATGTTGGAAAGATGGCTTTATGACAAAGGACGTGGGGACGGGATATAAGAAGTGCAGATTGGTCTAACCAGGTCTCAACCTGGCAATAAAGTCTGGCATTTGGAGAGAGCAGAGCATGCAGAGGGTTATACTGTACTGTGCCACTTTGGGTGGTGGAGGAGCTGTCCTTTTTGCTTTTACTTTTTGTGGTCTGTCAGGTGGAAGGATGATCAAAGGAGATCAAACAGATGTTTTTAAAACCTCAGAAGAAGACTGATGACCTTTGGCAGTAGGAATTAAGAATGGAAGTTCTGTATGGGTATTTCTATTTTTAAATATTGTGCATTAAAGTCAGAGTTTGGGGGAAAATGACACTGATGATTGCTGTATGTTGTATTAGGAGTATATTTCTGAGCAGCACTGATGATGAACATTTAGAGTGTAGTCTTTTCCAGCTGTTTATGAATCCATTAAAAGGTTGGATGTTAAACCAGCTAGGGATGTAACTTATTATTCTTTTTATTATCGATTAATAGTTTCTTTTTAAAATTGATTTATTAATCATTTAGTCTATAAATAATAGTGAACATTTGTGAAAATAGTGAAAACCCCTCATCACAAGATACGAGAGCTCAGTCAACATTGTCTAATTGTTCAACCAATAGTCCAACCAGCAAATATTTGGTATTATTAGCCATGCTAGCAATATGGCTCTAGGGATGGCGATGACGGTAAGTCAGTCCACCACTTTGCTTCAGTCTGAAGTATCTCAACAACTATTTTAATGGATTACTGTAAAATGTAGTACAGCCATTCATGTTCTCCCGAGGATGAATCCTACTGACTTTGGTGATTCTCTGATTTTTTTCCTCGAGTGCCATCATCAGGTCAAAGTTTTCATTTAGCAAAGAATTTGATTTATGACCAAACACCTGCAAAACAAAAGAAATTCCCATCAGCATCAGCTGTACGTTGTGTTTAGTGCTAATAAGCACATTTTAACATGCTAAGATACTAAGATGGTGAACATGGTTAACATTACAACTGATTAACATCACCATGATAACTTTGTCATTGTGAGCGTTTAGCTCAAAGCACCGCTGTGTGTGCCTAAGTACAGCCTCACAGAGCTGCTGGTATGGCTGTAGACTTTGTTGTTATAATTGACTTAAATAATTACTCAATTATCAAAATTGTTGACAATTAGTTGTTCAACTAATTGGTTATTCTATTAATTGTTTCACCAGTAAAAACAATAATTACAGCAGCTCAACCGATGTATAAAACCTTATTTTGTCAGTTTGAACATTTTTTGAATTCCCTCATGACTTTGTCTCTTCTCTGCTGACAAGATGACCGTGCTATCCCTTTATTTTGCAGAAAAATAAACTTGTGATCTCCCATTGTTCCGTTTAATAATTTCACGCCTCTTGAATTTAGATTTTTTTTTTTTTCCTCAAGTGGACTGCTTTTGGCTGTTTTCCTTCTTTCTTTGAAAGGAGCAGAGCCTTGCATTTACAAAGAGCGGGGAGGTTTTCCACATTAATCTAGATTTAATATTCGTTTCAAAATACGTTTTCCCTATTAATTAAAAGTAAACCATGTATTGTATGGTACATTATCCCTCTAACGGCCCCATGTGGAGATTATGAAGTGGAAAACTAATGGTGTAGACTTTAGCATTTGGGTTTTGTCTGAGTCATTTACATATCTGTAAGGGGATGTCGATGTATGTGCAAATAAGCAGAACTCTGTGTGTCCCATGCTTTCTCTACCCCGTCCTCTCCCTCCCCTCCCCTCCCCTCCCCTCCTCTTCCCGGTTTACAGAGGAAGTCAAAGAAGAAGTGTTGCCTCTCTCCCCTCAGCTAGAGAAGGTAATGAGATTCTGTGCACCCTCTATTACGAGGAGGATGAGAAATCTGATTATTAAGGAGAGGCATGTGGCAGTAAGAAAAATCTGTTTGTTTTTTTCTTATTGTATCACCCCAAGAAACAAAGGTGACCCCCATGTTCCGTTCATTAAATCTTGCCTCCTCTAATTTATCAAGGTAAACTATCACAGTTTCTGCTGAGCTAATCAGAAATGGGCAAACTTGTTAGGTGTGCCTCAAAAGGACACATCACAGGATTTGGATATCACTTCTACATACTGAGTGGGGCCTAATTCATGCTTCCCACTGAACAACAAATGCTTTATGGACATTAGCATGAGGGTATTGAGATTTTTTTTTAATACAGGAAAGTTCAGGATATTGAGGATGAATTATGACCTCCAGAACAGTACAAGTGTAATTATTTCAAGGACACAGAGTTGCTGCAGGTGTGGCTTTCTGATGCAAATATCACAGAGAATATCATTTGTGCTGTATATTTTCAGCCCCTAGTTATTATTCTTCATACAGCAGTATAAAATCTCAATGAACAGTTCTTACTTCTTAACATTTGGACACGCAAGTATAAACACCTGTATATCACCTGACACGACCAATCCACCCTGTGCAGATCACTTTATTGTGTGTTTAAATTTAAAGTAATTATGTGAGTTACAGCGCTGCACTGAATAACAATGAGCAACACTTAACTATCACTTCAACACCATACCATTTGGATTATTATTAGTTTACTTTTAGAAGTTTGTCAGGGATCTTGACATAACAATCTTGTTTTTCTTCTTCATTTTCAAAATGTGTGCCCCTTGAAATAAATGGGAAGAGAATCTGTTTCTTCTGGTCTGGAAGTTGTTAGAAGCTATTTGGAGCTGTTTGGTGTGAGGGGTGGGGTTGGGGGGGGTTGCCTAGAGAGATGTGAGAAATGTCCCACACATCAGCAAGCTGAGTCATTGCTGTATGCCTAACCAGCCACGACTCGTGCCTGTCCCTCCTCTCAAATGTCACATGAGCTCATGTCAACCAACACTTGTGGCAAAGGCACTGCACAGGATGCAAATTAAACAGTTTGGTTTACACAAGACAGCAATCTATTCGTTAAAAAAGCAGGTTTGAGAGTTACAAAAGTGAAGAATAGCAGTGCAACATGTGGTGCTAAGTTAACTCTAGTGCAGCTTTTATGAGCATAAGTTTCAAGAATTGCCATGCTCTTGTGTGAAACCAGTTTGTATTCAAATTTTTTTTAACTAAATCAAAAAAAATGACACGACAGCCAATTATTCTGACCACTTATAGTACAAACCTAACTTTCTAATCTGTAATAAACACAGTCTAATAGGCGTATTTTAATCCTATTGTGAGCTGCTTAGACGCATGAGTTCTGCAGGTGCCGGTGAGAAATTGGTATTTATTACTGAACTGGTAATCACACCAGCAACCTATCTCTGCAGGCCTTTGCCTTCTGACTGAGGCCGTGATGTGCACAGCAGGCTCACAAAGCTGCACTGCCAGTTTAAATGACCCAGCTTAGCTAGCATGGCTGCTGTGACCCGCACATGACAAAGCCCCTGTGTAATTAATATGCACGGTGAAATGCTCCCTGCACAGCCACTAAAGCGATTGGAATCTTGCACAGGAAAAATGTAATCGTGGATTCTGCATGGCGAACATTTTAGTCAAGTGGCATCTGATTGCAAGCAAGTTCTTTTTTTTTTTCTTTTTCTTTCTTTTAACGTCCTTTAAGATTTAGATTAAGACTTTCTCCTCAAAGATGCAAATTAATCTTTAAAACTGGACATTTCCCAACATGGGGAGCTCAGTGGGGTGAGAATGCAGCCCACCGAGTTCATTTTAATCCCTATGGGCAATTATACTTTCAAATGATATCCTGAAGTTAAATCTTGTTCACACTTAATTAATTTAAACACTACATTTTAGGCATGAAAGTCTCCTTGTCCTCCCCAAGACAAAACTGTTGTTTAATAAGATACAGTAGCCTCGGTGATAAGGATAGTTGGACTTTGTACTGTTTATTAATTATGTACTCTTTCTATTTTGTTTATGTTCACGTGTGTCTGTGTGGGGAGGGGGGTGATTTAGATAAGACAAATGATCAGACAGTAATACACTCTGATGACATTTCTTTGTCTTTTCTTACTCAACTGATGGGATCTCATGTGTGGGCTTTGGCTTTATAAGCTTGTCATCAGAAATATAGTTAAATCAAAGACGAGAGGGGTCAACAGCCATTATTATCTCTGCAATCTAAATTTTACTGTTTTTGGAAAAACATTTAACAATGGATTGATTCTGGCAATATCCAAGTATATAGTCTAAAATGTTGAGTAGAGTGGTGACTACAGTATATACAGAAATGCTGTTGCTGTGTATTCGTCTTTTATAAATTCTGAGTTAATTAATGATATGTGTGCACTATTGTTTCTCATTTTTATAATGAATGCATTACTGTACTGTCACTGAGTCCATTTTGACAAATAGGTGGGTGGATGGATATAAAAAAACATACATTGGTGGCTGCCAAGGGGTTAGATTTTGAATTAATTGAGGGAAATGAATTCAGCGGTAATAGGCCCTGACAGCAGACTGTGGCAATTGTGATGGCAATGATTGATGGTTGATGCACACACAGGCTTATGACAAATAATGCTTATTTTGCTCCCGGTGTATTTTAAATCCTACTTGTGTGTTCATTAAAAATAAATACATCAAGTGAGAAATAAAGAAATGGATTAATGGAAATAAATGAATGGATGAAATTATACGAAGATATTTTTCGTCTGATTCCTTGAGTCTTTTCATACAGTACACATCAAATGCTGCTGATACTGAGAAGGTAGTGTGCAGTACTTTCAGGGAGGTGGACCGGCCACCTCCATCTCTGACCCATATGAGAGAGGGAGCCCTATCACAGCTCTCATCACGCTCCTGTAGTCAGAGCCTTCTGACAGTGGCGTAATGCTGATCAGATAGCTGTGTGGAGTCATTGCTTACATGTGTCACAACCGCCGTCCATGATCATGTCAGAGTCATGCTGGGTGCCAGAGCCAGGCTCAGGGCTCAGTGGACCTGGCTGGTTTCACGGCTGACATTTCCCCAGCATGACCAGGCTAGTGGAGCCCCACTCGCAACCCCGGCTAATGTGCCTCTCCTGGGCCCCGCAGCACAGTGCTGGCAGCTGGAACGTGGGGGCACAGGTGCTGCCAGTCCCTGTTAGCTTTACAGTACCTCCTGGTGAGTCACAAACAATCCCAGCGTGCGTCTGCTTTGATACCTCAGCTTATTAAAAGTCTGATGAATAAACAAGTCTTAAGTGTGCATGACCATGGAGGTGATAGTGGAATAAACTTATATTCCTACTCTCTTAGCTGTCTTCATTCATCATTTTTAATCTAGCAGCAATAACAGTTCTGTGGCGTCATCAACAGTGACAAATGTATAGTTTTTAATTAGCTTGAAGACAGAGAAATAATCCGATTAGATGCTTCTCCTGTTGATGTGATTTGGTGTTTATGGATGTCAGATGGTGAAAAATAGCCAAGGCTTGTTTTAAAGGCACATACTGATCTTTTTTTTTTTTTGATGATAGAGCTAAACAGAGGTCCGTGAAACGTGGTTGTTAAACCAGATTGATTTATTGGTTCTTTGGGCTGGACACGATTATCTTCTGACTCTGGGGATCAGGCTGCTTCCCAAACAGGACTGGGTCCTGCCACACAGTCATGACAGCTAAATTGTTTCACTCAAGAGGTTGTCCTCTTGTCCCCCTTACCTAAGCCACTTGTTACTAGAGAGGTATGGTATAATTGTACCCAGAGGAACTTGTAAGCCTGTATTGTGAGTCTGTTTTTCTTCAAGAGCGTAGTCCTTTGTGGCACCTAAAACTGGGAGGAGGAAGAGGGTAGGATATGTATTCCCTCTATAGAGGCAATATAAGATCACGGTTTCATAAAGTAGAGCACCGTTTAGAATCACTTATTTCCTCTAGAGCTTTGTTTTTCTCTCATGGCAAATCTACTACACTTGAAAACATATTTCACCTGCATGATAAATGTTTTGTGTTGTTGAAAATAAAGCCCGGATCTTGTTGTTAAGTATAAGTAAAAATGTGCTAATTTAAATCTAAATCACATGGTTTAATGCTGTTTATGTGGGAAAATATCACCACAAGTTTGGAGTGATTCCTTTGGCAAGTAGAGATGCACATACCTGAGCCTTTTTAAGTGCAGGTGAACATGTTGGCAAGAGGAGACAAGAGGGGAAGGATCTATAAATGGCTCCTACTCTTTGGTGTCTGCAGTGGTGGTGTCGGGGAGGAGGGGTGGTTGGTTACTCACTGACCATTAGTGCACTCAAGTGCAGTACATTCTATGGCCTGTCAACTCCTCTACTAATGTGTGAGGAAATAACTCTATTTCCTACCCCAGTGAAAATCACCTGCTCTGATATGACTTAGAGTACACACTGTTCAGATTACTTTTTTTTTATGGTGAATTTGTTACCAAAGCCTCATGATAATACTGTTAAGTTAACATGGTGTAATAGAGGTGTATGCAGTTAATACCCACAGAAAAAGTAACATGCAAGGATGATGTGCCAAAGTTTGTTAATAAAATTAATAATGTGCAATTATTCGTAAAGCGCTTTTGAAAACAATGTTACAAAGTGCTGTATGGCAATCAGAGCAAACAATAGCAACGAGGACACCGATAAAAAACAAAGACAAACAACAACATAAAAGAAGGAGAAGCAAATCTTAGGTAAAAATAATAAAAGATACGACACAGATCTGGCTAGTCTGATCTCCTCAGGCCTTGATGGGCCTTCTCTAAAGCCTCAGGGGCTTAAAGGCAAAGACATAATCACCTTTTGTTCTCAGAAAAATCTAAAAAAATCCACTCTAAAATGCACAGGTAACCAGTGCAAAGATGGCTAAATGGGGCTTACAGTAGGCATGTTTGTCCTGACGAAAAATAATGACCATAAAGTAAATGATATATTAATAACATCCCTTTTTCTTCACATTTATATTTGTGCTATTTGTGGGTATATTACATGTTGCTACATTCGTATATCTTCAGTGTTTTAGTGCTTATTGCTGTGTTGCTATCCCAGTTATGACATTTATTTTATCAGAGAACGATTAGGGAGGTTAGTGAAAAGAAACACTGTAATTCTCCCCACGTCACTGTGATCCTCATGAACAATAATTTTCTTTAAGTAATGCTGAGTGGTATAGAACTAACAAATGAGCCTCGCCATGCCTGCGTGTCGCATTAAGAGGTGCGGAGTGGTGAGGAGAGGTGTGTGTTGAGGGGTTAACCCCTGCTGTTCCTGTCTGTCCAACACCAACCCCCACCCACCCACCTCACCTCCACCCCCACCCAAGCCTCTTCCTCTCTTCTCTCCGCGCTCCACTCCTGCATAGGGCCAATACAAACAGCATTATTTATGCTCGGCAAAACACCCCTTAATTACTCATGAACGGGCGCACGCTCCAGAGTCCGCCGCTCCCTACCACCCACCAACAGCCATTAAACACTCCCTAAAAGCTTGCTATTTGATATTAGCACACTTGAGCCTTTGAGGAGAAATTAAAAAATAAATAAATTTGGGAGTGATTTACATATGCACGGCAGCTGAAATTTATACTTGGCGGTGCGTCCCTGAAGGGCTTGTCTTATTACCTCTGTCCTCGGGTCCTAGCACAGAGACCAGGAAGGCAGGCAGGTGATTAATTCTGTACTCACAAGAAGCCAACAATTCCACAACAGGGAGCAGAGGAGGATTTCTATAGGGCTTTTTGTAGAGAACACTCAGTCTCTTTACTTTATGGTTTTCCTGGCTGTTTATTTCCATATCCAATTTTATTGTTCCCTATTAGGGGTAGCTTACTTGTGATTAAGTGGTAATGTTATGCAGAGTACATATAGTACCGTATGCACTGAGATTGTTTACATGGTGTTTTATCTAGTAACAAACAGCGGATTTACTGTATATTGGATGTGGTTTATGCCCGAGGATTTACCTGCTCTGTGAAAATTATTGTGTCTTTACATGTTTCAGAGCATCACTGAGGTCTTGTTGTGCAGGCGCTCTTGAGCAGCTGTGATAAGCGCCTGACGTCTTTGTACTCGTGGCGACACTGAGATCAAAGTCGTCATAGTCCGATGCCTCTTGTCGCATCATTCCTATCACACCCCACACATATTTCACCATTCATAAGCTCTCAGCAATCCTTTACTACATTTAAATAAACATAACATTCAGCGTGAAACTTCAAAGTTTATTAACTGACTGTGCAGGAATCCTATAGAATGATGTAAAAGGCACAAACGCCTCACACATCTTGCCACATCTTGCCCAACAACACAATTGCATTTTTGCACTTACAGTCACAAAAATTAATTACTTGTACATCTTGCTTCTAAAAAGCTGGCTAAACCTCTAGCTAGACCTTCATTAGTTGAACCAGCAAAAACACTGTGTTCAACTTCGTCTCTAATTACATCATCAGATTCAAACAGTAGAGCCATCAGCTGCTCGCTCGCTGTGTACTATTTAAAATCCCTCTGTCTAATTACTGCTTTAGTCCCATATCCCTATGACATGGCAGTGATAGATCATTATTTTTCCCTGCAATTTGTTATATTCTTTGCAATATAATTGGATCAGATTAATTATTATGATTAATGGATTCTTGGGTTTCTGTGTGTAACCATTAATACAAGGGGTTTGAAACAGGCAACATACACACATTTAAGGTGCCAGAGCAGTATAAGCTGTAATGCCTCTTGAACCACTCTTTCTCAGCCTGTGTATGAGATAGAAATGTTTTTGTTTAGTTATTTTGTATCTGGCAAAATCATTGTTTAAATTTATTCTAAATGTTTTAACATTGGTACTTCAGTACTTCAAAGTAGTTACTGTTTCTCCTAATATTTGACTAATATAAAGTGTATAATATCAAGATAATGAAATACACTATAGTACATTTTTCACTTAATTTCAATTTTTATGTAATTTAAGTTTCCTGCCATATAATAAGTGAAAAAAATAGCTTTTTCTTCTTAACATGTCTACAGGCATTACAGTAATGCTGCTTTAACAATCAACACCCCTCTGTTTACTACTGCGGACAGTTCAGTTTCAAGTTTATAACATGATCATTTATTAATGAGAAGTGAAACCGTTTTCCAACGCCTTAAATCTACACCAAGGCTGCAATTTTGTTCTTCCAAAAAATACTATCCAGTTATAGTGGATGGACACTAGTCAATTCCCTGTGCATGGGAATGGCTCATTAACGGGGCGAGGCAAGCGGTGTGCGTTTGTATATGGCTGCCGGTGGTGGACGTGTAGAATGGATTTATGGTGTCACTCAGCCCTGGAGAACGACTAATGAGGGTGCGCAGGCTAGCAGCGTCCGAGTGGGGTAATTCCACCCACCATCCATCCAGCAGAGGGGGGTTGGAGGGAGGGAGGAGGGGGTTTGTGGAAGGAGGACACATCCCTCATTACGTGAGAGTGTCTCGGGAGCTTTCTTTAATATTTTAATAAATAACATCAGCCCAACAAGAAATTAATGAATAGTATCATTAATAATGAGCCCGAGCCTTGTAGTGATAGGACAGATATTAAATTGAACCACTGTGGGGAGATCTCCTGAGACTCTGGATTTTTCCAGCAGCAAACAAGGCCAGTGAATGAGGCAGCCGTCCCTCCGTGCCAACAGCTTTTACAACAGGTTGAAAGTAATAAAGGAGGATTTTCCCAGCGATAGAGTTAAGCCCTAGGAAATCTGCTCATGTAGATCGCTATGAAAGGCACAGCCAAATGTGATCCTTAATTAAACTTTAATCAAGATAATGCTGTTTGCAGGAGAAGTAGTTTAAAAAAGGTGTCCCCAGCCCCCTGTTTTCACCCAGTCAACCTCCCCGCTTCATATTGTAGCGGTCATAACCCCACTTATCTGCTTCTTAAACTTGTGTGTGTTTGTTTGTTTGTTTTGTTTGTTTTCATTTGCAAAGCCTGGTATTCTTTCTTTGTATGGTTTTGATTCAGGTTTACATTTGTCAGGATTTCTCGGTGTTGTCTTTCTTTATTTGCTCTTACTAAGTGTTGCCCTCCAGATTGTGCTGAAGAAATAGATGTTTATGTACCAGAATTAGCTAGTTTACCATAATACATTCTGCCTGCGCAACATAAAGTTATTGTCCCCGCTGTGGGACAATAAAGGCTTATCTTATCTTATCTTATCTTATCTTATTCTGTCAAACTGACATTTTTGAAGAAAAGGAAATGAACACTTAGATCCTATTTCACCTCATTTTTATCACATCAAGCTGTAATCAGAAAAATAAACTGTTAAAAAAAAAGTTTTCACCACAGATGAGTGTAAATAAAAGATTGCTATAGAAAATATAAACACACCCTCCGGTGCACTTTGGGTTTGTACCTGAGCTAAGATAACGCCAACATCAACTTTACTGAGGTCTGACTGGCTCAAAACTAACTTATTGAGCAAGTTGCTACAGTGGTGCAGCCAGCTTCACCAATACACACCACAGATGAGTAATGACATTTGTTTTGCTCCTTGAAAATACTATTATTACTAATAGAATAATATTAATGCTTTTTATGGAAATCATTTAGTAGGAGAATTGCTCAGCAGCTTCATCTTATTGTAATTTATGCCGCTTTTTAGCTACTAAATCTCAGCTATGCCTTCTTGTTAGCGTGTTACACGAATGGCTTGGTGGATATGCAACATCTTATCTTAAAGGTAAAATACATTAATTTACACAGAGCAGATTTGGGTCATGTCATGTTCATTTACATAATAGTATGCATTATCAAAGAAGGTAAACTACAGTATGAGGCAAAGTGCTTACACTTAATCATTGGTGTGTTAACTTATTACATGAAAAAGTTAATATATGTGTCTGGGATTGTGTATCATTTCCAGTAAATATTGTTTGCTGCTCTGCCTGCTAACAGAGGATGTTACACACTGTGAATCTTAACTGTGGTGGTTGGCCTTGGTTCGTTTGTTTGTACCCAGTTTCTTTGTGAGATGTCCAAAGTTGTAATACATTTATTGGTCTGAATGTGGTTTTGTTGCATTCTCAGATCTAGCCAACAGTAATCCTAAAATAAAATACAACACTCTAAATACTCTAAAGATAAAGGAAACAAAAATCTTTGGCTTAATGATAGAGTAAGAGAGCTTTAATTAAACATTCCTACAATATCTAATGTATCTTCTGTATCCGTATGTTAATAAAACCAAAACAGATTAATCATTTGTAGATAGTACAGTAAGTAAGTAGTAAGTGCTGAATTTTGTCTCTGAAATTTGGCTTGTCATTTCTGTTCTGTTTGGACCATATGTCCCTACCACGTACAATATTTATTCATTCCCCGCTGTGTAAAAAAATACCAGTATTTCCTTCATAATAAAAAGTGGATTACTGTGAATCACAGGAAAGCATCACCAGCTGTCACAGAGAAATGAGACCATGCTGGCCTATGCCTATGATGATTAAAAAGCACATTTAGAAATTAATGTTTAATTAGCTGATATTTGTTTATGTGCAAGGCAGTAGTAGTACTGGTCATTATTCAGTTCTTTTGAAAAGTTATTTTGAGTAAGGCTTTATATTATTAGTAATAGGAGAGTTTTTGAAGAGGAAATATTGTTAATTAGTTCAACAGGTGGAAGAAAAAGCTAGAACAGCAAAAAAGAAGTATAAACCTTTCATTTGTACTTATACTGAGGTACAGATTGATCTGTCAGGCGCAACTGCTAATTCTACAGTAGCTATTGCACTTATTTGTACTTTTTTTTTATTTAATTTTTTATTGATTCCCCTTTACATATGTATAATCTGAAGCCTTAGCATGTATGTAAATTAAAAGTAAAAATCAGTGACGTTGGCACATAACTTCTGGGTCACAGAGAGGGTTGAAAGATATTAAAGGGAGGCTCTTCTATTGTAGTTTGTGTGAAAAGGGACACCGATACTTCTGAGGTAAAAATGCTGCAGTCTTCACCACCTGAAGAATTAGCAGTCGGGTTTGACTGATTACAGCGCCACCATTGCTTGTTTGGTTGCCTCCTCTAAAAGCAATACTCAGCAGAACATGGCTTTTTCTCCTTCACGTTGTGCTTTCTGCATGAGTAATTACATCCTTGATTTCTGAAGGTGCGGTTGTATAGCTTCCACAGTAGAAAAATCTGAAGATTGATAGAGGCTCCTCCTGTAAAGAAGTAGTTTTTAAAATAGCCAAATACTAAAAATGTAATCCTCGGACAGTGAACCATACCAAAACCACTAAGGAGGGAATCACATCTTCATTTATATTATTTCTTTACTTCTGAAATGTAATGACGTGTGTGTGTGTGTGTGTGTGTGCATGCGTGTGTGTTCATAAATTGTGCGATCCATGCTTCTGTGTGCTACCTTGAGCTGCACCTCTGCAACTCGCGCACAGAATACTGTAGGAGGCTGACCGGACAAAGACGAATCACAAGCTCTTCAATTTCCATAGTGCTGTACATCTTTTAATCATAACGACTAAACAATGAACAACACTGGGCTTGTGGCATTGGATGAACAAGAGCAGTGAGGCTCCCTTTTTCATCCCTTCGTGCTTCTGGTGGAATGACTAATGCATAGAGGGTCATGGTGTAAAACTGTTGCCCCAAGGTCAGCGTACTGACACTTAATTGTTTGTCCTGTCATGTGTCACTTCCTTGAAATTTCATATCTGACCCTTGTTAGCCCTGTGTTTCTGTTTTAATCCCCAGTGTGACAGAAAGATCAGGACTGTGCCGTGATCAAGATGTGTCAGATTACTTGTGTTGGGTCCTGTCATTTTGATGCAATACAGGCCGATGATGCTTGTCTGTCATGTGCAGACAGAGGCATTGTCTCAGTCTTTAAAGCTATTTTCACAGATTGGTTCATAGATATTAGGATAGTCTAATGTAGAGTCATGCTTTTCTCTTAATTGGTCACAGGTCATCGAGGAAATTGAATCTCCTCGCTGTTCTGATCACTATGACTCTAAAAATGGTTGTTTATGAAAATTAACCATGTTATTAAGTTCTTATCTATCTTATTTAAAGCATTGCTCTTTATATTTTAAATCTATGGTAATAAAATTTACAAAGTATACAATATAGGTATAAAGTTGCCTTTGTTTAATGTCTGTAGTTTGTCCTTGTTCATGCAGTATGTCTTATTGTCGTACTAGGTTTTATGCACTTTACGTTTTATAATTTTGAAGCGCTTTGGGAATAAGTGAAAACCAATACAAATTAGTTTATAAATGGGAAGGTACATCAATCACAGCACACGTGTGTTATTGCTTTTTTGCTCGGCCAGCTGCTGCAGCACAAAAGAGCATGAATCTTCAGTTAGTCAAATTATTGTTTTCATGGGAGGCAAAAATCTGTTTTTTATTACATGTTAAGTCATGTATTTATTTTGTGTTTCTTTGCTCAGTTTATATGTGTGCCACATATTTTTGTGCAAGGGTACATACCCTGCATACTGGACGTGAGTGTGTAGTCTACGTGCTTGTGCTTATGTTTGTGTGAGTGCATGCATGAGTAATACCGTAAGCATGATTCAGCATCACCCACGCTATCAATTTATAGTCCGTTACCTGCCCTGCCCTTAAAGAATAATTTTCTGTTTCATTCTTATCTACCTTATCTTATCTTCATCTAACCTGTGCAATAACATTTCACACACCAAGTTCACTAAAAACGCAGCTTTGCTAAAAGAACAGTACAATAGTCAACCTTATTTAGAAGAAAAAACGAAGATGAACGGTAAAATTATTACGCAAACTGTCTAAACATCCATCGCAGTTTACAGACAGAAGTACTGGTTCAGCTTTGAGGTCTTCCACAATTTAGCACAGAGTTTTCTGAGGGACTATTACAGACAAATCGGATGCACTTCAAATGAAGTGAACTGCTACTTGAACTTCACTGCAGCGATGTCACCACATTCCCATGTTTTGGCCTTTAGTTGTGGAGACTAAAATCTTTTTATAACCCATAGAAAAGATGCCAAAAAAACTACAAAACTACTACTAGTTTTAGACCTTTGTGACCTTTTCCTAGACACACTCGTGTGTGATTAAAAGGTGTCCTGTGGAGTTTATTGTATGTAAAACACAATTTTGTTTACAGTGAGTGTGTCTCACCAAAAGCAACTGTGTGTATCATTAAGTCCTAACAAATACAGTGAATGCTTTTCCGACTTTCCAACTTTTATTGTGCATTACCGCCACAACTGCTAATTTACAGCCATTTGCAGGCAGCAGAAATGTGTATCAGGTCACTTCAGTGCTTGTGCATGTGAGTCCTTGTGTACCTGCTGTTAAGAACATAAGATACAAACGATATGAGGTAGAAGTCAAAAACTCCACAGGTTGCCTTTATCTCCAATCTAATGCATGTAAAAATACCTTCTACTAATATGACACAATTGAATAATTTATGAAATTATATCACGTGTTTGTTTTGACGCACTGTATTACAAATATAAAATCAAGCACAACAGGGATTTCCCATTTATGTACAGTATTACAAATCATCATAAACTCTATTATCTGTAATTTATTTCTCACTTCTGCAGTTTCCCATGTGCAACACTGTGAGGTTATCACCCAAGATGTAACAAATGATGCGCTTGTGTTTGTATGAATGTATTGATCAGTGCTCTATTTGGGCAGATATCTTTCTTTATTTAGGATGGCAGGCTTGCAGGCAGGAACGCTGTCTCCCTCCTTCATGCCATGTCTTCTGTTTTTTGCCTCACTGGCTTCCCTAACTGCTCCGCTTTATTGAATAAATTCAAGCTGTCACTTCCCATGCTGGTAGAATAACTCAAACACAACATATAATAATACAGGAAAAGTAGGATAAAATAATCTTGTCATGGCTGTAAAAGTGATTGCTTGAAGCCATAGTCGGCAATCAATACACTAATTCCGTAATTTATACTCGCAGCAATTGAGGAGGAAGGAAGCTCTGATATGGTATTTCTTGGCTCACTGACCAACTTTGACCTTCAATAGAAGTGAGAGCAGGATTATTGTGTTGTTCAGCTCTAGGAAATCACCTACAAGAGTTGAGAGGCAATGTTTGACATTTTATGTTCAGGACCAAAACCTAAACTGATTAATTCTTGGTAAGCATCAGCTCTTGAGCTTTCACTATCTTTATGACAGCAAAAAATCCCTGACACTCAGCTGACAGAATGAAACATAAAAGCTGGCCAGTGATTTTCTCTAACTTATTTCTTTTATCCTTTCTTTTTATGGGGGGTAGGAGGGGGGTGGTACCTTTCTTTTTCACCCTGGAGCAAGAGGAATTTTTCACCAATGCCAGAACTCATTATCAGTTCCTCATTCTCTCTGTTTTACTTTTCAGCGGTTGCCAATCATAGGCTACCCATTTTCTATTAATTATGTCTTTTTATGGGTCAGTCATGCCTGCATGTAATGGCTAAGGCTATATACAGAGCAGTACTTAAATAGCTCTTGCAGTAAACTACAATATTTATCTGTATATCCTCAGACATGTTTCAACAGATCTGTTTTCAGTGGCCAACAACACTGTTGCTGTTGTTGTTAGGACGAGATCCATGAAGCCCCACGTGAAGTCCATGAATAGCAGAAAACCGGAAGGCGTCAGAAGTTTATCTGAAAGGAGAAATTGATTGCAATTAGCAGAGAGATTTTTTCAAGTGTTTTTGTGCCCCCTCTAGTGATGCTAATAACTTAATGATCCCTAAACATGCACGCAATTTGCCTCAATTGGATTTAACCATATTCTATACTTATGTGCTACAGATTTCCAATCACTAAAGGTCTGATTGAGCGTCAGACATTGTATAGTAAATAATGGCATCAACAGGCAGGAAATACCACAGCTATTCTATAATGGTTGAAAATTATGTCATAAAACTGAAGCTATAAGTAACAGAAGGGCTCTTAGCCTTGTTAAACTTCAGCCAAACTTTTTTGTCCTGTCGCTGCAAGCGTCTCAGGTTTAGTTCCACTCAGTGTCACGCTACAGATATAATTGATATTATCTTTGGGCAATAGAAATACACATCTTTCCATTTTCCAACCAAAAACATTCTTAATCTTCAAGATCAACCCCGGTAGTCTCAACTTCAACAGTCATCAACAGTCCTTCCCTGCCAAACCAGACCTTGGTGTCACTGCATCCTCATCAAGCCAATAATCCAACCCAATGCAGCCCAATTAGAAAACCCCACAAACAGTGACTGTGCAGTCTGTATGATCTGCTGGTAGACAGAAGGCGGTCTAACTCAGCAGGGGGGGCTAGTGGTCAGTGAGACCCCTGCCAAGCTATTGAGGACAGAAGGAACTGAGGGTGTCATAATGATCACTAAATGTGTGTGGTGTTCAGTTACAGCAGGAGATTGGCAAGGAGGTGCATGACCTTTGCTTTATTGACCTACTGGTTGACTCCTAGTGGGGTGCTGGAAAATGGCAAAAAACAAACAAAAAAAAAACGATTTTTTTCATTGTAACTACAGGCAAACTAGATAAACAGACTTATTTATACAGTATAAGTGCATTTTTGTGGGATGTATGCATGCATTTGATCCTTTTACTGTACATGTGTGCATCCAAGCACAAGCCCATGAAGTGTGTGTGCGTGTGTGGTTTTGGGGTGAAGTGGTGTGGTGTTGGAGCGGTGGTGGTGGTGGGGGGGTTGTGACAGACAGAGGTCTCACCTCACACATCACGTCCCAAACAGATTAAAGGAATTTTTCCCGGATTCTGCCTTTCCCACTGCTGCCTGAAGCAGAATGAGCACTTGTGAGGATAATTAAAATTGATGATATAGAATGACAGAGACATGATTTCTGCCTGCAGCAAGAGGTCTCTGAAGACAGTGTAACCAAACTGTCATGCCACCGCTATTCTGTTTTACATGACTGTTTCACCTTACTAAATTGATCGCAAGTAAATACTCTCTATTGAATTAAAGTGTGATATATCAGTCTGGGGACTCGAGGTTACTTTCTTTTGATGGAAGTTGTCCTTTCATGACCCTTTTATCATGGTTAGGTTAATGCGAGTGATTTCTATTGGACTATGGTGGATTTTAGTCTCTATTTTAAAAAGCTCACCAGTCCAGAGGTGAGTACAGTATGTCCACTGATCAAGACTTTCCTTGAAAGAGGGCAACACTTTATTTTAACCCCCTTATTTAGCATTTATAAGCAGTAAAAATTTAAAATTTTTGGTATCCAGAAAATCAGCTTTTTGTATAAATGTAGAACTTTTGATTTTTTTTCTCTCTGCTCTACTTCTTCCACTTGTGCACAGGTGAGAAGATAATGTCAAACTAATTATCTGACTGCAGAGTATCAAAACAGGAGAGGGCTCAGCTTTTGATTATTCATGAGTTTTGAAAGTTTCATAATATCTAATTGTGTTAGTTTGTGAGAAAATGATGTATTGGCTGTTTTAGAATTATAGTTAATTGTTGCACAATGAAGGGCAAGTTATCTCTCCATAGATAAGACTCCCCAGCAAATTGATGTGTATCACTGACTTCCTCAAAATGTTTTGCACTGGTTCACATATTACGGCCATTTGATTATTCAGGACACATGTAATTTAAGTCCTGAGTGGGAACAGCTTGCTCCTGTTTCTGGTTTATTTGAAGGAGCTGAACAGCTGTCAATGAGAAGAGCAAGGGGGACATAGGGCTAGACATGGACCAGGGTGAGGGGATGGTCACTAAACCCCCACCAGGGTCCGTTTAAAGATAAATATTGATTGCGGACAGTTTTAATTACTTCCTTAAATTGAGCAATTTTGGTTTTCACAGTTGGCTCCCTGTGAAAAATCCATGTAGGATTTCACATTGAGGGAGAGGAAGAGGGTTGAGCATGGCGCACCATAAATCACTGCAGATACATAATTCATTGGAAGCATGTGAAAAGGACAAGACAAGATGCTTTGGATAATTGAAAACAGCATTTCCACAGGTCTTTCCATGTAGTGAGATCTCCCTCTTTGTTTATGTAGGCCTCAGAAATTTGCCACCTTGTTCAACTTGCACTCTAGTCTGAATGTGCTTCCTTTTTAGTTTTGTTCTTATGCATTTTATTTTCAGATTTGATTGATTTGAAAGGATATTTGAATAAAGCAAATATCTTCATTACGCCCAGGGAGTGGTCAAAATTGAAGGAACAACAGCATAAAGATTTTACTCTAGGACTAGTATAACTGCAGTAGTGTATTTCTGTCATGCTCTAGGTCCACTCATCTTTAGAAGGCCAAGGTTAATTCTTATCTCTACTAATGTGAAGACTACTCTGATTTTGAGTCATCATTTGGCATGTCATTTCTATTACAGCAAAGGAAACCCTCGCTCGGACACTGTTTCAGTATCACCTAAATGCAGAACAGGGATCACATCTTGTTATACAGAAGTCCTTGACATGTAGGTACCATTATTGCTCTGCTATTCAATAGATGGCTGCTAATAGGTTTAGTGTCAGCCTGAAAGATATCATTCCTTTCAATAAAGATATGCATCATGGGATGAAGATGGTCACTCTGAATTGCTATTTAAGTCATGATTAGAATTTCATATTAGGGTTTATCTGATTGATTCCATGTCAGGAAAAGTGCACTATTCAACGCAGAACCGCAGCCCTTTGCTGAGACTTTACGTTGGTACGGTATTGCCTTCATCATATCTGATGCCTCGTATTTCCTTTTATCTTTTTATCCTCCAAGAAGCAGTCTAAGTCATGGGAACTCTGCAGGACAAATTTCATAGTTAAATGATCCATGGAGCAAAATTAACATTCATAGTGAAAGGTAAAATACAGAAAAGCACCCCTGGTGCTTGTAGGGATTGATTGTGTAGCTCTGTGACACTTAAGTGACACTTGGTGACATCAGCTAAAGGATCTTGGTGAGATGCTCGTAAACTTTTCTTATGAAGTTGATTACCAAGACTAAGAGTCTACAGTTATGTTAGGGGCTCTGTGAGGCTGTATTAAGCACAGCGGTGCTTTGATTTAAATGCCAACATGCTCACACTGACAATGCTAACATGCTGATGTTTGGTAGGTATAACTTTTGCCATTTTCACCATTGTAGTTTAGCATGTTAGCATGATAACCCTTGCTAATTGGCACAAAGCACAGGTGTGGCTGATGGGAATGTCATCAATTTTGCAGGTATGTAGTCATAAACATATTGGACAAATTGAAAATGATTGACCTGATGATGCTGCTACATGAAAAGTCAGGGGATCACCATAGTTATTACAATACATCCTGATGGGAACATGAATGTCTGTACCAAATCTGTCCAGTAGTTGTCAAGACATTTCACTGAAAACCTCAAATGTCAGCCTCATGGTGGCGCAAGAGGAAAAGTCAGGAGATCACCAATGTCAATAGGATTCATCCTCTGGGGAACATGAATGTCTGAACAAAATCTCATGTCAATCCATCTAATGGTTGTCAAGATATTTCAGAATGGACCAATGTGGTGTAAAAACTGACCAGCAGAGCAGTATCGTCATCCTACAGCCATGAACAATCTCATGTCCAGTTGTAGCTGGAGTTTGCTGAGTTGTTGTGGAAATGTAAATGTTCCAATCTCCCTTTTTCTGTGCAGATTACCGACTTCTCGTCTATGTTGGCCTAAACCTAGAAATAGTTGTGTGTGGCAGCTCCGTGTCTGTGTGACTGCAGCCTGTAAATGGCTCACGACTGACCTGCAGCCTTTCTTTGGCTTACCTGTGGGAGCGACAGCTTTCACACACATCTGTCCCAAATTCACACAGCCGGACCCATTCCCCCGAGACCCAGCTCTCCATATCACCAAATAGATTGGCCCCTGGAATTACACGATTGAGGTTTCTGAGCAAGGCATTGCTCTGTTGTATTGTAAAGACCCCCACACTGACCTGTGCATGGAAGCATAGGAAGACACATTTTTACACTCTGTACATCAGAGATGCCACTAGCAATTGGCTTGGAGTTTTTCTACTCCCTTTCTGGTATTAAAGTGAGAGAGTGAGAGGTAGCTGACTGAAGCACTGACCTTAATCTGAAGGGTTGTGCTGTTATAGGCAGAGGTGAGTCTGGTCAGCTGTGCTACACCAGCCCATTGTCCATCCATAACATGACGGTGTTTGGGGAATGCATACAGAGTGAATCATTAAATGTAGATACTCTAAATGTACCAGAGCTGGTAGAACAGTTTCAGGCTGATGTGGTTTGTTCAAGTACTTAGTAATATTTCACAGAGAATACAATGTCCCATTTGTTTTCAATGGAGACGCGTGAAAGTGGTGTAAAAAATATACAGGGCAGATATTGCACAGGCAGCAAGCATACTGAAAGACCAGCGTGAGTACATTTCGCATGCCTTTTCCTACATTATTAGATTACTGCAAACAAAAAGGAGGGAAATCTTGAATGGTGTGTGTTGCAATCAGTTATTATTGTTTGATGTGTCTGTTGTTTTGTGCTTCCTGGCCTGTTTCACATTCTTATTCATGTGAGTGGATCAGCATATATACCATACATCCATAGTGTAAACACCGCTCAACACTTTGCCTCGCCCTGCAGATGACGAGGATTGTTCTTAAACAAACTCAAATGAATAAATAATATGTCAAGGAAGTGCTTATACTCAGATCCATAAATTACCTCTGCAGGCCCCCACGCTGTCCTCCATGACATTGGTGTGAGTGAAAGTCCCGCATGTGATTACGTCCCTCTTTTCCTTATGCACCAGACTGACAAGCCCACGTCGGAGAGGGGGAGGGGGGTGAAGGGGGTTGGAGGGGTAGACAAGCCCCTCGCTCTGAGTGCTAATGGATGATTGGAGGCAGGATAGGAGGCTTCAGTTCTCTCTTTCATCCTGGCCTGCTTTTGACCCGGAGAGCCAGCAGTAATCGGCCCGGCAGAGGGGTAATCATTCCCCGCGTGCAGACTCTGATAAGTTGGAACACCTTCCCCCGGCAGCGGAGGGAGCTCCCGCGGCCTCCCCGGTTATCGCTGTCCCCGGCACCCCTTCAAGAGGCTGCGTTGCCTCCTCTCCCAGGCTCAAAGGCTCCATCAACAGCGGCTCTCTGCTCCGCTTTCATCTGACAGAGCACATAAGCCGGTGAAAGGGAGGAAAAATAAACTGGGTTCTATCTCTCAAATTGTGATCTTATGAATTCGATTTGGTCACTTTTAAAATGTAACTGCACAATTTGTTATTTTCCCCTGTTTCCCTTTCTCTGTTAATATCTGTGGCGATAAATTGCTTCGATTGACAGGCTCATTTTATTTGTTGTGTGCTTCTGTATTTGTGATAAGGCAGCAAACCGTGGTCACCTGAAGAGGCTGAGAAGTTCTCTGAGGCTCGAGTGCTGTTGCTCAACACCTTTCATGTAAGCCACTGTGAAAATTGTTTGGCTTATTTGTTGAGGAAAATCCCCATGTTTTGCTTGATTACATTTTGTTATGGTTTTCCTCCCATTTTTCAGAGAACTTCTTAAGCCTGCCGAGATTACTGTTTAATAGGGATGATATTGTGCTGGCTTTATTGGCTATTTGCAGCTGCACCGCCGGTTCATTTAATAGCCCCGTCGGTTGTTAAAGGGATTACACAGCTGCCACACTCTGGTGTGTACAGTGGGCCTCTGGTGGAAAAAAAAGACTATTGCCTGAAATGGGAAGACAGAAAGGAAAATAATTTTCTGTAGTTTTTCAGAAATGTGTGATCATACATGCAAAGTTTGCCTGCCACATTCAAATTACCTGCTCGCCCCTTTGTGATCTGACTCTGATGATTTCCCATTCCATATCTAAGTGACCTTTAGAAGGCCAGAGGCACTACCCAGCATTGATTAAATAAATTGATCCCCACACATTCAAAGGATATTAATTAGACATGGAAAACAAGTGAATAAACACAAATAGCTCTTAGTTTAAATGCAATAGCAAATAAAACATTGAGGGGGATTTGAGAAAGCCCAATAACACATGAAGAGCTGAAGTCTCTCGATATAATTTGAAAACGGAGAAGCTCGTTCACAAACTTTGCTTTGTGGCAAAATTTGCATTGTTTTTCACAATTAATATGATTATTTTAGGGCTTCATCTGAATTATTTTCTTATTAAATAGTTTATGTCCACAGCAAAACAAATCACCATGATTACTGACTACATTCGAGCCTTAAGATCAATACATAGCCTGACTGAATCTGTCATCTTTGAACCAGGACGCATGCTGAGATGTCGTACTTTAGTGGCCTGTGACTTGTCCATGTCAGCAGCAGCTGCCAAATAGGTTTCAATCGAGAGGGCAGAGTCATACAATATGTGCCAAAGCTAACAGCTGTTAACTACGCAACCTGCAGGCTATGAACTGCAGCTCTGTCCATTGTCAGTCCTTCCACAGTTAAATATTCCTGGAGGAATTTGTTACAACAAGGCCATACATAACAGGTGAAAACCCTTTACACCAATATTGCTCTCAAAATTGGCAGCATGAGAGGGAGGGACATGAGGGATGCTTGAGAGCGGTACCCTATCCCTCTCAGCCCCCTGGGAGCCACTTGGCCAGCTTTCATCCACATAATTATAATAAATTTGACATTTCATAGATAATATTGATTTCTTTATTTTAGCATTTCACCATAGGTGACAGTCTAGTGTCAAGAATGAAATTTCTATTGATCTTCTGCGCATTAATCCCTCATGTGTATGTGATCATTTTTATAAGACCTTTTACTGCACATAAATCAATATTTCATATTTCCAGCCATGGCAGAGGAGATGTCATATTTGTAAACTGTGTCTTGACACTAGCAATTCCTTTCTTGTTCAGCTGCAACTGTGCAAGACCAGTCAATTTGGGGTGGTGGGAGCAGAGGCACAAGGGAAGAGGGGGGAGGGGGTGGAGGACGAGGGAAGAGAATTTGCAGTCTGCGGCTTTGGTCTGGCTGGGAGGAGCCGAGCCCTTCTTGAGATACGTACTGCAGCGCTGATGATGAAATATCATTTTTAGAATTAATTAGCTTCCAAAGTGATGGGGGGCTGTTAATAACCGAAATAAACTGGCAAATCATTTGAATTGATTAGCTCAGTGCTAGGAACAGGATTTTGAACACCACTTTAAATTTAAATTTCTCTCATTTCTGGGTATAATTTTTCTCAGCTTTTAAAGAGTACGCTTAAATCCTAACAGTGTACTGACGTTAATCAATCAGGAAAGAAAACACACAGTAAATCCTGATTGTACTTCTTTGGCCACATGCCTTTACAGATATGTATTGGTGGAATGTAATTCTTTTTTTTGTTTGATATTTATAACTAAGAGTAGTAGCATTTTTAATTAATGATATTTTTTCTGAAGTAGCTACATTTATTGGTGTTCTTTAATAATAAGGTATACATTGTGATCACTTTTTTTTAAACACAACATAGGAATATGAAATATTTTAGACACAGCAGATATTTTCAAGGGCTACGTGTCCAGTATCTTGGAAGTGTCAGAATGAGTGACTTGTATTTCGCAATAATTCAAACATTTCCTCACATACTGGAATGTTGCTCTCGGCTGCAGTGTAACATGACAATAGCCATGGAGAATGCACAACTGTTTGGTGAAAAATATGATCACCTGAATGGTGCAGACACCTGACCTTTTCTCAGTCTCCCTTAACATGTCCCTTCCATACAATCAGTGTGAGAGAGCCGCACAAGAAAGGCCAGTCCATTAAGAGAATATGCTAATTTTGCCATCCGCTCCTAATTGATGCCATTTTACCAAGTAAACAAGACTTCTGTCTACAATGGATGTGTTTCTGCCAGTTAAAAGGATATTTCAGATCGGCTTTTTCCTGTAATTTTCTCTCCGAGAGCTACTGGTGTGCCATTATTGCAAATTATAAGTCTCTCCTTTTGAGGAGAGGTGCTATTCTTGCAGTGTCTTTTTCCCCTCCTTAAAGGCCATCCACTATTTTTTGTCAGTCACTGGAGAATCTTCATTCACGTGAAAAGGTGTCAGTGCCTGACCGTTCGAGCATGATGACAGACACCCAGTAGAAGTGTGAGTGACTGCCTGACACCAGAGAGGTTTGTCAATAATGTCAACGGCACTCTGGCAGCTAACACAGTATTGTCCCAGACACGCTACAGGACAGCATCATAATATGGGACGTAGACAGGGCGTGATGTGTTATCTCCACAACCTCTCTCCCATCCTTCAGTCTTTACCACAGGCCATGACTGAAGGTCTATGAGGATCCCTGATGCGCAGAGTTGCCTAGATTCATCTTCCCTGTCAGCCATGTAATGCTGTATGAGCTTGTTCCTCCATTCAAGTAATGCTGATGAATCTGCTGTCCAGATGCCTTTCGCTCCACTTTGTTGAAACAGGGCGATAGACCCATTACAATGTACCTTTTGGTCTAACCATACATGATCATTTCTCCCCTTCTGCCAAATTGTTGTCTAGCAAAGAGGCTATCAATGTGTATGTGTGTGCACGTGTGTGTGTATTGGGGGGGGGGGTGCATGGCCGGGCAGGCGAGGTTGACTGGCACTCAGTGCTAAGCTGTCTCTCTGAGGAAAGGGCTGTTTAAAAGGCAGGAGCTGGCAGCGGAGCAGACCTCTCAGCTCCCTGTCTAAATACTGCTTCTGTGTGACTGACAGCAAGGCAACAGCACACTGGCATTCTCCTTTCAGCCACTCAGCAACCCTTTAACAAAAACCACAGGATTTAACATAAAACTCAGATCTCAGAGTGTCACCTAATGCAGCATTGCTGCCTTCACAGCTCTGTAAATTATTTAACATGACAGGCTGTCCTTTTGTTGTTATTCTTGTGCATGTGATATGACCTCGTGGGTTTCAAAAAAAGTGCTGTTGTAACATATGAATTAATTAGGATGATTTGAATAATTATTATAACGTGTAATTACGAAATACTTCACATAGCAAAATACAGTATTTTTCTTCTTCTAATGATATGAGCTTATGAAAACTATTCCCGTGTACTTTGAATACCTCTCCTTAGAAATGATACAAGTTACCCTCATCTTTGATTTATTGTTATTTGTTTAGAGATTGACCTTTCTAAATTCAATTTTTAGATATATAAAATGTTCTTTTCCCATACAAGGGGACAAACAAGAGTCATCAACAGGCAGAAAGAAGACATTGTAAATGTTGCAAAAGCTTAATAGCACAAAATTAACAATCTATGTGGTTTTGTTGGATTCAATTAGAGGGATATCTTGCTATTTCATGATGCACTTAGGAATGACAAAGCACAGATATAAGTATTGATTTTTTTGTGCCCATAACCAGATAAACAATATGTATATGTATGAATTTGCAGGGCAAATTGAATCAAAATGCACATATTACATTGAGGGCCCTGGAAGACTGACAGCAATTGAATTTGTCAGTCAAGAATTTAGTTAAAGAGTTAAAGACCTTTGATCTACCGGTGGGCAAAATGATGCGAACCATCCAGAGTAAGAGATATTTATGGCATCTTGTGTTTGTCACTGTTGTCCTGCTTTTACGCATTTTTTAAATTTTTATTTTTATTTTAGGATGCTTATTTTCACTCAGTTCTGCAGTATGCATGTCTGTTTCTGTATTTGCTTATTTCAACTCGTAAATACATGTTTGTGGGTGTGTGTTTGTGCATGTTTGTTTGCATCTGTGTGTTTGTAAGTGTGCATGTGGGTGTTCATGTGCATATTGGTGTGCCAACAAAAAAAAAAATGCCTGTGTGTATGTATTCTTTATACTGGTATGTATGTCTGCATGCAGTAGAAGTGTGTGTGACCATGTGCGTGCACGTGGTGGGGCAAGTGTGAAGGGGATTGTCTCCTAGTGGCAGAGAGGTAGCTGAGGGAAAGATAGCTATGTTTGTGGATTAATAACTATTAATTCTCCTTTTGACTGTAATTGATGCTTAAATCTCTGCTCTCCTCCTCCTCTCTGCAGACCTCTTGTCCCCCCGTCAATTCTGTCCTTCTAATAAGGGCATTATTCCAAGGGATTTCATGCATTCTGATAAATCAAATTAGAAGGCCAGTGACTTAGATAGATTGCAGCAAGTAATTAGAGAATCCTCAGTGCCTTCCTCGCTGCCACTCATTTACAAGAGTCTTTGTTATCTACCTATCTTGGCGCAGCATGAGGCGGTGTGTGTTTGCATCACTTTTCCCTCTTAAAATTCCTTCCTTATGTCACTGGAGAGACAGATCCCAGACCATATCTTGTCACCCAGGCTAGCACACCGCACAACGGACAGCGCAGTGGGACAGCCATTAATTGGAGCAACTTGGGTTGGTAAGTACCCACGTGTGTGTCAGTGACATGCAAGAACAAGGAGATGGGCTGACACATGGAGACAGGGGACACCCTGGGCTGGGCTGCCCCCCCTACCCATTTACACGCACACACATACGTACACACACACACACACACACCTCCACATGCCCCCTCCTTTGCCCCTCGTCCTCTCTCCTTGCCCTCTGGAAACAACACCATGTTCCTGATACTGAGTCAGTGGTCACTATCCATGTCAGCTGAGCAGCCTTGTTCACATGCCACAAATGTTGTGTGCGCTTGTGCGAGTGTGTGTGTGTGTGTGTGTGTATCTGTTTGGAAAATGAATACAGTAGTTGTGGTTACAACGATGAAATAAGCTGCCCATTTGTAAATGTATTATTTTTTAAAGAACTTTTATTCAAAACCAGTGTTGGAATGCAACTAAGTACATTTAATCGAGTACTTAAATACAAATTTGAGGTACTTGTGCTTTACTTGAGTATTTCCATTTCTTTATACTTCTACTCCACTACAATTAAAAGGGAAATGTTCTACTTTTACTTTACATCTGCAACAGTAGAATGCAGTAATAATTATAATAATGATAAGCCATTTTCTGCTTTATGAGTACTTTTACTTTTGATACTTTAGGTGCATTTTGCTAATAATACTACTACTACTACTTCTATTTTTACTTAAGCAATATTTTCAAAGCAGGACTTTTACTTGTGATGGAGTATTTTCAGTGTGTTATTGCCACTGTTACTTAAGTAAAAGATGAATATTTCTTCCACCATATTTCTTTTGAAATCAAAATGAAATATTTGTCAAACCAAAAAGAGAAATGGCTTAATAGACAGGACCATCTGTGTACCTTACAATCATCACACAGTCCAAAGTCCTGACAGCTGCACTTCCTCCTGATCTACCGTATCCCCTCTGTGGCATTTTTCTTCCTTTCTTTTCCACTTCCCCTTGCACCCCTATCACAAACCAGTCTGACAGAGTTCACTTTTCTCCTTTTAAGAGGATGAATGAAGATAAAAAGCAAAGCAAAATGGAGCACGAGAGGCATCACTTGCTTTGATTCATGATGGCTGGGAGTTTGGCGGTTCTCTGCAGCCTGCCTGCTCGCCTGCCCGTCTGCTCCTTCCCAAGCACTCTAATGGAGAGCTGCAGTGTGCTCGCAGTGACACCGTCAAACCGTCAGGAATGGCTGATTATGGTGCTAAATATTGATCTCTGCCTCACATGTGTCAAAATTCCCCCCACCCTTTAATTAGAATTTCCCCTCCGTGCAATCCAGGAACTAACCGAATATATTAGAGGACTTCATGAGGAGGAGGGGAGTGCAGCTAGCGGGGCATAATTGTGACCTCTTGTCTTGCCTCTTCCCTCCTGAGTTTTGAGATGACTCCCAACTGTCCCGGCCTCTGTGATAATCAGACTTATTTTCCTCGTCTTATCACAGGATGATCGGCCTGGCTCCCCTGTTCTCCATTCCCCTCTCCCCTGTCTTGTCCCTTCTCCTCATAGCCTCTTTGCCTTGTCCTGTCCAGCTTATATTTTTTCTTAATTTTGCATGCACTGTTAAAGAAGGCTGTCTTGAAACACAGTTATGTTTCGCTTATGTTTAGATTTGGTAAAGGACAGTACAGTAAAAAAAAGAAGAAAAAAGGTTGTCTTCCTGTTTATATGCACATCTTCATTTAAGTTGTATTTAATTAAACAAAGGTCCTTAAAATAGTACTCCACTGATTTAGCATTGCACTTCTATAGCATTGTTGGACAGTTTAAAAAAAAAGAATTAAAATCGGTGCAGCAGAACCAGAGATATCATCTTTTTTATTCCACACTTCTTCTTTGTCAAATCCTGGCGCCTACATTACCCACAATGCAACTCGATCGCCGACAGTTCAGTCAGGGATTCAAGCGTGTTATGCTAGTAGCGGCTAATGTAGACTCGAGCTGCTAGCCTCCAGCAGGGATGAGGAGCGGGCTACAGCAGGGCAGTGTAGGGGCAGTATGGTGATGTAGGCACGTCAGCAGCGACAACAATGGCGGAAAGTTTTGAAGACAAACTAATAGACCAAGTCCGCAATTACCCGCATCTGTATGATGTGTCATTGCCGCTGCACAGTGACAAATATGCTTGTCAAAATAGCTGGCGACAGATCAGCGCCATTTCAGAAGTCGACGTGGAAACCTGTAAAAATAAAAAACCTCCTCGAGTGTTGCCATGTTTACTGTTTACATCATGCGTGCAAAATCGGTGAAGTTCCCCTTTAATGCGTTTTTTTTAATCAGCAGTATATCTTTGTATGTATCTGCTATATATGTGTAATGCTGATTGGCAATAAATACATATAGTATTCAAGTAGCTCAGAGGCCTTACAATAAGGAAAACACCCTGAGATTCAGTCATTTTGAATTTTATTTTCAGTCAGGTTACAACCAACATCATAAAGTTAAAGCCCATAAAGGAAAGCCAACTCATGGTGCCACAGCAATGCAGTGATCATGCAGTGTTAGTAGATAGAACAAATAAACATAACACATATTAACGCAACACAACACTTGTGTTGAGATTTTACTTAGAATCACCTGTCTGGTGTTTGAAAGCACTCTTGAACTTTTACTGTGCTGAAATATCAGACCATGTGATTTTTTAAAGCTGCTTCCCTATCACGATTCATTATTCATATTTCTCCTCTCTACCTACTGCTGTATACTTTTGCTGTTCAATATTAAATATATTTTTTTACTGCAACTGGTTCTGATCAGGTGTCACCTCTTCCTTGATTTTAGAGCAATGCTACCTTCTTTCCCAACCATTTCCTCAACCTCTCTGTCCTCCTGCCCTATCTCCAGCACTAAATCCATCTTTTCCCCCTTTGCCACCCCCCCCCCCCCCCTCCTCTCCTCTCTTCTCTCTCCCATTCTTTGGTTAGGAGGCACCGGTCGTTATTATAGGATGCTGGCAGGCTTGCCGTCAGTTGCATTCTGGCGAGAGTCAAGTGCCACAAGGTGCCTTTTTCTATTTGTTTGTTTCATGCTACACTGCACCAGCCACTGACCTGTGGTAGCCATGTCGTGCAAGAGGGAGGCAGGTTCATCCAATCAAAGAATGGCTGAAAATTAACACTGATCTTTCCATTCCTGAAGAGGGACAGTGGCAAAAGGCAATTTCATGACCATAGTGTGGATTCTGAATTCTTTTTACACTTTTTATTGATATCTGGTACATCTTTTCTCCTCTTTACATTTTAGAAGATTTAAATGTTTACAGACTTACTTTATTTGACAAGGGTTTACATCCATCGTTTCACTCATACTGTTCGCAATTTTAATTTGTTTATTACAAAAAATTTTGAGACTCAGTTTCAAAATATGATGTTCTAATATCCCAGATTTGTTTTTGTTTTGTTTTTTTCACAGTGAATTCAATCAGATCCGCTGCAATTCAGTACATGCAATATTCATAGTTGATCCATTGACTGCTATTCAAGCGGGAACTATTTGAAGAGGGAAAGTTCATGTGCATTTTTGATGGATTGTGCATGTCTTCCCCTACTCTATATGGATAGAGAGCTTGTTTGAAGGTCAGTGATTCTCTTCAGTCAGAGTCTTCCCTCCGCACTCCTTTTTGGGGGGAAGAATATCTCCAGTCTTCACTCCATATTTCTCAAGTGCTTCTAAGATGACTAGGTTGGATGACCTTGAATCCTGGTGGAGATGAATCTCTTTGAGCCTCCCTTCTCTCCTTTTCTCGGGGAACTCTGTCATGAAGAAAGACAAAGACCTTCTCCCGTCAGGCTTTTCATGTAAAATATCCGCTTTTCCCAGATCCAACCTTTTCATGTCTTTGATATTTTGTGTTCTTCACTGTACGTGTGTTGAACTATTTTCTTTAACATACTTCAATACTTGCATTGCTTTCAATTTATTCCTCTTTTGTGTGACAAGTTAATATGCTCTATGCTGTTTTTAATTCATCCCCCCCCCCCCCACTGATCTCAAATTACATCCTTTAGTTTCTATACGTGCATATAGGAAGGGGATCAATATGTCAAAATTTGGTACGTGTGTGTGTGTGTGTGTGTGTGTGCCTTTGTGTTAGCACGTCGGAACAAGGGGTTGAACAGGGGTTGAGTGGATCTTGAGAGCTGGCAGGTGCGTTATTGCAGCAGGCTCTGTCTAGCTTGACATGTGTGTGTTCCTAATCTCCTAGTGATATGACAAAGCTGTGTGGGAGCCTGGGCTGGATCTCTTCTGTCTGTTGTGACACACACACACACACACACACACACACACACACACACACACACACACACACACACACACACCTCACAACCCCCTCTCCCCTTCTCTTTTGTCCAACACACACACACAAACACACACACACAAACCATATTCCCCTCTTGACCCCTCAAGAATCCACCACTCTACACACTATCTACTGGCACTTTCACACTGTAGATGTGTACTTATATGTGCTATGACAGCTTTGTAAAACCATCACTACATGCATATGTTTGTGTTGACACTCCTATAGTGGATGTATTCATGCACACAGAAATCCATGCATACACTTGCAGCAAACAAGAGCAGAGGCCTGAGACGCCCTGTATATGCAGACAAGTGAGTGAATTTCAGGCTTGTTTACCTCCTGTTAGTCAGCACAGAGCAGGTTAAGGTAAAATGTGGTGGAGTTGTTATTGGTTAAGTGTTTGGGAAAACACATTTATAGCAAGCTCTTTTATTCCTTTTCTCAACTTTGTTTGATCTCCACTGGGATTCTGCTTGGAAGCAAAAGCACACATAGGGGACGACTTTGTAGCTGCACAAAACCTTAGCAACCTTTTTCCAAGTCTGCTTGTTTAATCAAGGGGTGACACAACTGGGGTCTTAAGGTTTGGTGCTCGTAAGAACTAATTTTCTGGTTGAACCTTCAAAGATCCTTCAATAGACGTATACTTTTTCTCTAAAGGAAGCAAGTAACTTCTGCTACACCTGTATTATTCTAAATGAATACAGCTATGATTGTAATTTCTATGTAATGCCTAAGAGAATATGTACCTGCCTTTTTAAGTTTTTAAGGGGACATTTTATTCCTTTATTAGAGAACAAACAGTAGAGACAAACAGGAAATCAGAGGAGAGAGAATTGAGTGAATGAGCAGGGACGTCGCCATTACATGGTCAGCACCTTAAACCCCTATGTTACCAGGGCAACCACGTACCAGCTTTTTAATCTGGATTTCTTTAATTCAGCAGGACTAAATGCACATGAAGAGGGCTGCAAAAGACTGAAAGGAACTCTCACACTTAGCAGAAGATAGAAGACCACACACACACACACACACACACGATTTGACCCAAAGACATGAGCAGATTACATGTGCATGGGTGTGTTTAATATGTTTCACTTCACATGGAGCAGTGGCACAAACCATAACACAGGATGAGGGCATATTCTTGCGGGAACTGAGCCAGTGCATCTGACCATGTTGACATTTTACACACTGACATCAGACGTGGGGGGGGGGGGTAGTTTGCAGCCCTGTATTCAGTCACATTGTCACAGTGGAAGGTGTAAATGGGGGAGAATACAAAAAGCAGGTAATGAGAGGCATTTTTTTAGACTTTAGAAATGAAAAGAAACAAAATTACAAACTAATATCAGTTTAAGAATAAATTGATTTGTAGGTTAGACTGCTATGAAAAAATTATGTAGATGTGATTTTTAGAAGGGCATGATTTTACTATCTGCTCGGTGATACCCCGCATGCGTCATCGAAACCAGATTTTTCTCCCGTGTGTTTTTACAGTTTGCTCCTCGGTCTCCTCCAGCCTCGCCCCAGAGACCTAATGCATCATTTGAGGCTCATACAATTCACTGCCTCCCAAGCCACTGGCTCCTACCAGCCTGATAGAGGCATTTTTCGCCACTTAGAAACATGCGCTGTGTGTCCGATCCCTTCCTCCTTAATATGTCCTCTATTACCATCAGGCATTTATGCCTGTTTTTTCTACGTCAGTAACCACTGAGCACCGGCTTCATTAAAACTAATTGAATCGGAAACATGTCTGCCCGAGGAAACATTAACTCTTTCTATTAAGGAAATTTCCGATTTCATTTTGTCAATAAGGTCAAAGGACTGAGCCCGTGTGCTCAATACTGATACATGCTGTGCCCATAAACTTAAACTGTAGGGCTATTTAATTCGGGCAGACAGAGAGTACTATCAGCACTGAATGTACCATTCAAACTCTTGTGGTTTCTGGTGATTATATGATGATTTGTCAAAATGGCCCTACTTTTTTTTTCTCTAAATGTATAGTTTCCTGCAGAAACCTGAAGAAACCCCTCTCTAACATAACGTCCTGTCAATTTCATTGCATTATTAATTTCTTGTGGTTGGCATAATTGAGTCTTGGTATAACCATTGCATTAATGGTTTTTACTGACCACACTTGAAACAATAATTTGATGGCATCCGTCAGAAATCAATGTGCAATAACAGAGCATACACAGCTGTTTAATATGAAGTAAATATTTATGAGTAATCTGACTAGACATCAAGTCCAGTCAATCTTCTTTGAAAGGATCTGTGCAAATGATTAACCTCATTTTACTGGTGCTGTCTGGGCTGGTAATGGCCATTAGAGCTAAGAAGGAGTGAGGCCTTTGATTTTTGGCTCCTCATCATTCACAGCTTGTCGCATCCCTTCATCCTTCATACATGGCTGCTGAATTGATTGTCTGTTTAGTCCTATGAATGATAAAGCTGCTCTGGGCCACAGGCTGAGAGGGACAGACACGGTTCACTTCCATCTATATGCAAGGTGGATTTCTTTTCCTGCCTGGCCACTTGGAAATCAGCTTTTTGCATTATTTATTGGACAATCATCAGCATTTCAATATGGTAAATCAAATAGTCACAGTAATATAACTATAGGCAGTCATATCCAAAGGGCCATCATTCAACTCATTATTCATTCATTTTGTTTAGAGCTATAGTCGGCAGGACTCATGAGATTCATAAGTTGTGTAATCAACATGTTTTACTGTGGGCTCACACGGCAGCCTGCTTGAACAGAGGGAAAGGTAACATGAAAGGAAGTGATCCTGAATGTAGACTGAATGAATGAAAAAGTAGCAGAATTATTGAAAAGTGGTACATAACCAAGGACTGCTGACGAGACAGGTGGAATATAACCTCTACGGGAAATAGCAACATGAAAACCAGAGTGCGCTGACGCACAGGAAAAAGTCAGATGAGTTGTTTAAATCACTTTCATTTGAGAGAAAGTCAAGTAATAAAGACCATGTTATGGCCTTGTAGTCATAAAGCAATACATGTGGATCTATTTCCGGACTTTTTCAAAAGCTTTCAAATAAGATTCTCACTGTGTACCTGAAAATAACTTTTAATGCCACTCACAAGAATTGTAAAGAAAGATAATACTTAACTGTAATTTACTCTCGGCTTAATTTCATCCAAGTCAGAGAAAATTACATGTCGTGTCCGGAACTCATATGCTGTATCGAGAGTAGATAGATCAACCAGGTGCATCTAAAAGCATGTAGTTTTGCAACAATGTAGCACAGAAGTTAGCATGCGTGTTTGTGCATCTTTATAATTATTCTCCCTCTATATCTTTCAGTGACTGCTGCTGCAATCGACTTCATCTAAACGTAATTCCAGTAGCAGTTTGGGATGTCTGTAGTGCAAAGGTGAAAGGTCAAGTGCTCTCCCACCTCAGGGATCAGATGAGGCAAAGGTCTGGCTTATCTTGGCCTCCCAACATGGTACTTCACACATTAGACCTCCAGACTAAATCACAGTCACAGCCAACACTGTCAACATAAGACAAAATTACATATTAGACTCAAAAGAAAGTATATCCTTGTTGAGTTTTGTTGATGGGGAATGGCTCCCTCTGCTCAAACGAACCACTACATGCATTCACCTGACTAAACACACCTACAGCAGAGCTACAGCACTTCGAATCCTCCACGCATCACACGTGTGAACCTGTCAAACTGCATCACAGAATTAGACAAAAGTGCAGCTGTGCATGCAACATAATCCATGGTCGTCACAGCGTGCACCGCGTGTGTGTGTGGTCGCATCTAATAGTGGCACTGTAAATGTGAAGCAGCATTCTCAGAAGCCGTGACTCGGTCTTATAATTTGATTCCTTCCTCACTTTGTGTACAAGCACTGAGCAGCAGATGCACAAAGGCTCTGTTCTCGGCCCCAGCCGGCCACCTTCACCTGCTGGCTATGGTTTGTTGTTCCCTGTGCAGGAGCTGAAAACAAGGCTGAACAACTGGAAAATTATTTCATTCTTTTCTTCTCGCCCGACTTGTGCTGACACGATCATGCCTAACCTCCCGCTGATGAAAAAAAAGTGTGGGGAGGAAATTAAGTCATAGGCTGTTAATGAATTTAGACTCAAAGTCCTCCAGCATATATAATCATGCACAAACACTGACAGAAGTACTCGCTACTTGTGTCATGTTTTATTGTGTAGAGATAGACATGTTTAAAACCTAACTCTTTGATTCAATAGAGAGAACTTGTGACATCGTAATGCACCCTTTCAACAGATCTGCTAAATGTCAGCAAACTGGTTCTGAATGTAATCCCAATTTGCCTTGGAATTAGCACTTTACAGTGACGATCTAATTATTTAGACAATTTATTGCCTGCTGCTAATATCTCTCAAAATAAGCTGTTCCCTTCATTTTGATCATGTGATAAATGTGGAATCACTGAGGATAAGTCCCAGACATGCCTCAGAGCCTGGCGTCACTTCTCTCCTCTGATAGACTAAAGGAAAGGGTTTGTGACAGCTGCACTGCTTCAGTTCGTGCAGGCCAATCACTGCCGTTTTATATACGTTTCTAAATGACTTTCATTTCTGCAATTACAGACTACAATGTGCAGATTTGATGCGCAGCAACGTCTCAAAGTGGCTTGAATTGTAGTTGTGTGAGGGCAACCAGTAAATGGGATTAAAGGACTTGTTTTACCTGACTGAAAACAGAAGCGCGGAGCCGGACTCTCCGGGGTTTGTGGGAGTTTGGCGGTAATAACATGCTTACTATTAAACTACTTTAAAACAACTTGGTTACTTTGTCTTTTCATCAACCGCCGGCTCCGGTGACAAACGTCAAAGTGCAGCCCAGAGGAAACTGTGGCTGTGTGTGGCATCATCATATCTTTCTTGTTCACTTGAAATTCAAAATGACACAGACAGACAAGCGCAGCGCTGTGACGCACAATGTAAAGCTGTGCTACCTGTGCGCTGCACGGTGAATGCGTTTTCTTCTTATTTGTAATAGCAGGTTGTAGGTAGTCGGCCTTTTATTGTCGGAAAACTGTTAAGTTCTGGTTCTGGTCTGCAGGGTAAAATAGGTTAACATTCTGCGTTTAAATACTTAAAGTGAAGGTTTGCTGTTTGAAGTAGCGCAAAAATGATCTCTCATCCAAATTAAAATAATCTAAAGGCTGACATCACGTTTTTAATCCTTTGACTATCAGGCAACAAGGAAAGTCTGTCCAAGACAACGTTAAACTGTTTTTTTGCATCCACTTTCGCAAAGAACATCCAGAGGATGAGACTGGGGTATAAAATCCGATGTTCTTTTTGAAATTGTTCGCTCAAGAATTTAACTTTATTTGGGATTCAAATGAAAAATGAAGAATCCTATATTTAATCCGTCGTTTCCTTTGCCAAATACAAATAGACATTAGAAAATGAAAAGAGCTTTTAACAGGCTGGGATGAGCGTCTTTTTTAACAACTCAAATATAAGAAATATAGACACGCATGCATGAGAAAAGTTTAAGGTGTTCCCAAAATTAGACGTGTATTAAAATGTAAATTTTCAAGACTGAATAGTCGCTCAGTGTAGGCTTAAATAAAACGATTAAAATGGTCAAATAATAAATACGTGCAACATGTTTTTGTGTAAACAAAATAGAGAATTTAAACATGAGTAAGCCTGTCTATTATTTGCGACATATTCATAGTATTTAAAGGCAATAATTTAATTTATTAACTAAATAAGTCAACACAATTTCACATTTAGTTAAAGTAAGATACTAAAAGAAAAAAAAAACAATTATTATTATTATTATTATTACTGAATGTTTGATTTTGCGCAAATAGGCCTGCACGCGCTGATCACAATAGGTAAGGAAATTAGAATAAAAAGTTTGAACTCGAAAATAACATTTTCTCTCTCGTGCTAAAGTAGCTCGCTCCGATCAGAGAGGTCTGGATTTAAAGAATAAATTAATTTCAGAGAAATTATTTAGCAAAGAATTGATTTGAAAGTTTTATTTGTAAACATTAAATATTTCTTTCTCTCTAAAGTTTTTGAATTCGGCACCAAATGCGTTACAGAAGTTGTAAGTACATCATGATGTCAAAGATGTGGGCCTATATCACACACTCATGAACCTCTTGATATAAGATGGAGCTTTCCAATTCCAAACGTGTTAAATCATAGCTACCTAGACGTTTATAAGACATAAAACATAGACAACGTGCTCAGCATGAACTTGGATGGTTTGAAATCGTTTAAATTGCACCATGCTTAGTGTAGCTCTTGGCAATAGAAATAATAAATATATAGAAACGTTTATATTCAACAGCAACAATACTTACAGCACATACAAACAAGGAATGTCTGACAGTTTTACAAACACCATGGGTCCCTCATTTTCTATACAGATGAGATATTTTTCCACATATGCGTCATACATAAAAGGAGTGCCATAACTACGAATCTGTATCAAATCTAGCAGACTACATAGTGTCCGGTATATATTATATATAGACATCACCTCAGCAAGTGCCTATAAAAGAAAAAAACAAAACAAAAAGGAACCTAGAACATGCGTTGTCTTTTCTGGATACTTTTGGGATCCTGTCAGAAACACATAGGCACGAGTCAGAAAAGAAAAGAAAATTAAATCTTTTCATTATAACAAACTTTGTACACATGTTATAAACCGATGCATTGGAGGCATCACATAATCTATAATATACAGTGTGTGTGTGGGTGTGGGTGCGCGTGTGTGTGTTCATATATATATAAATGGAATATATTACATCTGAGTATGCTGAATCAGTAGAGCCGATGTTAAATAAACAGTAAGTGGTTGCAAGACCGGATTAACTTTGTTGACAGTTTGCCCACTA
Source organism: Macquaria australasica (assembly GCA_005408345.1). Lineage (NCBI taxonomy): Eukaryota > Metazoa > Chordata > Actinopteri > Centrarchiformes > Percichthyidae > Macquaria > Macquaria australasica. The sequence continues at coordinate 765,315 of SEMN01000053.1, read as the reverse complement.
GAGAGAAATTCCCCGTAATGATTAACTCGTTTGGCACTCAAGAAAACAATTTCAAGGAATTAAAAAGACCCTAAACAATCAAACTTTCTGTCTCTTCCTCCTGTTATTCTTTTTTTTAATCTTAATTGTAATAGGGTACTGTTGTTCTATTAGCCTACGGAGCTTGCAAATATTCAGAAATAATAACGTTAAAAATCTGTCAAGTCTGACTCAAACAGTCTTTTGGAAGTTCTTTGAGGTCTCTCCATCGAGTCAGACTCAGAAAGGTAGGGTGTCGAGGAAAAGTTTGTCAATTATTGCTGGCGGAGGGACTAGATCTTCTAGTTTTAGGTAAAAGATACGCTGCAGACCTTGGGTACATAGTGTGCGCAGTTCAGGGAGCTTTCCCAAGAGTTTTGACAAGTAGTTGGGACGATTCAATCCACCGCCATTGAACGTCACTTGATCTTTGAGGCAGTTGACTATCTTGTTTTGGAGATCCTCGACTCTTTTGGGTTCCTTAAGCCCGTGTCGCTCTGAAATGTAGAAGAAATGACACAGATGAATTATTTCCGATTCATTCACTCTCTCTGTTTTGCGTGCATTGTAACGCAGGCAGACTTTCCAAAGGAGCCAGCCGCCTTTACGCACCTGTTACCATGGCCAGAGCTGCGATGCAGGAGAACGCTGAGATGTCTATGTTCATGCTCTGCAAGTTGGAAGAAAACTCCACGATAGCGTCCACCCACTCTCCAAATCCACGGACGCACTGTAGCCTGTGTAACACCACTCCATTACAAAATATAAGTTTGCCTTCCACAGGGTTGGACCTGCAATTAATAAGAAAATGCCATTAATTACGCTTGGCAATAAATGGGAATTTAAGAGCCTTCTTATTATTGGCCAGCTAATAAAACCCAAAGCAATGAAGCTTGAAGGAGGGACTGATGATTATCTAAAGCCTAGATTGTTTTGTTTAATAATTAGCGCAGCTCACCTGTATGCCAGCCGCAGGACGAAAAGTTCAAGGAAGGCGGATTCAAAGAGGAGATCTTGATCTTGCTTCGGTAGATCAGAAAAGCCAGGGATCTTCTCCGCCCAGCCCCGGATGATCTCCATGGAGCCCGTCAGGAGATCATAGAACTGCTGGATGTGCTGAGTGTTGTCTCCAGTCATTTGGTAGTCAGGGTTAGCCTGGAACTGGAATTTAATTTAAACAGCGCCTTAATGAGGTCCTTTAAAATATATAATCCGTGAAATTGCAAATGCCCATTTCCAAGAGGGAGAGGGTGCTTTTTTACTATTAAATTCATGTCTTCTTTTTATTAAGTTCTCTGTTTCAACGCAATTTACTTAGGGGAAATTATGCCACATTAAAAGCCTGACAAAGTTGGGAATTCAGCGCTGTATTACAGAAAACTTTCAAGGCAGTAAATTGTTACCTAAAAGCAGGACTAAATTAAAGAGGCCGTCAATCTTGTTGTTCCTTCTGTTTTCACCCAGAGTAATAGATATGAACTTTTTTTTCTTTTGAAGTGTTGTGTGTGTGTGTTTTATTTCTGGGGCTGTGGTACTTGACTTACTCTGGAGTAGTCCAAAGCAGACATGGAGGGGTTGGAGTCCACATGGGCCCGAACAAGCGCGCTTATGAGGCTCATCGGCGGCGAGGGTGGGGAGGGCTCCTGGGGACTTTTGGGTTTGGATGGTAGGCGTCCTCTCCGACCTTTCAGATTATCCGTTCGGACAACTGCATTGAAAGAAATATGTGACATAAACGCCATTAATACGCACTCTTGTTGTTGTGCGTAAATACTTAAATATGGTTTAAATCACAATCCAACACTCCATTACGCACATGCCTTCCCAGTGTATCAGGGAGGAAATATAAACTACTGGTCTAAAATAATTTAATGCATGGCCTAAACATACCTTCTCTCACCATTCCGACGACTATGCACTTCTGGAAACGGCAGAACTGGCAACGATTTCTTCGGCGTTTGTCAACAGGACAGTTTTTATTTGCTAAACACACGTATTTTGCATTTTTCTGGACGGTGCGCTGGAAAGAAAAAACAAACATGTCACTCTGCAGGCCTGTTTCCAAGGCTATATAACATGTAGAACACGAACTGTGGATAGCTGCACAAGTGATGCCAACATAAAAAAAAAAAAGAAAAGATGAAAACGATATAATATCTGTCTCATCTCCTGTTTGGGACTGCGCTGTATGAACCAACAAGAGGGAATAGACAGCAAGCAAATACACATTCGTGGTCTTTCATATTTTACTTATTCCTTTGAGATCAACTATGTGTGGATAGATATGATTGTCATATGAAGTTATTTTACGCACGCACTTTAAGATATTGTTTGATACTATGTAGTGTAGCCCGCATTGAAAATGTGATTCCATTAAATGTTTAGGCGGTTATTATTATTTCTTTATAAATTGGGCAGATTTTAACTCACGGGCGCCGTTAACAATAAGAAACACACCGCATATCTTTCATGTAATAACAGTGACACTGATTCATGGTTGCTGTCATATCAGCCCACCTTGAAAAATCCTTTGCAGCCCTCGCAGGTTCTCACTCCATAATGCTGGCAGGCTGCGTTGTCCCCACATACCGCACACAGACCCTCGTTTGACGGAGATCCTCGGGACGGGGGCGATGGCACTTGGCTGTCCACCAGCTGGTGCCCGTGGCCGAGCTGCAGGGAGTGAGGAAAGGCCAGACCAGCCTGTTTCCGTATGGCGCTGGGCACCGCAAAGCTCTGGCCGTCCAGGCCGCGGTGCAAGCCCGGGTTGTCGTGGTTCATGGACACGTGCAGCGGCCCGTCGAACCGCATCTGACAGCTGGAAACAGGAGTACCGGGCGGGGACTGCTTGAAGGAGAAGAGCGAAAGCCTTGACACCGGGTTCTTGCGCTGGTCCATCATATGAGACGTGGCCGCAACATAGTTCTGGTGGAAACTGTGGAGGGAGCCAGGGTCCTCCCACATGTGATTAGGCTGAACCTGGAAGTTTGGTGTACTCGGGGCATGAGGTGAGGAGGGTTTGAAGTACATAGGCCCAGAGTGAGCCATCATTTCTTCCGACTGAGGTGGCAGGTGGCTCTGCTGATGGTAGTTGTGCATCTGGACGTCCTCCACCTTGATAGAGGACTGCTCTCCAGAGTGGGGCATCTGATACAGACAGGGCGGTTTAACGTCGTAACTGGTGTTATAGTTGTCCATGAATGTACTGAAACTCGGGAGAGAAGTAGTAGCTGTGATCTCAGTGTTGGTCAAGTCCATGCTAAACTTAACAAACTCAGGTGTTAAGAAGTCGCAGCTGTATTCTCCTGCGGTGTGGTAGCTGTAGCTCTGGGAAGCAGGACTAGCTCCTTGAGGTGATGATCCATACTGAGCCTGAACGCAGGGCATGGCTGAAAACCAGACGGGTAAAAACACATCAGAATTTCTCAAATAAATGTTCAAACTGTGAACAAAAGTTTTACAGTTTAGTCTAATTTAATGTTACTCTAAACAAATATATATGTATATATTAACAGTGCTTTACATTAATAAGTAATTTCAGAATAAAATAACATAAAACAATAATACATCCGTGTATTTTATTTGTAAATAATTTTCCATATCGTACCTCAAGTCTTCTGACAGTTTTTCGGTGACACTTGAAATGGGTATAGTCAGGAGTTGTGTGGGTGTCAGGATTCAAGGAAGCGGCTCTGTTCTGGATCTTCCCCTAATAAAACACATCACTTTGACATTTACTAGATTATAAAATAAAACAATATCTAAAAAATGACCACGAGATCCCAGATAAAGACAGATTTAACCTACACAAAACTGCGCACAAACTGTAACCAATTTGTAATTACGCACAGCGTTTTGGAAAATGTCACAAAAATGTTGAATGGATACCGACAAAATACGTGCATATAGAAATGAAACAGCACAAGTAGTCTTTTTCTTTAGTTATTATAAAGTGAGGGGTTGCTCGCGATGAACAGACCAACTTCGCGCACTTGACATAGTGACAACTTGTCCAGAAAGCAGAAGGCTAAAAAGTGTCGTGAAATATCAGCAACACCCACAGATGAACAGTCTGAGTCAGACTCAGCTTTGTATGATGTCAGTTTAACGGTGAAAAAAGACTAAAAGAACAAAAAAAAAAGATTTAAATAGCTCAGAGAATGTGGTGCAAGTAAAGCGCAGACACAGATTATGTTGCAAAGAAAGAGATGAGTGAATCTTACCTCATTCACATCAGGATCGTGCCTTTCAATCCATGCGATAAGCATGCAGGGGGTATTCATCAATTTCTGTAAAAGCTCCAAATCATGAGCGTCGGTACCCAACAATGCCAGGCAGGAAAACCGTGTGACTCCGCGCACTGACAGCGACACGAGCTTCGACTACCCAGTCTGGCCAATGTGGCTTTGTTTATGTGAGCTCTGGATACCGTGGCCCACGTGTTTCACAGCGCGACGTCATCGGCGTCGACACCGACATGCACCAATCCGCTTGGGGACTTTCTCAAGCCCCAATTTTTCTGGTGAGTATGTTTGTCTTGTGGTATGTGTTCCATGTTGCTTCCCACATGGACATTAGCAGAGACGTAGTGGAGGGTAAACCCTTCCATGCTGAGCTCAGACACCTTTGTGTTTGCAGAGCACTTAAGTCACGCTTGTTTTGGGCTGACATTAATCTATGTGCAATGATTTCAATGTATATATCACAGGTCTGCAAAATAAATGAGACAGGTTATGATGAGCTGGTAGTCTCTGCACATATAATTAAGTTTTGTTAGTACTGATGCATGGTTTTCTTCAGGTCATGGTGTAATCATCTTTGTTTTCTCCTCCACATCAACACACAGGACTATTATTATTTGTAAACTGAGACAAGTCATTTAACATCACGCGTGATACCATAAAGGTAAACTTCTAGGTTGCAGCAGACCAACATGTAATCGTACCCACCCAGGTGAAAAAAAAGGTTAAAAGGTGCATTTTTATAATCAGGTATTAAAACAAACAACTCACAGGTAGAAACACCCTTACTGACTTGTATTGAATGTATTTATTGCCTGATAGTTATTTCAGTGTAACATTGAGATGAGTGTACATTGGCACATCTAGGCACAGTTATGTCACAATGAGGCTGATACGCCAGACTCACTACACTTGTATGAAACAGGCCTAATGAAGCGGGGGGTCAATATTATTCTTCGTTATCTTCTGACAGGATTTCTGTATTTCAATTGTGCTCCAAATTTAGACCTCAGATGGGGTGGAGTTTGCGGGGTGGGCTGCCTATTCATAGAGCTGGTATGTGAGCTGCTGGAGGAGGAAGGGGGGGGGAGGTAATTAGTGGGCCTGTAGCCAGTTGTCATGGGGGACCCAATTTAGTCCCCAGAGAGGGAAACGTGATAGGAGTGGGCAGAATGAAGAGTGACGCAGAAAACGCTCAAGTTGACGCAGTCACCAAAATAATCTTTTGGCCTTATTGTTCTTCAGCGATGGAATAACTGATCTCAGTGTAATCTTACACCAACACCTTGTAGCCAATCAAGTTGGCCTAAATTTTTCTTGATGCATATTGGCCTGGGCAGCAAGCCAAGGCGAGGAGGCAGCGTGCATATAGGGTGCAACAAGACATGTAGAGATGTATGCCCACATGAATGTAACAGCAGCCAGGATCACATAGCACGCAGCGTCATGTGTCATTTCTAGTGGACTTGATGCTTTATCATAGGAGCCACAGAACAGCCAGCAGTCTCAGAGCAGTTTTTCTCACTGCCCTGTACTCAGTGCACACAAGGACAGAGTGTGCAAAGAGGGGGAAAAAAAGAAAAACTGTATATCATGGTTACACTCACCTCTAGAGGACACTATTGTTCACCAGCCATACATCAACCAGCTCCTGTTTCATACAATTAACCTTTTAATTAACCTAACCCCATTAAGGCTGTGTGGTCACGCCCAGTCGTTTTCAGGTGGGCTGTATGGCAGGATTTGTAAATTACAAATTCCCCACACTGCACTGTGAATATTCAGAAGCTAAACAGTGTAGTAAAAGTTCTGGTGCTTTTTGAGAAGTTGTAATTATCTTGACCTCCTCCTCGCCTTCACGTTAGCTGCAAATTAGACCACCTTTCACCTGCATCTTTTACAGGAGGATTCTAGTTTGTCAACACTTGCATAAAAAAATAGCTGAAATCTACTGACCATACAAATGTATTTACATACACTATGTAATGCACCTCTGCATAACACACTGAAATGATTTTGTCTGAAAAGCATCCATGACATGATGTTTTCATGACATCCATGACGCTGCATGGTCACACTGTGTTTCTGTTATCCATTTACTGTTTAGAATTTGGAGTGAAAACACAATTAGCAGTTTAATTGGCCATTTTACTGAAGAATAATTAACTTCCCATTTATATGCGCAATTAATTGACAGTCATTTGAAAGTGAGGAGTTAGTTTTAATCACAGAGAAGTTATTTCCTGAGATTATATTTTTAACTTTGTTTGAAGAAATGTCTACTGACATTACCAACTTTAGTGGCTACATATTGTATCTGTGTGTGTGTGTGTGTGTGTGTGTGTGTGTGTGTGTGTGTGTGTGTGTGTGTGTGTGTGAGAGAGAGAGAGAGATGCATTTTTTTCATTGGCTTACAGACCGTCACAGCTCTGTCATTAATTTCTCTGCAGGTACAATTGGGAAGTCTGCAGGAAATGCCCTTTCTTATAGTGGATAAGACACTCGCCTTCTCAAGGTCACATGATGCTTAGTCAGACCAGCGGCTGTCCGCTGCCTGAGGGGTCAACCCAGGGTGAGAGCAGGAACAGTGAACAGTGATCACCACTTGATTTGCTGAGCGGGTTTCCATCATTAACCAAATACTTTCTAATTTGGCTCCAGATGGATGGCTGTTATTAACAACTGTGCGCTCTACGCAAAAGTAACTTTCATGTCCAGATGTTTTTTTGTCACTGCAACACAGCGCAGGTCCAGCTTACGTCAGCACTTCACGTCACTAGCCTCCAGTTTACAAGTGGTCCTCGTATTCTGGACCACCATCAGCATTGCTTGCATTTCGTCCCCCCTCATGAAATGGTCCGTTTTATTTTTCTGTTTCATCTGGACACAAAGAGATCTGACCATGACGTGAATTATAAGATTCCATCTGATTATGTGCCTGATTATGAGCTGCAGCCTTTTCAGCTGTGGCACAGCTTCATATAGCTCACCTAAGTTATTTAAAGTTTTACATGACTGTATTTTAGTTCAGACAGGTATAATACAGTCTCTTGATGTGATGAGTTTATGTAGTGGAGCAAGACTGGATGTGGTCATTTCATGATAAAATAACTATTCAGATACTTAAGAAATAGTAGTAATACCACAATGAAAAATACTTTCCTAAAATTATACTGCATTTTATTAAAGGTGTGTGTGTGATAGCATACAAAATAGTCTCTATCATAGTGTTCAAGGATTGAGGCATTTACATGAAGAGGTGGAATGAAGAAGTACTGTACACAAATGAAATTTTGAGGTACTTTCACTTTACTTGAGTATTTCAAATTTCTGCTACTTACAACTCAGAAGGAAATGTTGCATTTTTTACTCCACTACATTTGTTTTACAGCTATAGTTACTAGTTACTTTTCAGATAAAGATTTGACGTACAAATCATGATCAGCTCATAAAATATGATGATTTTTTACAAATTTAACGGCCAAACAAGAGTTGTTAAAATTAGCTCCACCCTGATCAGCTGTGATATCAAAATACTGCTGACATGTGCGTGCATCAGTAACAATAATCCAGAAATATAAAATAATAATAATAATAATATCTTTAGACTTGTAGAGTAAGAAGAACAGCATTTATCTCTGAAGTGTAGAGGAGCAGATATATAAAGCTGTTGGAAATGGAAATATTCTGTGAAGCACCACTTCCTCAAAAATCGTATTTAAGCACACTGAGAAAATGTGTTTTACTAATGGGCTTTCCACATCTTTTAATTTCTTAATCAATGATTGAATCCACTTACTACTTAACATTAGTTAGCCCTGAAACTGGACAAAAACGAGGAAGGAGTTGTTCCACTCTCCTTAAACTGAAGCCTAGGTAGTTTGCAAAATTTGCTGCTCCCTCACACAAACCTCATTTCATCTCTAAGCACCAGCAGGTATCAAACTTTCTGAGAATTGAACAGCCCGACCCTGAAGGCATCTCTTTGCTCGGTGTCTTCTTTCCATTTCTAGATTCCCACTTTACAAGCTTAAATGTCTACTTAATATGCTTTAATGCCTGCTCTTTAGAGCCAGGGAGCACTTCATCACTTTTATACACCTTTATATAACACACTGTTAACTAGCAATGCCTTATGGAACAGCTTGTCTTGCAGCTGGAAGGCGCCTCCATGGCATGATGGAGGTACCTGTTCACCATTCACAATGAGACAGTAAAATGGGAATAGAGGCCTCTGCATACTGCTGCTGTCTATATCAGTCAATGATGAATATTCATGAATCACAGTGTCATGACATGTTCTGTAATTGGCAGCAACATTAGTAATGACACTGCTGGTATCAAGTCCCTGCATATTCATGTGGTGGGGCAATATTTCCTCGCGGTGCTGTTTTTTTCTCTCCTCCTGAAAGTGAAAATGTATTCTGAAGCTGCAGGTGTCCCTGGTGCCACAATCAATTGCTGGCTGGATTGTGCCCCAGTGAAAATCAGACAAACCATTAGTTTCTTTGTCAATCTCTTTGAATAATAATATATCTGAATTATAAAAGGTTGAGAGGACTCTAAATAGTGTAAAGTCAATCTCTTTGTAATAGTTATGAATGCAGGCCTTAAGGACTCCTATATACCATGTCATTGCCACTGGCTATTGGGCATTAAAAAGATCACTGGTAAAATGTATTGATGGCTTTTTCCTAAAAAGTAACACACCGTTATTTAATGATTTTAGATACATGGGAAATGTGCTTGTGCTCTCTAATGATACTACATGCAGTTTATCTCTTACCACCACCTTACAATCTTAAGTTGTTTGAGGTGTGAGTAGATTTGGCGTCCTGCACAAACACAAGCCTGCTCATCGAGGCCTATGCGCTGATAGTGGGCACACCGTGGCAAATTTCTTCTTGTACTGGAATTTGCTGCAACTCCATTTCGGCCCCACTAAAGTGTCCTAGAATGGATAATGAGGGAATTGGATAAAGCTTTGCCTAAGCTGCCAGGCTTTCTCCCCTAAGCAGCAGGATGGGAGCATTTTTCTCCTCGTGGCGTCGGTTTAGTGCAGTGCAATTCAAACATTCAAACTGTGGTGGAAGGAGGCAGACCTGTTTCTAGACCAGTAAAAGAGGCAGTACTGAGATGGTTACATTGCTGACAACAAAGTAAATTTCATAAGCACAGCACTAGTCATGTTTCCAGTGGTGGAAGAAGTATTCAGATCCTTTACTGAAGTAAAAGTACCAGTACAAGAATGTATAAATACTCCATTATTAAGTAAATGTTCTGCACTCAAAATCCTGCTTAACTAAAAGTACAAAAATATGTAAGAAATGTACTTGAAATATCAAAGTAAAATACTCATTCTGCAGTAAAATGTCCCCTGCAACTGATATATATTACATTTGTAGGTTGTTAATACAAATGCATCAGCGTGTAAGCAGCATTTTTACTATTGTAGCTGGTTGCGGTGCAGCTAGTTTAAACTACTTTATATACAGTTAGGTAGTTTAGTCCAGTGGTTCCCAACCTAAGGTTCAGGCCCCTCCAAAGGATCACAAGATAATGCTGAGGGATCATGAGATGATTAATGGGAAAAGTAAGAAGAAAAAAAAGTTCTGATACACAAATCTGTCTTTATTTTTTGGACTTTCATCTGTGCTTTTTGAGAAGTATTGGATAGTTTGAGCTCTTTGGGCCTCAAACAGTTATTTTAAATGAAAATGTGAGAAGTTTAGAGGGGAAATGTCTCGGTGGTGGAACTGCTAACAACTCATAGAGACCTGAAACATGACAAGGAGCCCCAAGTAGACACTGATTTTTTTGTAAGAGGTCACAAGTCAGAAAGGTTGGGAACCACTGGTTTAATCTTGCATTGTATTTTATAATCGTATCACATGTTGTTTTATGTAAAACCTGAAAAGTAACTAGTAACTATAGCTGTAAAATGAATGTAGTGGAGTAAAGGATACAACATTTCCTTCTGAGTTGTAGTGGAGTATAAAGTAGCATAAAATGGAAATACTAAAGTAAAGTACATGTGCCTTTAAAATTAGTACAGTACTTGAGTTAATATACTTAGTTTCGTTCCACCATGTTTCCTTGATAAAAGCCTGCAAACTTTGGGAAAATTAAGAAAAGATAAGATCCATAAATTCTGAATTCATCTTAACTTCCATACTAGGCAGTATGCAGTTTGTGTCAGCAATGAATTACTTACATTGCAATATTTGCTGTTCTTTTTCCTCTTTTTTCCTGTTGATCACCAACTGAGCTGCATCTGCACCTTGCAGGAGGAGGCATGGCATTGCACAAGGCAGTAATGGGAACTGCTGTCACTGCTAGAGGAGGCTTGTTTGCATTTTATAGCCTTACTCAGCTGGCAGAATACAAGATAAAACAATGTTGCCGAGCAATGCTCAGTGTGCTGTGTTGTTAACAAAGTCTTATTAATATAATGAGGAGGCCTCAGATTAGGTTTGTTAAAAAGTGGGCTGATGTTAGATATAGATGCTACTTGTAATTTTGTTCTATGTATCACAGACCATAAATGGGATATATAATAAGGAGCTACTCAGGGACTAATTTTAGTTTCTTTGCATCCTGTTCACTATTGCCTCTCCTTTCTAACAGATGGTAGATTGTATGGTGCCTCTGTAATGTGTACATGACTCATAATTGCAGCGAACTTGACAATGGCTGTCATTTGTCTTTTTCTATTTTTGCTTATTTTAGATAATCCTGTGCCATCATCTTCTTTACTAAGTACATGTCTTGCAATTAGTCAAGTTTGCTTGTTAACATGTCTCAGTGCAGCCCGTCTGCGTGCCACATGCAGATTTTGTGATTAATCTAGAAAGACAATATTTTGAAATGTTATGGGGAGTGGAATATAAATAAGCATGTGATGTATTGTTTTTTATTGCTTGATGGTGTCTGACAGCTTTGTCACAGAAAATGCATGGCTTCTTTTTTCCTAAATCCATCATGAGGAATATAAAGACATATGCATAATAATGAAACACATTTATTAATGTGTACTGTCCCCTGGAGTCACATGACAATGAAATGGATGACTGGTTTTCTTTTGCATGGATGCTATAGGCCTGTGTATCGCATGTGGAGGCGGCTGAACAGGTAAAAACATACGGGTAGTGCAGGTACATGGATAAGCTCCCATCCAGAGGAGCTCAGATAGTGGACCTCCATTGTTGTCCAAATTAAAAACACATAAATGAGCCACTCCGTTACACTGGATGACATGTTCCTTCATTACCATGAACATGAGCACTGTAGTTTATTTTAAGTCAGTCCCACATACACTGTCCTGCTGCCGTTAATACTCATTAGAACACCAAATGTGTATTAATCCACAGCTAAAAATAGTCCCCAACAAATGCTCTAATTACTCCTGTTTTAGTAACAGTGGCCAGCTGTTTAGGACATTTCCTAGTTTTTAAAAATATATATATATATTTGTGCCCCATTTTTAAAGATTTATATCTTAAGAAGAAACCAATGGTCTTGGGCTCAATGGGATGAGTCCCAAATGTGGTAAAGAAGTCAGAAAGTATTTAGACAAACTAACACATTGTCTTTTATATAGAATAACGCCAGCCAGCCAGTTCCCAATGACTTACTTGTTCTTATACGACTAAAATTATGACTAAAAAAATCTCATCTTGTGTACTAGGAATGTGTTGGGGTTTCATGAGCAAAAGAACAAATAAACACCAGTTTTTCCTTCGTTTTTTGGGAGCAGCCTTTTGAGAGGATTTTTCATTGGCAGACTCTTGTTCGGCCCCTGCTTGCAACCACAAATGGGCATTCTCCACCCTGATGTTGCATAACCTCCTTGCCATTGTGATGGAGTTGCTTCCAAGCCGTCTCTCTGGGGCTTGATCTGTAAGGCGCTTCGCACGTCTGCTATGAAGTCTAGCAGCAGCATGTTTAGACTGGGAGGATTTCTCCCCTTAACAAGTCTACGGGCTTTAGTCCAATCACCAAAAAAAAAAAAAAAAAAAAATGATAACTCTTTTGTTCTCTTCCAATGAGTGAGAGCATCCTCTTGTGGTTACCATTACATACCAAATCAATTATCTATGCTGCTGGTTGGAGGCTTCTTAAGTGTGTTATGCCCCTTTATTTACTCGGGTTGTCTAATGGCAGTGTAGAGGGGGTTTCCAAACCCTTTCTTCTAATCCTCAGTTATTCTTCCTTTCTTCTCCTCAAAACTGGGATTTACAGACCATCTGGGAGAGCAAAGAAGCTTCTAATAGGCAAAGTAAAGAGCGATTTCAGTGTAAAAAATGTTATGAAAGTCATATGATTTCCCTCAAATACATTTATAAAAAATGAAAAGAAGAAAACCAATGTTTTCTAGATTTCTTTTCTATGTATGGTTTCTTCAACTGTGTTCTCAAAACAAGCAGTTCCTTTTTGAGATTCATGCTGTCATACTGGTGGAAATGATTGTTGTTTTTAACCAATGGAATATGTATGCCCTCACAATATTGTTCTCGTCATGAATATTACAGTGGAAAGTTGTGCATATGTGAATAGCATCTTGATCTAAAGATTTGGGACAATAAGTATCCAAATGTTGATGTGTTTCCCTGGCTCCTATTGTCAGATCTCAAAACTGCCCTTGTGCAGGGAGACGATTTCTCATCAGGCTCCAGCAGCCGGAGCACCAAGCTCATTCACGGAGGAGTCCGATATCTACAGAAAGCCATCATGAAATTGGATTACAAACAGGTAAATGCTTCATTTTTTCTCTGCAGCTGACACTTATCCGCAGAATTCCTGGTCCCTCTGGTCATATTGCTTTATTTACCCTCCCATGTTCATTTTTCATTCACGGGAAGCAGTGACATGTTTGCCTTGAATGACTGCCTGCCTGGAATTTTCTGAAGTTGTTTTAAAGAATTCTTACAACTTAGCAGACCTCTGTTGTTATCATATTGTGAATTAATTCAGAAAATTATCTCTCAGTAATAGGTGGGATGAAGCCTATGTGTCCTCCTTTGTCTGTGAATGGTTTAAGACAAGTCAGCCAGGTTCAAACTGAAATGTCACCATTTTCTGTTACATTTCACAGTATATGAGAAAACTCATTATTCTCAGCTTGTGTTTTCTTTAGGAGCCTTATTTTGCTATCTTTATGAACATACGAGGGTCCTGGAGGTGAGCAGCAGAAGAGACCAATTAGTGTGATTGTAGGAAACGCAACTGCCTAGTCAGCAGCTCAACAGTAAAATGTAGGCTGTACTACATATCTTGGATCAAACAGAGGGCAAATTAAAGCAACAGATTTTGGGACTAGGAACTTAAGAGTTCTAGTCGCATTTACCACCAACACCTCAAATCTAATTCAGGTCTCAAAATCAACTAATAAGTAACAAAAGTGCGGGAAATACAATTTTGGTTCTTTATTAGAGAAATAAAATGTTCTGATACCAGCAGGACAAAGTAAACTGTAATAGGTCATTGCTGTCATTCAAATACACGCACAGATCATGCCTAATTTATTCCTTTGTGAATCTAGATAAAGGCTGAATTAAAGTTAGAATTAAAATTAGAGCTGAAACAATTAGTGGATTAAATCATGTTTTTTTTAACTTGACTTCTTTCAGCTTCTATGATAGTAAATAGATTATCTTTAGGTTTTGGACTGTTGCTTGGACAAAAAAGGCCTTTGTGGATGTCACCTGTAATAATCATTAGTTCAGCCCTAATTGGAATATATTTTATTTCTGACAAATGGTCCATTTTGACTCTCCTCTCCTCCAGTTGTAATATAGTGAAATTAACCCATGTCCAGTCCATATCTAGTCCACTTGGTTGACTGTCACACCTATCTGTCAGCACCCCTATCCATAACGCTTCAGGTGTAAAACCTCATTTCACCTATTCTCTGATCATTTTTCACCTCATATACCAGAAAAAGCAGTAAACCTTTCCCTTGATGAAGGCATGAGAGTTGGGAAGATGGAGTTCAGCCGAATGGTAGTAAACTTTACAATCACCTTTGGGCTGAGAGGCCCATTGAAGTGTAAGGTAAAGGAAGAGTGGTCCATGGCATCTCTGCACCATCTCGCCTTTGCTCTCTCAGACTTGGGTGAACTCAGGGGCCTTGATTTGATTTGTGCAGACTTGAATCATAAGCTTTAATTGCACCTGACATTTAAAGCTTCTCTCTGGTATTTAAAGCAGTGTACAGGTGTGGCTCATTACTGAGAGGGGGATAGGAGATTTTCTGATTTCTCTCTCATTGCTGGGCCGTGGCAGCGTCTTAACTCATCATGCTGCCTGTCACCATCCCAGAACCCCTCCTTCACTCGCACAAAGCCATATCTGACCCAACTATCATCAGTCAAACCAGAGTTTAGGCCTATCATAAAATGAAGTCCTTTTTAGTGCTGCAAACACTGTCACAGAGAAGGAAGCTGCAGACAGTATGATAGTGAATAAAAGAGTGTGACTCTGTGGCAACATATGATCTACAGCACATATTACCAACCTCGCAGATGTCATATTTCTCCTGGTATTGGAGGTGGTGATTCTCTCTTCAATGCTCATGAAAGACAAAGTGGTGGGACATTGTTTATTATGATGCTCAGAGCCTTGAACAGTATATAGTGTGCTGTACACATTACTATGCGCCATGAAAGTGTATGAATCACTTTGTGCCATGTTAAAAATTATAGCACTTATCACAGCTGGAGACGCTGGTAGCAGCAATCTGACTGCAAATTGTAGAAATCTAATCTGTCCTGTTATCTGTCTTGAGTGATGGCAAAACTTGTTATCTCTAGTCTTACATGAACAACAAGTGTGAGGAATGCATGTTTAGTGATTTGACTTTTAGAACAATAGATATTTGGTCTGCAGTGATAAAAGATTTCTCAGAATGACTCACCAAATATAACACATACGTATGGAGCTGTATGCACATTTGAAGGCCTCTTTGTTGTCATTAGAAGCTAAAACCCTAACACTAACATAAACCCTTGTAAATCTTTAGATACATTAGGTGTTATTAAAATGAGAACAGCACAGACAAGACATCTAGATCACAGTCTGTTTGGCACCAGGAAGAAACAATATCATTAAATGCAGGTTTTTAAAAATTATTATTTGTCAGTAATCTTAAATTCTAGATCATACCTTATAAGTAAAATATCTTGTGTCTCACACAGCCCTGTAATTGCTGTCTATGCGAGCGTAAACAAATTAGAAACAGAATTTTTTAAAACAGAAAATAGCCAGTAGGCATTGCGTTCCAACCAGTCCCATCTTTCTCCAGGCTATATGTGCCTCGTGTTGGCATCAGAAAAACAAAGCATATGTTGATTGTTAGCCAGGGTGTACATAGCATGTCCTGTTCACTCAAGGTCTCCCTTGTAGCTGCAAACTCCCAACTTTGTTTCTCTAGGCTATCTGTCAGACTTCATTTAGCATTTGAGGATATGTGGATTCCCATGCACTGCAAAAAGGCAACATACTTCTGAGGGAATACGGTCACTATCTGAGCAGTGATCTGTCAACGTTATTCATTTAGCAGAAGTAAGTAGGAGAGGGGGTATTTTACATGAGCTATTTATATTTGTTCAGTTTTATAATAGCAGTCTTCTGAACTTCTAGAAAGCAGCAAAATCTGGAAAGGCAATATGAAAAGCTACGTGTAGAGTTTTACAATATTAATATAATTTTAAATTCTATCATAATTAGCATAGAAGGGACAAAGGAATAAAGAAATTAAAAACACCGGGCCGCTTACATGTATTTAATTTTTCCTCAAGCTGTCTTTTCCACCCCTTTTGCCATGCGCAACTGGGTACATTATGGCAGTGACATTTTCTGTCCTGACCTTCTTTACTGGGGATCGGGCTTTGACTGCTTGGGTTCATCTCCTCAGGATTTTTCAAGCCATCATGGTCAGATAGTTTCAACATGTAGACATCCTTTAGCCTTAGAAAACGTAGGCTTTGCAAACATAAAATTTCAGATTTCAGAACAGATTGTCAGACTCCATGTACGTAAATCACACAGACTAATATTCTCATAAATGGACCTGATAAAGTCAAAATGTTCACACACAGCAGACATCGTTTAAATATTCTGTAGTCTTATATATGCTATAAATACTAAGCCACGACCATATTTAAACTTTTATACTTTTAAGGAAATATTGTTGTTGTGTTCAGCTGTGCCCTTCTTCTTTGTGCTAGAGGAGTAATTGACAAAAGCATCTGGGATAATAACTTCATCTCCCACTGTACCTGTAACAATTTAATTGGACAAGTCAGCCCAGCCAAGCATCTCTGGCTCTATGACTGGGAGACATGAAATTCATTGTCATTATTGTCCCTGTCATTTTGCAGCATTTTGTCCAGCCGCAGAGTTCCTCTCACTCCACTGAGTTTTGTACCTCCAGGAGGCTGGAACGAGTGGCGGTGGTGGTGTGAGCCGAGCGGAGCTAGGGGTGGGATGGGAGGGAGGGAGGGGAGAGGAGGGGAGAGGAAGGGGGGAGGGGGGGGCTCCTGTTCCTCCAGGGAGCTTTGATGCTCATTTAGCTCTGCTCTGTCATTCGGCCATTTTGGCTTTTAATTGCTGATGATAATTATCATCATCATTATTGTTATCTTCATCAGTGTGTCAGGTTGTTATAGCCGTGCTATGCTGTTCATTCATAAATCCTGGTGCCGCGATCTGACTAATCCCTGAATTCCTGACATTTAATGTAGTATTAATGCTCCTGTTTCTTTGCCCAGTGCCAATCTCTGACAGGCTCACAACAGAGAGCTGTGAATCACTGGGTCAAAGGTCATTATGAGGCTCAGCAATCACCAAGGATCAGACGCTGCCTACTGGTGCCGAGCCCCTCTCAAGCCTGGGCTGCTGTGTGTGTGTGTGTCTGTCTGTCTGTGTGTATGCACGCACATGCACACACACCACCGGTGGCATAAGTTTGCTAACCACATACTATAATGGTCACATTCACCCTACAGAGATGAAGAAGTGGATTCCATGGTCTTCCTAATACATCATGGCAGGGTGCATACTCTTGTATGTAATTCATTCTAAAATGTGGCCTTTAAATCTGTTGTTTTCTTGTTTTTTTTACTTTTTGCTTTCAATTTATTTATTTATTTCCCCGTAGTGGGGGAATGGCTTCCAGCATGCCGTAGCATTAAGCAGAGCCCACCAGCTAGCTAGCCTCAAGTCGCTCAAACGTAAAATAAATCAGGGCACAAAGGACCCTGCTCATTCCTGCAAAGTAGCAACATTTTCCCTGGCCAACAATGAGGACTTGAACTTACTTGGCAATAACAAATAGAAAGAAAGTCACCCGAGACACCAACATTAAAAGTGATTAATCATCTCTATTCTCTCTTTACTTTTGAACCAAGGGATTGTCCAGCAATAAATCTTCAAAGATGTACATAAGAATCACTTCCTAATGAAACCGGGCTTTGTTCATTTGTCACCTTTTAGACCCTTTCATTTAAATTACAAAACTTGTGACCTTGTGACTCTGAATATAGATCTCTGGTATTTTAGAGCTGAAGAGGGATTAATCCATAAATCTTGATATTAGATTTCTCTGTTCATTAAAAGGATTCTGCTGAGGGATCTTCAGCTAGAAAAGCAGATCAGCCGCTGTCAAGAGCTGTTTACAGTCATATTGACATATTGAAAAATGTGATTATCAGGAGTGGAAGGGATTGTTTTCAGTGATCCTTCGATGTGGTTTTCTTTTCAAAATGTAGTATGTTTGTTGTTTGTATTGTTTTTATTCCCATTTAACTTTGTAAAATGTATAAAAATGAGTGCTGTGTGAACATGTGGGTGGAAGCGCATTCAAAGAAATTGTGATAAAATATATTAATAGTAACCGAGCATCCTCTAAAGGCAGGAATAACACACTATCATGTGTTACACACAAGGGCAAAACACACACTGTCAAACAACAGGTTCGTCTGATCCTACCGCTACACTCTTGGTATATTTAAGGATTTCGTCTACTCCTTATCCCCGCATTCCCTGCCTTTTCCTGAGGAGCAGTCCCCCTTCCCAGTGCAGGGGAGGGGAGGGGAGGGGCGGTTGGGCGGCCCACTCTCAGGCCAAAGGGCCACTGTGGCTTTAAGTGTGCTCCTTGTGTGGCCAGAGCAGCCATCGCACTGATGCAAAGTGACAGGGACAGATGTGACATATCGGTTCCGACACACTTCCATACCACCAGTCACAGGCTCGGGGTGACTCACATCCCCCTGCTCTGGTCCTGTCCCCCCGCTGCAGGACAACACAACGATGCTCGAATGAACCTCGCCATCGCCCTCACTGCTGCCAGGTATGGGGCTGCCATAGCCAATTACACTAAAGTGGTGCACCTACTGAAGAGGGCAGACCCTCAGACGGGGAAGGAGAGGGTCTGCAGAGCACACTGCAGGGATGTGATCACAGGTAAATCCAACAAAAGCTGCTTCCTTCCTTCCTGCTTCACTCTATTCCCACTCTCTACTTCTCACAACAGGGGTCTTCCCAGCACTTCTTACTCAGTGCTAGTTTGCACATAGTCATCGCACATCTAATGCAGGGGCTTTTAATATTTTATAAGCATTTTATGGTGTAGAGGGCTGCTTCAGATCTTGTAGGGAGGAACATAAGACAGAATTAGCGTACTCCAAATGGCCTTACTTACCTTTTAAATGTCATGCATAGGGCCGGCTTAGAAGAATAAAGCAGTTAAGGGTAAAAGATGGTATTCTGGAACATTTCATGAATAACCAAGATTTGAGGATCTCAACACATGACCACCCCCTGATGTTTTAAAAGATGGAAGTGTGCTCTTGGAGGAGATGTCTCACTTTAATAATGTGAGAGGAGGGTCTCACATAGGGAGGGCTTAGACTGAAAGGATAATAGAAACAGTTTTGTCATCAGTTCTTTTTTCTTTGT
This sequence comes from Macquaria australasica, assembly GCA_005408345.1. NCBI lineage: Eukaryota > Metazoa > Chordata > Actinopteri > Centrarchiformes > Percichthyidae > Macquaria > Macquaria australasica. Next base: position 746,098 of record SEMN01000053.1, on the reverse strand, counting down.
CTTTTTTTCTTTCTTTTTCTTCTTTGCAAAAATATGAATTTCAGGCTTACGAACTTTGCCATTCCATTTCTCCTCTTCCTCTCTCTTAGCAGTGGCAGCGTCGCATGTCAAATTAGAAAGGGTAGTCCGTCATTCATCTTGTTGTCAAAACAGATCATTTGCTATCTTCATGGTATCTTTTGATATGCGTCCCATTATATACTGTAGCTCGTCAACATCAAGCATCACATTAACAAACATTTCCCTTCCACAATTTCAAAAGGCTCCCTCAGTCACTGCCACTGAGCTACTCTGTGACACAAAGAGGCAAGAGGGAAATTAGGTATGTCTGTTTCCTATTAATTACAATCCTGGGAAGTCTCCCATGGACACACTCGAGCCACTCTATTACGGAGAGAGGGGGGCGTTCGCTGATAAATTAATAATCCGGCTTGTCACCAGCCACAGATGAATAGCCCCTGGTGATTGATGCTGTTTTCTTTCATAGGGCAGGAATTTGATGTCAGAGCCAAATGTGTTATCAATGCCACGGGACCTTTTACAGACGTGCTGCGGAAAATGGATGATCAGACGAACCCCGACATCTGTCAGCCCAGTGCTGGGGTGCACATCGTCATCCCGGGCTATTACAGGTAACTAACGGTGGGCCCCTACGTCTCTGTCACTGTCCCCCTGTATCACCTGCTCCTTAGCGCCGCCGTCTCATCAGTTCATTAGCTAGCGCCAGTAGAGACTCCTCAGCCTCTGGCCACAACAACCAGGCGCTGTCTGGCAGCTCTGTTGGTATGGGTGGCTCAGAGCAGGTGCTTACTGGAAATGAGCACCACAGCTGAGGGGTGTCATGGCGTCATGTAATCATTTTCATAACTGTAAGAGAAGATTTACATCTCCTGTGTGTAATTCCAGCCTGATCAAACATCATTTCCTCTTGTGGAGGTTGCAACTCCGTTCTGATTGGATTCCTCTCTGCCGCGGCCAGAGCTGGGATTTCTGCTTTCTTGTTGATGCATGTTATTTGTGTTTGCAAGGGAGGAAGGCTACTTCTGTGACCCAGCCTCCCCCCTCAGCTATGCCTTTGTTAAATTGAGTCAGTGCCACGTGCATGTGTTTTAAACAGGACAATATGTGTACCCTGGGTTGAGGTTAGGGGAGCAGCGGCTGGAATTGAAACCAGCTGAATTAATCTCCTGGAAACAGCGCTGACAGGAGCCTGATTATGGGGTGTCCCTTCAACCAGCCCGGCCCGCTCGTGCCCTCCCCTCCCCAGCAGACCAAAGGTTAATGCAGTCTTCTTGTTTGTTCCCCTCCCTACCCCTGCTCCCTCCCATGCACATACGCACACCTCCAGTCCCGACAACATGGAGCTCCTGGATCCTGTCAGGTCATCTTCTTACTGGGAAAGGATGCCCAAACACACCCACACAACACAGCAAGCCATCCTTGTGGAGGAAGACATCAACTTCATCCTGTCTGAACTACCTACCTCAGCCAGGACATAAAAGGTGATTATCACACTGATTTTCATGCTAACTTACCTGATCGTGACCTCTGTTGTTCAGCAGGTGTGTGTTTTGTCTTTGCTTTTGTTTTTTTGCAAATCTTCACAGAATCTCAAAATTGAACTGAATTGGAAATCGTACTGTGACTGTGCGTCTGCAGTCAGTCTTACAGTACAGTGTTGGCATATGCAGAGAACAGCCGTGAAGCTGAGGTATAACTAGCACAACAATGTCAACATTGCATTTCTCCCAGGGAAAAAAAAATTAGTCATCACTGTGCACTTACACTTGCGGCACTATAGCCTGGACGTTTGAATCAGACCTAATTCATAACAGCCATTTATGATAATAAATACACGTCCAACAATCTCAACACCCCCCCATCCACCCACCCACCCTCTCTGATTTACAAATAGCTGATAGAGCAAGCAGCTGACAGAAATAAATGAGCTAATCTGATGGTTGTGTAGGACTTCCACCAGATATTAATTCATCAGGAGGCCACAGAGTGCAGACAGATACAAATTCCTGCTTTAATTATGTATGGGAGCTGTGCTGGAAACAGGAGACACCTCTACTACCAGGACTATTTCTCAGAGCAACTTTATGAACCCCTTTGATTCCATCGTTATTTTGTTTTCCTTTAGATATAATACATGTCCCTCCTGTTTTCCCCAAACGCTCAAGACAAAATAGATTTTTTCCCCTTTATAGCAATGCTTTCACATGAGACATTTGATAATGAACAAGTGGAAAAATAACCTTTGCCACATTAAATTATATTGTTTTCGATTTGCAATTTTTATGAGGCCTTCCTGGAGCCTGTTTGATGTATTTTGTTCCCACTCGGAGCCTCAAATGGCCCTTGCCGCCTGGCAGGCTTATCAAAACCCATGGAGGCTTTATTGAATGAGTGACCAGTGGGTATCTAAACAGAATGCAGGGCTATTGATTTTGGAGAAGTGGTCTAATTGTTTCTAGTAGACAAGGGCTTGTCCCGATTATTTGATTGATTAGCTTGATACTGGTCTGCCTTCTCATCCTCCTCCCCTGGCCAGTTAATAGCACTGTAATCCCAATACACTGCTGTATTTCTAATCCATCATCATTATCATGGCTGTACTCAGCACAAGATTAGTCCATGAGGGGTTTTTTTTTTTTTTTTGTCCTTTTTTTTTTTTGCATTCCTCAATATTAGCTCTGCCCTCTGTATGCTAAAGGAAAACAAAATTGAGAAAAAGTCGACTGATACAATCCATTTGATCTCCTGTGAAGTGCAGGGGAGAGACTGTGAGACAGTTATAGACAGATTGATACACACATGACAGAAAGATGGATAGGTAGTAAGAGAACAGTGGTGTGAAGTAAGTAAGTGCAAGTACTGCACCTGAGTACAAATCTGAGGTACTTGTACTTTACTTGATTTCCATTTGATGCTACTTTACAGTTCTACTCCACTACATTTTAGAGGAAAATATTGTACTTTTTACTCTGCTACATTTATCTGACAGCTATAGTTACAAGTACTTTTCAGATTAAGATTTTCAGTGCATTGTTATAGAAAACCAGTGGTTCTCAACACTTTCTGCTTGTTACCCCGTGCAAAAAAGCAGCATCTAGCTGGGGCCTCTTGTCACATTTCAGATGTTTTAGTTGTGAGCAGTTCCTCCAAAGAGACATTTCCACTCTGAACTTCTCAGATGGTCTAATAAAATAACTGTTCGAGGCACAAAGAGCTAAAAGTCCAAAATTTTACAAAAAAGCAAAGATTAGAGATCCAAAAAATCAATACAAATTTATGTAGCAGAACTTTGTTTTTAGCCATGCTGGAGGCGTGGCTCCAGGGATTTCAATGTCTGTCTGTCCACCACTTTGGTCGAGGCTGAAATATCTATTGGATTGGGACTATTGGATCGATGGCCATGAAATTTGGCACATTAATCTCCCTCTCAGGATGAATTGTAATCACTTTGGTGAACCCTTAACTTTCATCTAGCGCCACCAGCAGATCAAAATTTCAGTTTGTCCTATAGTTTGGTTTATGAACAAATACCCGCAAAACTAATTACATCCCCACCAGCCTCAACTTACTTTGAGTTTTGTGCTAATTATCAAATGAAACTAGCTACAAATCAACCATCTACAGCAGTAAAATGCTACTTACACATTGATGCATGTATAACATTAAAATAATGTAGGTATATGATAATATACCACTACTTTTATTTTTGATACTTTAAATATATTTTGCTAATAAGATGTTACTATTACTTAAGTAGAATTACAAATGCAGGAGTTTTACTTGGAGTATTTTTACATTGTTGTATTGATGCTTTTACTCAAGTAAAGGATCTGAGGGCTTCTTCCATCATTGTAAGAGATAGAGAATAAGACAGAGAAAGGGTTGTTGGGATGTGTCACAGTGGTTCTCCAGATCAAGCCTCAGACTACATCTGGCTTCAGGCAGTGTGGCCACGGACGGCAGGGTGACATGTGGCGTATGTCTGGGCGAGACCCTGGTAAAAGTCCTGTAGTCACAAAATGAGCAGAGAGAGCCTGAAGCCTGAGAAAAAAAAGAGAAAGGAAGGGGACAGAGGGGAGCATGGGAGATATAAGTGTGAAGTGATGGAGCGAGAAGCCGTGACTGGCGGAGTCCACGCGGTCTCCGTCCTTGCCTGTGGTAGTGCCCGGGCCGGGGTCTTCACTCATTTGTCTAAGAACGTGGAAGGAAGGGGATGGGGGAGTGTGAAGAAGGATTACACCAGAGGGGTTTGTCACATTGTGTGGAGGTGACACCTCAGAAGACCTACTGGCCCCCCGCAGTGGACAGCCAGTCCCCCAGTCCTCCCCTTAAGGGAGAAGGGTCTCCATGGCTTCTCACAGTCACACCAGAGTCTCTGCATGTCTAGCAGCGGATCTCTACTTCACTGTACTCAGTTTGACTCTACTGGACTCTCCACTGACTGGACTGGCATGTTTAAAGACTCTCTTTGTTCAGTTCCTGCAGCCTGAAGTGGACTCTCTTTTCTGTTTTTGTGGTGAAATCTTTCCACACCACACAACAGTTCCATTCCCCAACCATGAGTCAGCCGAACAAAGGAGGCATCAGTGTTGCTCACTTTGCCTCTGGAATTAAATAATGAAAAACTTTTTTTTTTCACTGAATATTTCCAGTCCAATCTTTTAGCCCTCACATTCAAAGGAACGTCTTCCCTTTGTTCACTGTGATAATTCAGTCGGAGCTGTACACTGTACTGACTTGTAAGCGTTCAGGAGAAGTGTTAGTTGAACCTTTTCACCCATCAAAATAATCAATTGGACTGTTGAATCCATTGTGCCAGGTCTTCCAAGGTTAATACAGCTCAAGAGACATTGTTTATCATGCATAACTTTCATTTTGAACAAGTATAAATGGGTATTGTCTTCATCTGCGTGCTTTTTATTGCCCATGTGAGGCCTTCTGCTCCACGGCTACTCTGCTGTCATAAATGTTTAAAAAATGCCCTTTGATAACGAGTTTGTCATTGTTTTATTCAGAAATATCAACCAGACCATTATAGCGGCAGGTATTTTTTCAATCGATACACAGTAGCTTATTAATATTTAATTCTTTATATGTCGCTACGATATAAGAAAAAGTGGATTGTTGAGAAGCAGCAGCTGGAGCTCGTTTATTTTCCTGCTGCAGCAGTGAAATAGAGAGAACAGACAACTCACTTAAGGGGTGTGCGTGTGCACACGGACGCACACACATTGCATATATCTGCAGGATGCGTGTGTCTTCATACCGTAGGTGTCCACATGTTTATGTTCGCCAACATGCCTGCCCCTGCTGTCTTTGTCTAAGACAGGAGAGGAGATGTCTCGGTACCCTGGAGTGTTTTTTGTCCTCTAGTCATAAAGCCTAACTCCAAGGACACTCTGTCAATCTGCAGGAACAACAGTGTCGACATTAGTGACAATGAACTGGTGACCATCTAGTGTCTGTCCCACTATGTGTGTTAACACATGATCAGAAATATTTTACAGGCTACTTTCAAATCCGGTAATACTAATAATAGAAAGAAATGTCAGTGTAGTTGTTGTGAATGTCAATCCTGTTTAAGACACGCTCAGTAAATGTATTAGCTTTCACAACTGGCTGCTGTTAGATAATCAATGTTAGTATGTTAACAACCACACTACTCAGAAAATGACATGTTATTATATTGTTGATCAAATTACAACACGTGCAGTTACAGATTCACTGCGTCAGATGTTCAGTTTCTTTTGGCACTGGTTGTTTCCTTCAGTTTATTTCTGAACAAAATATTGTTGGGGTACCTGGGTGGTACAAGGGAAAAAGCACTTGCTCACCCACCACCAGCACAGAGACCCAGCTCATACCACATCCAGTCAAACACAACTGCTCATGTTTGTGGGCGGGAAGCCAGTGAGGGATCCTGTCCTTCTACACCAGGAACTGGGAATGAGATAGCATAAAAAACTGTCACTAAATGCTTTCACATTAATTTTGTTCTGATGTGTGTGTTTATTTTTGTTGTTCTGACTGAAGGTGTACTTATATCAAGGAAATAGACCAGGAAAGTGTTCTTCTGTTCTTACTTTTCTTATTGTCAACAAATCCCATGAAAAGAAAAGCTAACAGTGTGATAGTCTGTCGCTCAGTACTTTCTGACTTCCCTACCCTGTCTATGGCACTCGACCTCAATTCCTACTGAAGATGTAAATCTTTAAAAACGGGTCCCAAATGTATACATTCATTTTTTTAAAGGGTAATTTCCTAGTCGCAGATTAACACACATGTGATGAGCTAGTGAGTATTTAGACCAGCAGGACAATGTATGTGGGATTAACAAAAAACAAACTACAGTGTCCTGTATTCATGGTAATAAAGAAACATGTCACCCAGTGCAACAGTGTGGCTCATTGATGTGTTTTTAATCGTTTTTGTACAACAATGGAGGCCTTCACAGAGAAATAAGCTATATAAGGCTTTGCCTACACAGACAATACTTGTTGTTTAGGTATGGTCTTTTCGTGGGAATTGATGACAGATGAAGAAAAATACACAATATTATTATATACTATTAAAACAAGAAAGAAGTTTTAATATCCTACAGTAGATAATGGCAGACCAGCTGCTGCAAAACTTTAGAAAACTCTCTAGAAGAGTTGAACTGTAACAATGGACAGGTGTTTGTCCTGTAACAGCAAACAGAAAACAGAAAAAACGTTTGGCAGGTTTCCGAGTTAGACTGCAAACATGGATGATGAGATGTGCGTAGGTGTTGGACTGTGAGTGAATAAGCCACCGGTGTGTGAGAAGTGAACAGATCTACTCAAGTAGTAACAGAGCCTGCTGTCATCCTGCACAGTGTCTCCGTCCTCCTGACAATACACACATATCATCAGGACAGTCCATGTCATGTTAGACTTCAAATGAACTGTACAATGACCTGCAAATGACAAGCACAGAGAGTTGCAGCCCCTTGCGACGTTGGTGTGAATGAGTTTTAACCCTTTGTTAGCGAGAAAGAGGGGAAGAAAGCATAATCTATGATCCCAATGTTTCTGGAATGTTTAAAAAGGTCAATATGCTGATATTTTTGACAGCGCTTGACCTTTTGTGAAAAAAGTAACAAAACCATTGGAATTGAAATAACTTCTTTGTTTAGTTCTGGCACATAATGTATCACAGTCAAAGCATGCTGTCTCCCCGCAGCATCTGCCCATGAGTGACTTGACTGTTAATCCGTCGTATTGATCTAATATCAAAAGGTGCTATTTAAATGCAGCATAACTCCCCAGGAGCCATGATCTGTCAGTAGGCTCTGTTTGGAGTCTGGCTGAATAACTAATGCCTATTTTGTCTGTCGCTGTGTCCAGGTGGCCCAACATCTGGCCTGTACCTGAAGAGGCAGGGCCCTACGAAGTCGTCAAGAGGGCTCATATAACCTAGGAAAAGTAAGTCAGTTAATTTAAACAACAGCTTTCTAGAGCAGATGTCACAAAGTGCTTCACAATAAAAAAAAACAAAGCAACATACATGAGAAGAGTCAAAAGCACCGTTTCCTTCAGTTTTTTGAGGTTGCAGCGAGGAACGACCAGCAAGACCTTATCAGAAGACCTCAGACACCTGCTGGTGATGTAGGTCTACAGACAGTACTGTAGCTCTCTAATGTAGGAGGGTGCCTGACCGTGCAGAGCTCTGGAAGTGATCACAAGAATCTTAAATTAGATTATGAATTTGATGGGAAGCCGGTGTAAAGAACTCAAGATCAGCGTCCGCAGAAACCTTTTTAGAAGACCTGGTCAAAAGCTTTGCAGCGGAATTCGGCATCACTTGAGAGCAATCCAGGAATGTCTTGCTAAGGCAGGTGAAAAGGTGGCCTGCTGCTGACAGACTGCTTAGATCGAAACTTCCCTTCAAAGAACAAGGTGGCATATTGATACTGGCATCAGTTTATATATTGATAATATGACTGATCTTTGTACCGTCTGACTAACCGTAGCTGCTTTGAGGTCCTCTATAGCTCGGCTTCTACTGCAGGAACTTAATAACATGTAACTATTGTCACAGGTTCTGTTTTTGTTTCCACTGTCCTCTTCCCACTTTTGGTTCAAGTTCCTGGAACATAATTTCGACACTGCATTAGAAGGTGCTACTAAATGCATGTTCCAGGTACTTTAACGTACTTAAACGTATGCACATTTGATCCTTTCTGTTCTCCAGCTGTTCTCCTAGGTGGGGCCAAACATTCAGACAGTCAAAAACAATGTCCATACTGCTTTAAGGAGCCACATCACACACATACACCCTTCAGTTAATTTAATGATAATGACATTTCAAACTAAATATCTGTAAACATGAAAGAAAATCAGTATCAGTATTAGCACCACTTGTTCCACTTTTGGTCTGTCCCACAACTGCACTTGTCTTCTAATGACATATATCTGATAATGACGTATACCTAAAATGTTCTGGTTTGTAAAACACAGTGGAAGCGCAGGACAGAACCTTGTATCTAAAACCAAACCAGGTTATGTGAAGCTCCAGGTTACGGGTCGTTAAGTTTCCTGCGATGGAAACAGGGCTTTTGCTGTAAAACAGTATGTACAGTGTGTACAGCCATTGTGGCAGACACTGCTGGGCTTCCTGAGCATGCAGGCAGCAGAGGAGGCTCTTCCTTGAATTGTGAAGCTCATGGCAAGGCATGCGAAATAAAGTGACTCAGGTTTCATATTCAAAACTGACTTATTTAACAGTGAACACAGGCTGTCTAAAAACTACGTCTGTTTTATGTTGTCTGTTTAACTCGCCATACTTTATAAAGACCAATGATTTAGTGTACAAATGTGTTCACAATGTGTACTGTTGCTTAGTCAAATTAAGCCTGACACCAGCTTGTGCATTACTGTCTACTTAGAAGGGATGATTTGACAGCACCATTCAGACTGGCAGTAATCCCAGTACTCCTCTCCCCAACCAGCTACTTCAATTCCAGCGCTGCTATTCCCACACATGCATTAGATTGACCTCACATTAACCCAGATACATTTGATCTTTAAGAGCCATAAATTGGCTTTTGTCATTACCATAGGTTAATTACTGAGATTTGCTCTGTACCGTTGCTACACTGAGATTGCAATAATAAGCACCACACAAAAGCCATTCACACTGCCTGCGTGAGCACTAAATAGGCATTGTTTTGATCTTTCTATTCCTGTCGGGAGTTTTGTTTGTATTGGTCTATTATTAGCACTCTAGCTAGCAGTACTTTTGATACAGTTTGATTCTGCTGAGCTTGGTTGAAACCTTGCCCTTCCTGTCATTCTCTCCTTAATAAGTCATCTGACGTGCAGCCCAGATGTGGATCTGATTGCTGTCCTTGCATTCCTCACAGCACCTTTATGAGAAGGAAACTCCTCTTTGTTTAAGAACTTTCAAGTATGCATTGCAAATGATATTTCTAAGATCAGAGTTTCACAGTTTTAGATTTTTAAAAATCTGATTTCACTGATTTTAGAATATGTATTTCATTTTATTCAAAATAAATGCTGATAATATCCCAGATTGTTTAAAATAAAAACCTAAAATAATGGACTCTATATGTCTGTACTGAGATTGCTCATTGCTTAAGGTCTCGCAATAAGTAACATTTGCACCCACCTGTGCTACAAATGCACTCACACGTACTGAAGCCATCTTCTTCTCCTATAAATGCATGTCAAATTGAATGATCAGAATGGCCTTTGACCTTTCATGAGTCCAAGCAGGAAGCACTGGCTGCAGCAAAGTGCTACCACAAGACCGTCTCTGAACAGCTAACTGGTACATATATGGAGCAGGTCAGGCTCCATTACAACTGACAGAAAATTAATTGGCAACTATTTTGATAATTAATTGTTAAACAACTGAAAAGTCACTTAAATTCCAAATATTTGAGTAAATTCCAATTTGATGGTTCCAGATTCTCAACTGTAAGTTTTTTTTGTTTACTTTGTTGTACATTATAGTAAATTGAATGTCTTTGGGTTTTGGATGGTTGGTCAGACAAAAGAAGACATCACCTTGGGCTCTAGGAAATTGTTATGGGCATTTTTTCACTGTTTTCTAAAGTTTTATAAACCACACTGTCTATAACATTCTATTAATTTAAGAAAATAATCTGCAGGTTAATAAATAATGAAAATAATTGTAAATTGCAGCCCTAATCCTGTTTTTCAAATTATTGTGCAAACAGTGGAAAGTACACTACCTTGTTTCTTCTTGTCTGCTGTGCTTTGATATACTTAACATATTACAAATCACACAGGGAACTTGCCATTCAGTGAAAATATACGTGGTGATTACAGTGAGTCTAGTCTCTCTGATAGTCCTGACAGCGCTCAACATGAACACCGAACTGTAATATTGTTTTCTCATACTGTGTGCACAGTGTAAAGCCTTCGTTATTTTGTGTACATGCACATTGCTTTTAATGCTTAAGCCTTATTGCATATAGATATATCCATACAATTACGACTTTTTCTCAAAGCTTTGATATTGCCGACTTAAGTGCTTAATAATAAGAGAGTGACTGAAAAGGCAAGTAAATATGGACGCCTCACTTCAGCCTTGATTCAAGATCTTTAAAACTATTTTAAATGATATAGTGCTATATTGTCCATGTACAGTATAGTTGTCCAGTCACACTTGCAAGTTGGGAATCTTTCTCATCTCTGCCAATCATGCCATATGACATGAACGCAGCATAATCTATCATCATGTCTTAAGGCCGCTTACAGGTGTCCCTCGCTTCTCTTCTGACTAGTACATGAAAAGGTTCCATACATTTTATTTTAAAGAAATCAAAGGTTTGTTTAACCAAGGATGTTCAAAAATATTAGAGGTAATGATCAGTGTGTGTGTGTGTGTGTGTGTGAACATGCTCAAATCTGATTATTACCAGTGGGCGTTGTTTCTCCGGTGTGCCTTTATGAGAAGTGGAGGGGTTTTAGATTTCTTTCCTTCCATAGAAGCCCTGTGACGATGATCCTCTTTTAGCTCAGTAACCATGACACTCAGACTCTCCCAGTCTGATATGCAGGATCAGTAACAACACTCCAGATGTTGACTGGAACAGCACATCCAGGTGGTTTTTCTATGTGATCGTACCCCTAATATGACATATTTTGTCTCCCCACTGGATGCTGTGATTATGGCCAAACCTGAGAAAGTTATGGAAATGATACAGCACATATAGCAATAAATATTCCAAAAGTAAAATGCTATGAAGACACCGTTTCCTCCACCTCCAAGTTTACATAGACTTACAGTCAACTAACGGAATAAAAATCTGCTTTGATGCTGCCAAAAATTGTTCATGGAATTTACACTGAAAAGGTTAGAACCCTGCACTGTGGTGTTGTAGTGCTTAAACAGCTTTCAGTGGAAACATTCAATCAGTGGTGTTCCCAAGCCACTGGGGCATAACAAATAGGACTGTATTTTGGTCCTGTCGTTAGATCAAGCCAGTTCACCTCTACCTGATAGGAAGAGTATGGATTACCTGTAAACAGAGATTCAGCCAGTGACTCTCTAAGTGAACCCTGCTGAACTACTAATTGAGCTGTGGGTTTGCTGTAGGGGCTTGTGTGGGAGTTTCTGTCAACACAATTTCTAAATTAAACAAATTTCAGCAACAGCAAATACTGAAGAGACATATTCATAAGAATTGTTCATCGTTTCTAATATGAAATGCCTACATTATTCTGCATTTAACTTGCTCAGAAAGAATTTTGGATCCGCTGAGATGCGCTCATCTCATTTTCACTTTTCCAGTTGTTGTCTCTTTTGTTTTCAACTATAGAGTACATTTGAGGTCTTCAGACAGCAATCGATAAGTTGTTTTTTTCAGGGTTTATGTGAAAAGACAGTCAGCAGTAGTTGTAAATACCTTAAAGCTTTCTGCAGTGCGAATGGCATTATTGTAAATGAGAGAAAAACAAAGTTCGTGGTAATTACAGGCTTTAATAAAGATCAGCGCAAACTGACCATGGCTCCTTTTTACTTAAGCAATGTGATAGGCACACCATACATCGGTGTTACCTTCAATGCACTGACCTCATTGAAACTACATGTAGAGGAATAAGTGAAACACTTAAAGACACTTTAATGATCTTATTAGCTACAATCATGAAGCCCCATACCATCACTTGTAGTGACTAACACCCAGAGAATTAGCTCCTGCTTATGTAGTTCCCCTCAGCTCTCCTGAGCATTTCAGCGCCTTTCAGCTCATTGTTCTGTTTTTTCCGGGTTGCAGCTTCACTGTTTTGGTTCACTCTCATCGGCATTGTTTCCAGAAGCAGCAGGTAGCAAGTTTTCAGCAAAAAAAGCCCTGATAAACTAACTGTACACTGCCTGCCCAGCATTTAGCAGTTAACGAGACAGATATTTACCTCCAGAGTTGGTGGAGAGCAAAACAGAGCTAAAAGGAGAGTGAGTATTGGACTTAAATACCCCATTTACACTTGGCATTAAAATGTTATCTGTATCTGGATAAGAGAAAATGCATGTCCAAATGTTTTAAGATAACACAAATGCACATCTGTGAAACCACTGGTCAAATGTTTTTACAGAAAATGTTCTTTTTGCCTTCAGACTTAAATTTGTGACTTTTCTACCACAGCATCACTGTTCAGATACATGAAAAGGAAAAGTGTTGCCAAGTAAATTCTTAAAGGTGAAAAAAGAAAAAAAGAAAATCTTTATTATCGTTGTTGTTATTGAAGTTAAGAAACTAATCATGTTGTTACCTCACCTCCCCACACACACATATCTTTCTCTCCTGCCGTCTCTCTATAATACATACACACACACAAACACACACACACACACACACACACACACACAAACACAGCCTCTTTCCTGTCCTCCTGTGACACTGGCGGTCTTCTCCAGCTCGGTGACAATGATGAATGCAGAACATGAAACACATTAATGCAGCGGATTCTGGTCAATGTCAGGCCTTTCTTCACTGTGTCAAGTTAAACAAACAAGATCAAGCAAAAGCGAATGGTAATTGACCCTCTAGAGATAAGGCCCTTGCTATTGAAGCAGGAGGTCATGGGAACCTCAAGCCATTTCTCAAACCTGAGAAGGACACGTGCTCAAAAATATACTCCACTCGCTGTCCAAATGGTCACACTTATATATAATGCTTGGCTTCTCATCTCCCTTACAGAGTTGAGTTATTATGAGAAGGCGCCTTGTGTTATATACTTTCTCTGTACAGTGCTTCATCAGCAATAGGCTGTCACTGTAATAAGTGGATTCTGCTTGTAAGATATGTCTAAAGCCGTAGTGGGACGTGTTTAAAGTGTGGAGGCTTCTGACATTTTGATGACACATTCCGGTGAAATGTAAGTAATTAGGAGAGTTTTTGATTTTGAACTTCTGGTTTTAAATGATGAACCTTGTATACTTACTGTACGTCCGTCAGTGTTACAAAGTATCACGCTGATGCTGTATAATTGGGAGAGCGTACGATAGAAAGTGGAGGAGGCTTACCACGTTGTGAAAGTGATGAATTTAAGGCTAACACTTCAGAGAATTTCATTTTCTTATTCCTTTTTTATAATGTAATTTTTAACCTCCAGACAATGTGGAATTCACAGGAGAAATGTGTGTGTGTGTGTGTGTAACTGATTTTAGTGGTGTGTCTGGATTTTTTTTAACTGACAGTAAACATTCCCAGAATGACTATGATTGGTATTTGTGTTTATGTGTGAGCCTTTTGTTTGTAATGAACAACACGTTAAAGTGAGATGTCAGCAGGTGATGTGCGTTTATAAATATGGTACATAAAATTGAGATTCCTATATTTGTGTGGCCTCAATTTTTTCAATAATGCATAAACTACCTTATTAGAGTTATTTTAATGTTGCATTTTACTTCTATGGATGATACAGATTTAGTCTTAGACTCTGTTATACTTGCTTTCCTCTAGTTGAGTTTTCTCCATAAATATTGTGCAGTTTAATAAAAATTAGATGCTGAAAACAGAATCTACTTAGCCTGGTTTCAGATCTCTTATTTATTTTTTTTATTTTTTTAATGATTCAAATAGGTCCGGTGGTGTGCATTGCTTTGTTTCCCCAGCTGGAAAAACAACTGACCGATCAGAGCTTTGTAGGCAGGATTAAAGAATGAGGACATCATCTTCCGGTTGCATCTACAGAAGATAGCAGCACAAAGAAATTGTTGCAAAAATGGCAACAAACATGGATGAGACTGACGAAGCCGTAGAGGTCGACAGAACTAAAGTAGCAAATTTCTTTGATTATCAGTGCATCTGAACTGGCAGTTCAATCTGAAAATCAGTGTTTGTTGGCTGCTGTGATTTTGACTACACTTTAAGTTATAGTTTTCCCATGGTTAATATGAAGGGTTCACCAAAATTCATACATTTTCCCATTTAACCCTGGCGGGATCTAGCCATTGGTTTTATTTGCCCAGGTTTGGGATATCTGCCTTAAAGTTTTCTGCTGCCACCACAATACAAAGGATTTAATTGTGACTATTTCTAGAAAGTAGAAAGTAATGCTTTGAGCAGCACAAACAAAATATAATTCACCATCATAGTGGTGGGGTAGCGATAGAGGCTTCAGAAGCAAATATGTCAAAACCTCGACACATAAAACCAAAACTGTCTGTATGGCTAGAATGCACAAGGAGCAAGTGAGAATCTGTATTTTTTGTGATTTGGGTGAACTGTTCCTTTAATGCAATCAGGCTTAAAGGCGTAATTGGAAAATAAATGCTTTCTTCACTCACTGCCATCCAAATGTGTACGTCATCCTTCCCAAAAGGATTCTAAGTACTTGATATTTATTAGATTAATTCAGTCAATGCCAAATGAGATACAAATCAACATTAAATGTATTTAAATATCCTGTAGGTGCATGCGATTGGTTCCAGGAAATGCTATTGTCTTGCATTTTATTAAGCTGAATGGCATGTTGTATTTGATGCTGGCTTTTAATTTCTGTATCTGTCCGTGCAGTTGGTGTTTTTATTACTATTAATTTATTACTTGGGTTTTGTCTGCTTGGCCACTTGCATTTATAGAGTAATAAGGGAATGTATTTAATACCCCCCGCTTTCAGTTGCTGTGTGAATTGTGAGCATGAATCAAGGGGGTTGATTAAACCGTACTGTCCCAGGGTTTTAAGTGCGCTTAATTTCACACCATCTATAAATAAAGCAATTACTTTCTTATGCACACTGTCAAACTGAAGGCTTCATATGTTTGGCTCTGCTGTGACAATTGTATATGAAGGCTGTTTCAAAGACTTATTGTGCCTCTCTAGTTCTCTTCTGGTTAATCCACTTCCAATGTCGACTATGGCTGCTTTCATTAAGAAACCAGTGCTGTTTTTTGTTTTTACAAAGCTCAAATTATGAGGGAATTGTATGTTGAATGCACTTTTGAAACTGTTTAAGCCAGGGAGTTCTAATGCATACTTTTGTTGGGCTTAATCTACAGATTGTTGTGGCTAGCCACGTGGGTATTATGCAATGCAAACTCCTCAAAAGAACACAGACAGGGAAAGTATGTGGGAGGGCTTATCCGAGCGTCTGCTGTTGCCAGTTCGAACACTCGAGGATGCTTCATGTTGAATGGATTTATGCTTTTTATTTCTAATCTTCACTGTCTCCCTCTTGCAGTTGGGCAGAGTCTTGTCTTGATCCTGACCAAAGCAACGAGAAATAAAGTAAGCTGCTGTGATCACTTTCAGCCTCAAACTGTCTTTGGAATAAATGATAGTGGCCAGTGGTTATTATTATTGTTATTATTAGCTATGCACAAAGCACATCTCCCAAATCTCATTTTTATCTCTTTTAACTTTGTCTTTTTCGTGAATGTATTTTTGAGTAAGACATAATAACATTTGGCTTCATAGCTGCTTTAGGAACACCGCCATTGTGTACACATTCAAATGGCGTTGTGTATAATCATGCATGCCTACTGGAGGACCTAAATGCATTGTAATTAGAAAATAATGGGCTAGTGTTCATGGATGGGAGGTTTCTACTTAACATTTTCCCTCGAAGCAAATGGGCTAAAGTCAAAATCAACCTGGATAGAGGCCCGTCAGACCCCAATATAAAAGTTGATCTAGCCTGTTAAAAGAGGGGGACTGTGCACACAGAGGTGTAATGGCCAGGCTGTCTCTATTAAGGCTAACAGCTCCCGTCTCCTTCAAGGTGGTCATTTAGTAGTGCTGCTCATTCAGCCTAATCAATGGTTGAAGCTGCAGCGAACCATTAAATAAAAAAAGAGGCTAGAGATGAGGTGCTTCTGATTGGGGTTAATTGGATGTAATTGGAATTTATACTGTACAGTGGACGACTCATTAAGAACACATTTAAAAATAATGTCATTTGAGCTCAGGTCATTTAACCATTTTTACATTGAAAAAGTGTAAGGCAGGAGTTGGAAAAAAAAAACTGGCATAGCTGGTGTAATTCTGTCATTGTAACTGCCTACAGACTGTATATACCACTAAATGCAAAATGTCAATTTGTTAATTGGTGCTCATCACTTGGTTCAATTTCCGATTGAAAAACAATCTCTTATTTTAGAAGACGTGGGCTAAACTATGCTAACACTTTCCTTTAAGTTTTATTATAAGCAGTAGATAAACACTTAATAAGTGGTTTATAACACATTATAATGCAGTTATAAGCAGATATACGTGTTTATTAATGTATTTGTCAACAGCTATAACTCGTCCTGTGGGCACTAATCAGTGGAGGCTGCTGTATAAACAGATATTGAATGACAATATAGTAAAACAGTGTTGTAATCATATAAAATATGTCTTTTTAGGAGAATTGTTGACAAATACTGCACATTAATAAACGCTTAAAAATGTCCTCTTATCTGCTTATAACTCATTATTAAATGTTTATATACTGCTTATAAATGCTAAATAGGGAGACTCAAAGTAAAGTGTTAAAAACTATGTTTAATCTGAGAATTTCCTTTTAATTGCTGAATGTATTTTTATTCTTTCTAGAGTTTTGTCCAGCTAGCATCCTGTGTTGGACAGCTACTTGAAGCCCTGTGCCATGAGACAAGCTCAGACGGATGGATTTCAACACTAATCCGTTTGATGTAAGTGAATTTAGGTTCTAATTCATGGGCTTGTGCACTGTACAACAAGCCAGAATCAGCAACACACGGTCCATAAATTCAAGAGGAGAGCGAGCGGGAGAGAGGCAGAGTGTGGGATGAGGGAAGGGGGTAGAAGAATATGGTGTTTAACTGGAAGGCAGTATGTTTTATCAGTCACTGGCACCATTTAGCTGACAAAAATGAGCAGGCCCAGCTCTGGGAATAGGGCCTAGGCACCGGGTGTTCACCAAATCCTCACAAGAAGAATATCAGCACTTCTCACATGCTGCTGCCTGATATCCACTGCTGTAGCTGAAAACTATCTCCATTGTCCAGTTTGATTGCCTGAATCAAACTGATTTACTGCAAATCCATCTGAGCTTTGATAAATCTATTACAGTTTCATTTCGCTGATTTCATTAACGTGAATAAAACCAGCCATGCTTTCTGCATAACTGCCTTTTAATGGCTTGGCCCTGTCACCTGCCTCAGTATTAATCCCTCTGACTTATTGCTCCGCAGAGGGAATGAGTAATGGGTATTTGAATGTGATCAGCACAGTACAATGCAATTAAGGAACCAGTACTGTTCTGTGCCTTTAATCCTGAACTAATTTGAATTGCAGTTTGATAGCACTGTGAATCCTGCATAATTATGTAGGGTGCATATTAAACTCTGTGACAAACGGAAGAGGCCTTTAACTAGCCCTGCCATGAGGAGAGCAGCCAGGAGAGCCACAGTAAGGTAGCCAGCCACAGCACACTGGAAGTCTCAATTACCACCATCTTGGCTGACAGGTGGAAGCTGGGGGGAAAAGCCTTCATTTGAAAATGGTTGACACTGACGTCTCTCTCTTTTTTTTTCTTTTTTTTTCATCCCCAACCTCAACAATTATGTACAAGTGTCGTTTTACCCTCAAAGAACAGATACATCAAATGTGAATCAGAGAAGGTTCGGGTTCGGTCAGCGTGGATGAGCTCAGAGGGGATGGTACTTTTCGTCAAGGTCTACATTTAACATGTCTCCACTGGCACTTGGAATTCATTCAGTGACTTCTTTTTTGCAACATGCTGAGGTAAATACTGTAATGGTAGAAGCATCAGTCTGTGCCTCTCATGTATTAGCATTACATTAGAATCACAGAGCTAAGCATCTGATTTTTAGAAAAATAATTACCCAACGATCTTAAAAAAGAAAAAACAGACAAAAAAACACTTACAGCTGTTTTGAAGGAGACTTTGCTGCACATTAAAAAATATTTTTAATTTGTTAACAAGTTCTTTTTCAGAGTCCAAACAAAGATAGCAGGCAGAAATGACATATCCTTTCAATTTGTACAACGTGAACCCAAAATGTTATTATCTGTTATATTCTCAGATATGAGAATGATGTGATATTTCTTCCCAGTATATAAAATTTTCATACAAAATAGCGTGTTAATATTTTGCTTGTGTTTTCCAAAAAACAGGACACATGTCATTTCCGGCTTCCTGGATCAGAAAATACAGTCTAATCTTTTTTTTTTTTCATGCAACAGACACATTTTTTTTTTTTATCGAGATGATTAGAAAAGTCTTTAAAAACTGGAAATACCTTCAAAACAGCTGTAAGTGTTGTTAAATTGACCTTCTGGGGTTTTCAAAGCTCATCAGGTAATTATTTTTGGGAAAAATCTTGTGCTTAGCTCTGTGATTTGAAGGTAATGGTAACACATGATAGGCACAAACTGGGGCTACAAGGGTGCATGATTGTCATGTCTTCAAGAGAGCACAAAATGTCAGTGTTTCTCCACGAGGCGATGGTGGGAAAAAGTAATGAATCTGAAATAAATACTTCCATCAGAAGTTCCCTTATGCCATGTACCACAAGTGGTCTGACTTGGGCATATTTGACACTGCCTTAAAATATTCTTAACAGTGAGCTATTCTGCTTCACACAAGATTGAGTCACAGAGCGTAGAAAAGAGGGATGGAGTGAGGAGTGAGACAGAGATGCAGAGACAGAGGGGAGAAGAGGAAGAAGACACAGAGGGGGCTGCTGGCTAAATTAAGCCATTGTGACTCAAAATCCTCCTTTAATAAGGTTCATGCTGTCTACAACTTCATCATTTTCTCCTGAATGATAATTACTTTATTCAATCATGTTCAAGGTTTTAGTGAAAGCTAGCATTGATTGATTAACTTCAATTACCATGCTTGCATTTGCATAGATAAAAACTGCTTTTCAATTTGTGAGTGGCACGCGGGTGGAAACCCTGCCTTGATATTTGCATTTCAATGTGAACGGTGAAGGATAAAGGTGGGAGCGGGGTCTGTTCACTGCTAAGCCCTTTCTGGTCGGCTGCGCCAGCATCTATTTTTCCATAAACACCCTTTGTTATGATGTTGGTTTGCTCCCTCCACGCAGAGAGAGCCAGCAGTGAGCTCTGTTTGCAGGCTGGCTTGACGGCTCTGTTGGGGGATTAGGCGGCGTTGCACTACAACTCAGTGGAGAGCTTAGGTGAGCTCGGGCACTGCACTGCTCTCACATACACCGAGCACATGAATAGACGACTGTTGGGAAATTTCACACTCCAAGGAATTGTATATGGCCACACTATATCTACAGGCTGACTAAGCTAATGAAGACGCACATGTGTACAGAGCAAGAGGCAGTGGAGATAATTACAATCATCATTTGTCCATATCAATCATCATTAACCAGATTGAAAAACATATACGCACCCGCACTATTTATCATGACAGATGTCTCCTGCGTTTAACCATCAATTTATTTGAATTCCCTCAACTTTTGTCACGCACCTTACTGTATATCTTATCTCAGCTACAAAACTACATGTTCATTTTCAAATAGCAAGATTTCCCATCTCTTGACAAGCTGGAACTCTTTTTTCGCTTCTTGCCAACTTTAAGTGATAATGGAAAAACCAACAGATACCTGTAATTGCGTTATTGTAATTGGAAGGCATGAGCACCTAAGTGTGAAAAAAAAAAAATGTTGAAGTCCATAGCCACTTGATCACTGTGAGCTAAAATAAAAATAATGAGAGGAGGTGGTTTTATAATGTATAGAATTTCCATTTTTGCTCCAGTCCACGCAGGTACTGTACAACTATACAGTGAGCGAAATCACAGCTGTGCCACTTATGCATGAGTATTGGGATTACTGTCACCTTTGTCTGCATATTTTTCTTTGATTAATGTCACCCAAATGCTGTGTCTTCCAAATGAGAACCCAGTTCATTTGCATGATTTTTTGTACATGGTGCAAATTTGGGGATAAATTAGTCAGTCTCCCATCTTTGTTGGCATGGCACTGAGTGATTTTTTACTGAAGGAGTCTCAGAGCAATACTCCCAGAGAATTACACCTGTGAGATATGCTAATCATTAACACAGCCATAATGACCTTATTTACCTTCATATAAAAGGCAGAAATTAGCATTAGGTGCCCTAAATGAACGGGGAGTTAATAATCAAGGCACTCACTTTTACCCCCTATTTGTTAGCTGGAGAGGCTAAACGGCAGCTTCAATATGTTTAGTTGCAGGCAACCATCAGTCGATGTCTTTAAAACCTATTATGGCTCCATCTCCTATTGCTGCCTTGGAGGGGAATTCCCAGATGGTGGGCTATGATTAGGTAGTTCACTTAGCTGTTTAGAAATGAGCATCTGGAAACACAGGTTGAATTAACACCACTGGGTCCCTCATTTTCTCTAAATGAGTGTCATTCAATTAATCTAATTATTAGGCATACAAAAACTGAAGGACTAATAGATTCCTATTATCCCATCATTATCATCTCTTACTCACAAGTGCTTACATTTCTGAACAGGCTCGCATGTGTTTAGCGCCAAACGGAACAGCCTCCAGCTTCTCTCTTACGCCTTCAGCTTACCTACGGACACGTTTTTTTTAAATTGACAAACTTGGTTACTTTTTAAATGATCTGATTTGCATTTTGCTTTCTACTGTGCAGAGAGCTTCAGTTGTTCTCATTCCTGGTCCTTTCGGATTGCAGAGCCCTGCTGGTTTTCATTTTTGTCATGTAATCAGGGACTGATTTAGACCTGGAACACCAGCTGAATGAAATTAAGTATCTAGTAGGACTGAAAACAAGCAGCACTCTGGGTACTGAGGAGCAGGACTGAGAGACACTTAATTACAGCACTGTATCCTGTGACAAAATAAAATGCACCTCAGAGGCATCATTAGCAGCAAATACACAGATATACTGCTCGGGCAAATCAATGGTATAGGTTTGAAATTCAAAGAATCAACTCTTCAAGCAAGTAGAAGTGAGAAAAGTGGCACACATTAGTTTTCAGACATTAGAGGAGAGCTATTTCAGAACAACTTATCCTATCTGGGACTCCTGTGGCTATTTCTGCTACATTTGTTGCAAACAAAAAGAGATTGATCTACTGGATTTTGAAGATGTCGGCCTCCTGTCACTTCACACTATCTGACATAATGGACGGGCAGAAGGGATGATCGGTGTCAGCTCCTCATCAGCCGCCTCCTTTCACATGGATCATGTGAAGCAAGCCTAAAGTGGCCTGTGTCGTGTCTCTCTCTGTGCCCCCCTCCCCTCTGGAGCCCCTGCTGGCCGGAAGGACCCTCTCCCCAGACTGGAGTGGCTCCTGCTGGGACTGCTGAGCCGCTGGCAAGGGAGGGAGGGAGGGACCTGGAGAGCATTGTCAACAGCCCCCAACCTCCCCCATCACCCTCCACCCCATCCAACTCTCCTATCCTCTGTCTCTACTTACCCTCCCCCACGTATAGACAGACAGTCTTCCTGCTGTATGTGTGTGTGTATATGTGTGTGTGCACTTGTCATTTATCTCCATATGGGCTGCTCTGGTGGATGCATGTGTCAGAGAAAGGGAGAGACTGTGCATGTGTGTGTTTTCATACGGGCCTGCTTGTGTGGTTGTGTATGAATGATTTTCAGCGTGTGTGTGTGTGTGTGTGTGTGTGTGTGTTTAAGTGAATGACGGAGTGAGTGAACATGTCCCGGGAAAGGATTAACCTCATGAGCTGAAACATCGAGGGAAGACATCAACAATAAATGTCAAATACTGCACGAATACAGTCATACACAGGATACATTTCAGCCAGATGTCAATTAAACCATCAACTCGTTAGAATGAAACCATTTAAGCTGTAATCAAACCACTTTTGATTCTAAAATCAGCGTCCAAAAATAACTTCTGTTTCCTGCTCTCCAACACCATTAGCATTTTATTTTCTCAGTTTCAGCTCGCTTTTTATCTTTTTACCACTCCTCTAAACACACTTCACCCTCCCCACCCCCCAACAGGCCCTCTATCAGCCACACTTCAGTCTAGCCCGGTCTATAATGCAAACACCCAGGCAACTTAATTCACAAAGAAGAGATACCAATTTCTTCTCAGCAAGAGATATATCAGGGACGTTAAACAAAGCAAACAGCTGCATCGCATTCTGATGGCGCAAAGCTAAGCCTTCAATTTGAGCCTTCCCTCAGAAGAAAGCAGAACTTAGCTTCAAATATATTCCTGGTAGAAAAGAGAGCATATTGTGTTATCATGAGAGTCTGTTTACCTAGTGAATCTACATATGGCTATCTAATATCTTTGTGCCATTGAGCAGGTTGGAGGCTGGAGTCCCAGGGGTTTCAAGGCTGGGATTATGCATGGCGGGGGTTGAACTATTGCCCCTGTGTGATTGAAAGACCTCCACCAGCTTAGGCCCTGTTTATTGTACATTTGCATTGCTCAGTTCCACGAGGCTGCTGGGAACTATCAGTGGCCAGGCAGCTCATATCTGGGCTGCTATAATTCGGTTTCCTCCGCATCCCCCTCATACCTTCCAGCCAGCAGGAGAGGCTGGGGGGCTTATAGGCAATCATTTAGTCTGATTGACCAGGATATGCTCTGATCAATATCTTGCACCAGGCCCCACATGGTGTGAGAGAAAACAAATCAAGTGTTTGTGTATTTCAAGCCACTATTTACACTGGCATTCAGGATTAAATACCAAAACACTTGTCCTTAATTTGGAGTAATGACAGGACAGCTAATTTGTATATGCGTCATGTACTGCACATGGAAAAAACTGTGAGACAACTTTCTAATGTGTCACATGTTCTGTGTCAGTCAGTTGCTTTTCTGAATCATCTTCCACCACTGAAGAGCAGATCTATTAACAAAGATAATTGCATTTGGATCCATGCCCTGAAGTGGTCAACTATGCAATTTCACTAATTCATCCTGGTGAAAGGTTGACCTTAAGAAATGTAATTACACACACCTGAGTTACACAAGAGCCCAAGAGGTCCGCAAAACGTTTACTGGTGAAGAAGGTATAATTACCAGAAAACAATTAGCCCATTGTAGTGGCGGTTGGCAAGAGAGTTCTTCCAATGCAGCTTCTGGCTTTAAACAAACAACTGATAATGAAAACGCTGTTGCATGCTGTCAATATCAAAGAAAGAATAAAGCTAGTCTGATTTGTTCATTTGTTTTTTGAAAATCAAGGTCTTAAAATTTGGGAGAAACATAATGCACCTGCCTCTTTTTAAGGTATACAGCGGGGAGCGGCATTAGTTCTACATGACCACGTGGAATTAAGTGGTTTAGAGTAACCTGGTATAAACACAAATCATTTATGAATTTTAATAGGCCCGCCCATGCCTCATAACTATGCATGACTTCATACTTTTATAATTGACAGGAAATATGAACTAGGCCAGGGGTCGCCTATTAGAATGACTTTTCATTTAATTTTTTGACAGCCCAATACACAAATGCGGGGTGGATTTCTTGAGCAAATTCATGTAGTGCACAGGAACCTTTCTGGCGAAATCTAGCAGAAATCCCCCGAGGCCAGGACCACCTCTTTTATAATTACACAGTCGTACACTTTGTACTAGTGCAGTAGATCTCCCTGAGAGTCGCGCAGCGTCTGAACTGTTCAAACGGGAATTCAATTTGTCCATTACAGTATAACATTGCAGATACATTTCAGTGGTTAAAAACAAAACTCACAGAGCCAGAAGTGCACACGCCACATTCAGATACCAGCCAGTGCATTACAGACCAAACAGTGCTGTGTTGACAGGTACGTTGTGCACGGTTATATCACTTATACTCAGTGAAGTCGACCATGCAGACTGAGCAAATATAGAGTGTTGCCTTTTGCCCAAGTTCAGCTAGAGGTCAGGATGACCCCCCCCCCATCTTTAACACCTACCCTGACCAGGGCTGTTCTGTGGCAGAGAGGTGTTCATATACAATAGAACAATATGCTGTGGGAGGTCGAGGAATGTGGGCCCTATCACCCCCCTTTTAGCACAAGCTAAAACTCATTGTATCCCTAAGATGTAAATCTACACCTCTGGGCTATAAAAGTGCTACAAAGAGGGTTCTTGACTGAGTAAATTAACATTCATCCCACTCGCAATTAAGCAGACAGACTGACATTGTAGCTCCTACATCGCCGCAACACTGGGGGCTTTGTTGACATGGCGTCTGGACAGAGGAAAAACCAGAGGAAAATATTTTCAACTGAGTCATCGACTGGACATTGGTATCTGGAGACTGGAGTGTGAGTACAAAACAAGACGCTTTAAAGCTGTGCGAGCATTTCAGCTTTACGCTCTCTCGTGGGATACTGTCGCACCATTATTAAGATCATCTTCACACCAAAAGGAGCAGAAAGTGTCAACCCCAGTTTGTTATTTTACTGTACACTGTTGACCAATTATGGACTGTACAGTTTTTCTACATTGGCAAGAAACGAAAAACAGGTTTATATCAGTGTGCACATGTATCCACAGTTGGACCTAATATGAAAACTGAATTGGTCTAATTCTACCACAGATGGTGCTGGCTGTTCATGCCATTTATAGCTCGCAAAAAGGAGTTCATAACAAACACAGAGACGCAACATCTTCACATCGAGCTCATTAAAAAACCTATATAGACCAGAGTCAAAAAGGAAAATATCTTTCCATTAAAACAATGCATTTAGGTATTAAACACACACAGACACACATTGGTTAACACTGTCTATAAGAACACATTGCTGAAAGTATGAATACATTACCATCTGCTGCTTCCTTAATCCCAGACAGTTACAGTAGTGGCATGTTTTGGTAAAAGGATATCATTAATCATGGGTATAATCAGATGACATCAGGTCATGGCCCACTAAGTGTGTTTTCCTCATTATGGTAATATGGAGGAGAGGGGTGTGTTTCCGCTCTGTATTTTTTATTTTTTTTTTTTACTTTGACACTTCTTCTTCATGACAACCTACTCCTGATGGAGGAGGAAGGAAAGATTAGGAGCTTGGACACAACAGCCATCTCTTTCAATGACTATAATCTGATAATATGATAAATAATCCTCATTTGATAAGTGACTTTGCAATTTAAAACTATACATATCAGATTTAAATACCAGATTCTAGCAAGTACAGGCATGCAGTAGTATGAACATACAGAAATATTTACGACTTCTGAATAAGTGAGTTTTCTCATCTCTACAAAGATTTTTTTTCTGCGCCATGTTTATGTGCCATCAGATCTTAATTCAAGTCACCCCAACTTCAGTTTATGAATAGACCAAAAGCATTTCTGTGGCAGTAGAAAATAAACCCCCAGGCTATTTACTGTCTCCTTGATATATGAAGTTTGTGGTTTTGATTGTGTGTGATTATGTTCTGGGAGAATGACCTTTAGTGGCAACCGTATTGTAATATAATGAGGATGTGTCAGTCGGCAGGTGTACAGTGATGAGACGAGGCCAGGCAACCGGCGTTTAGAGCATCGATCCGCTGGCACCATGAGTATAGAGGAGAATCTGAAATATTTCAACGCCTCCTTCTCCCAATATCCAGGTGGATACGAGATCTCATCGAGCTGCTCCGAGGCACTTGAGGCAGCCTGAGCCGTCGAGTACAATAAGAAACAAGACAGAGGTTTATGGACCCTCCTGTCTTTGATTAATGATGAGCAATAGATCGGCCTGTTCTTCCTGAATCATACACAATAATAGCACTTACATTAAAATAAACTCTGCACAATGTAAAACAATAGCTTTTAGAAAAATAAATCTTAGCATTTCTTCTATATTTATTAGTTTTCTCAGTAAAAGAACATAAACCACGTAAATCTAATCTTAGGTGTAACTGGGAATATGACAATATTGTATCATACTAACGATGATTCATGTGGAAAAGATAAAAAACAATGGGAGCGGAGGTGAAAGGAGAGGTGGTGCAGATTGATATGGTGATGGATTCTCTTACCTCCACCTTCTCATTAACTCTGGTCTGGGTAATATGACCTGAGAGAGATTTTCTCCTCCTACTTCAGCCCTAACACTGAGTCTGTAAGCCCTGCTTGGTAAGCCCTACCTCATAAAGCACAATTAAGTGGGCCAATCAGACAGGCTTAAAGTCACTCCTCTAGTGCCTTAACTCCATAATTAACCAAAATACATCATCAGCAATGAATCAGCCCCATGGATTTCAATCATAATCATAGTCAATCGTAATGTTGTAATTTGCTGTGACTTTTTCTTCAAGTACTACTTGGTGTGATTTGAGCTAATAGGATTTAAAATCAATATTTTTTAGTCAGGTTTGGTTTTTCTGAAGAAAAAAAAAGACAGAAAAAAAAAATCAAAACTACACAAATAAGAAATTTGATTTAGAGCTGAATGTGATTCTGTGTGTTGGTTGAATGTGATTTGAGTATGTGGTGAATAGTTTATCTCTGGGGTCTGAGCCCTAACTATGGAAGCAGAGCACCAGTGAAACATTAATCACCAAAGTATTATGGCTCATATCCTTGGACAGCACATTAATTCAGGTGGCTATTAGGCTGCCTTGCAGCCAACCTTCGAAAAAGGTCCACATTGAAATTCAGTTGACAGTGTACATTGTGCAGAAAGCTAACTATGGTGTTACTGCATCCAAACAATAAGCAAAACAAATTGCAGATATGAATATAACCAATATGCAAGTGTATTTAGTGGAGCGGGTGCTGCAACAAAATGTGAGCGGTGGACTTCAGTGGGCAGTAGGTGTAATCACTCCGGACTGGCACAACAGTCTTCCAGTATTCCTTGTCAATAGAGACAGACGCTGTACCTGTAGATGGAAAATAAAAAAAAAAGGCTGAAGAAACACCAATTAGAAAGGCTCTCTCTCCTGCACTCCCTCAGAAAAGCCAGGCTCCGCTAAAGGTCAGCCTGAAATTTGAATGACAGGGCCAAAGTCTTTTACTCATAATTTTTGTGTTTGCAATAGATTTCGGAGCAATTCACAGCCTTAAAGGCCTTAAGTGGAACAGCAATTAATTGTAATGAATAATCTGACAAATCTGGTTGACATATGGCCGCTAATACTCCTCCTTTCTAAAGGGAGCAGCGGAGGGATTAGATTACCTCAAATGAAATCTGGGAGCGCCGTGCCATCTGCATGTACAGGGAGAGGCAGCGCACGTAAAACAGGACGTGGGTGGAACCAGGGTCTGCTCCCTGCTGCTCCAGTTCTCTCAACCTCACCAGCAACTGATTTGGGAATAGGGCCTGTTTTTTTGTTTTTTTTCTCATCTTATTGAACCAGCTGCCTCTCATGAAGTAAAACGCAATAATGCCGCGGCGTTGCCAAAATCGAACACACAGAGAAAAGTAAACAAACATGACAGAAGTGATAAGTGTTGTGCAAACATATAAACAACAGCACCGTGTCGAGCCATCTCAGCGCAGTGAAGCCAAAACTTTATTAAAAGCATTTAAACGTATGATGAATTACCACGCCACATATAGAGCTTCACTTCTGTTTGTCGTTTTGTTTGTAAAGCTGCACAAATCATCTTGTAGAGTAGCTTTAAGACACGAGAGATGTATGTAATGAGTGGCCAGCTGAGCAATGATAGGAAACCATAAAAAGCCTAGTACATGGGAGGTGGTGGAAGAAGTATTCACATAATTTACTCAAGTAAAAGTAGCAATAGCACACTATAACAATACTCCATTAGAAGTAAAAGTCCTGCATTCAAAATTTTCCTCAAGTAAAAGCACAGAGGTATTAGCAACCAAATATACATAAAGTATCAAAAGTAAAAATACTTATTTTGCAGACTGGCCCCTGTCATTGTTATATTATTATATTACCTGGTTAATATTATTGATACACTAACATGTAAGCGGTTCTTTAATGTTGTAATTAGTCAAGGTGGAGCTAATTTTAACTGCTTCATATACTGTTGTGTGCTATAACAATGCATCACATTTTATAAACAGATCATATGTTTTGTTCTGAAAAGTAACTAGTAACTTAAAAGTATGATATTTCCCTCTGAAATGTAGAGGAGTACAAGTGTAAAGTAGCAGAAAACAGAAATACTGAAGTAAAATACAAGTACCTCAAAACTTGAGTAAATGTACTTAGTTAATTTCCACCATTGTACATGGGCAAGCCGCTTAAATAAAACCAGAAACACCTGCAAAAGACAGGTGGGTCTATCACTCAGATAAACTTGTTATTTTAACTATTGATAGAGCACTGTTACCGTTTCAGGGTCATTAATATGTCTGAAGCGTTTTAAATAGTGCCAATAAAGGAAGAATAGCCTGGTCCTCAGCTCTGTGAAACAATGTATTGCTGGGAGTGTGCTGCCATATCAACATAGCTGATAGGTGTAACGGCGTCACGCTGTAAACTCCTGCTAAAAGCCTGATAAAGAGGCAGCAGGACGTCTATTAACAGCCAGCTGACATAAGCAACTGGATCAGCACATTCATTTAAAGAGGGGAAATCCTGTTCTCATAATACACTTTCACCATTTCTCAGCCTTTGTGCGTAATGTGACTATATAGTTCACAGCAATATTCGTGTTTGATAAATGCTTTTGTGTAACTCCCCTGAAGAGCTTAAAGGAATAGTTTGACATTTTGGGATATACGCGTATTTTTTTTTTTTTTTGTCAAGAGTTGGATGAGACGACTGATACCAGTCACATGTCTGTACGGGAAATATGAAGCTACAGCTAGCAGCTGGCTAGGCTAGCTTAGCATAAAGAGTGGAAACAGGGAGAAACAGCTAGCCTGGCTCTGTCCACGGGGAACAAAATCCACCTGCAAGCAAATCTAAAGAGCACTAATTTAACAAAAACGGAAATGTAAAAACAACAATTAGACAATTCGACGTTTCGATGGAGTCTCCGCTGGTTACCTGGCAACTGGTCCTATTGAAATAGTTTGGCACATAAACCTCCGTAAAAACAGCAAGTTGTCTTGTGTTTTTGTACAGATTAAACAAACATGCAATGTGTTAATTAGTGAGCTTTAGAGGTGTGGGTAAGTGGATTTTGTTACCTTTGGACAGAGCCAGGCTAACTGTTTCCAGTCATTATGCTAAGCTTAGTTAGCCGACTGCTGGTAGTAGCTTCGTATTTGGCGTACAGAAATGAGAGGTGTATCTTGGAACCTATCTCAAGAAAGTGCATTTCCCAAAATGTCAAAGTACTCCTTTAATGGTTGGAGTCCAACTCTTAAGCTTGGTGGTGTCATGCTCTATCCACTGAGCTAGCACAACCACAGACCCACTTCAAATATTCTTTTTTAAGATCACAGACAAATCTTTTTTAAAGGTGTTAACTCTGGGCTGAGAAAAGAGCCAAATTAAGGCACATCACAAAAACACACTGTACAGTTGTAGGCGTGCTGTGCGTTTGAAGTCAGTGGTGAGCGGAGGAGGAGATCTAAGACAGTGCATCTGCTCACATCTGCCTAACCAGCACTAATGTGACAAAAACTCACCTAGAAAACACAGACTAATCACCTCATCCAAATGCAGCGGGTGTCACCTCGCATATCAGTCACCACTGGCTGCTTTTTGATCATCACTTTAACCCCAATGTAACTCTGATTCATAACACTGGATTGGCTCCATTTACTCCACCTGACAGAGGCGGAAAAACAACAATGCATAATCGTCCTTTTCTTCTTATAAAATGCATTTTGAGCGGATAGTTCAGGAGCCAGGTCTCATATTTAATTGCAGGAATTGAATAAAGAACGTTTTCCATGAGGTGCTGGTGTGTGGCTAGCATAATTGCCAGGGAACAGGTCTTAATTTAAACCGGGGGGTAATTATCATGCAGAGCATACCCACCCAGAATGTTTGCATAACTATCACAAGCGTTTTCATAAATGATGCTTTAATTAGTCTTAATTAGAATTTGTTTAAGTCAGCAGGGAATGCAGGGCCCGTGAAATGATGTATGTAATAAGCATCAGGGCCCGCTCTGTTTTTTTCCTTACTTGGGGAATAGAGCTGACAAAATCACATCACATTAAATTGATTCAGTCAGAATTAAAATTCTTATGGTATTAATTAAATGGGGGAAGATCTCATTAGCAGGCTGTGTGGTGAGGGAGAGACCCTCTCTGCCAGCAGATGTGACGGTGTCAGAGCTGCTGTACATGCTCGCCATTAGGGCCCCCAGACAAGGAGAAAGTGAGGGAGGAGAGAGGAGGGAAGGAAGGAGGCGAGGGAGGGAGAGGAGAGAAGAGAGAAGCAGAGACGAGCTGAGAATGACAGAGGAGGAAAGGGAGGGATGGATGGAGGGAGAGAAAAGAGGGAACGTGAGGGAGAGAAAGTGAGAAGAAGAGAAAGAACGGGAGAAAGGCAGTGCGTGTCTGTGGCTCTGGGAGGAGGAGGAGAGTGAAGTGGCAGCATATTAATGGGCTGTAGGCTCCTCACCATCTATAGCTTTATTTAGCTTCATTTGGTCTATTTGGCTGGAGAAATTCAATAAGAGGAGAGCTAATGACTTGACCAGATACCCTGTTATCAGCACTGATGAGACACCCTCTCTGCTTGACTCTTTATACAGCTACAGTAGTCTAATAGGCCTCTGGAAGATTGCTACCCAGAGTACAGTACAGACCTCCTCTCTGGAAATATAGAACATGATTGTGCCTCAGGGAGCTTTGCTTTGCTGTTACAGGGCCCACCTGATCCCCTTGTTAGGTAGCTAATAGCTATTGACACACTTCTTAAGGAAGTGAACTGCAGAATAACAATCCAATTCAGGGGTGTACAGAGGATTTCCTCTTTTATCCTATTGTGTTTTCCAACTTGGCTTTTCATCCCTCAGGTAGCGTGTGGTATCATCAGGTCAGCAGATAGTGGGGATGTTGAGCAATAGACACATTGTTGGACCCCCCGCAGCAGCTGTCAGTTTGAGTGAACTGCAACCTTGAGCGGACAGAAGAACATGGTAGGAAAAGGAGAAAAACAAACACCTAGAGATCATACACACTCATAGCAAATCGCTATTTCCTTAGTTGGGTACCATCCGGGGTGTTATTGCGCCTATCGTGGGTGGATAGCAGATATTTCCTATAGGGTGTCTGTAAATGTGGGTCAGTATGTGCCCCATGTGTGCTTCAGATTAAATAATACAAACAATACAACACTGTGGACTTTTTATTGACAATAAAGTCAAAATTTCTAAAAGAAATCTCTCAATATCCAAAACGCCTCTGTAAAACACCTAAGGCCTACAGTATATGAGGCAGGCATTGTAAACACTGGAAACACTGGCCTGTATAGAATCCAATGAAAATGATAATGGAGGAAACAATGGCCTCAGGCAATGTAGGAGCAACCCAGCACTGCCAATGTTACAAGGCATCACTTTCCCTTTATTAGGAGTAAGCATGACCGTTAGTAGGCCCTGCATAAATATTTGGGGTAAATACACAGTATATCATTTTTCTTCACACTTGAATTGCATTATGATTTCCATGCAGACTCAGGTGAACCGGGGTCAGGGGACTAAATTAAGTGGGTCCTGGAAGCAGCTGCAATGGTTTCTCTCTTTAACCATGCTTGGCTGGTTAAGCTATCAAAAGCCGCTTGTACATGCATCATAAAAAACAGTGTGTGTGTGTTTAAAATTGTATTAAAATGCTGTTGACCCTTAAAATTAGAAAGGGATACGTGCAACTCTTTGCATGGCAATTATTTCATGTCCATCTAGAGCACAGTAGAGTGGGGACATATGACTGAGGCCCCTTGAAAATTTATTGACAGGCAGGCGGAGAAGTGAGGTGGTTCATTTATGACAATGGGGCGTGATGACATCACACCATAAAAGCTCTCTGCAGGGTCAGATGGCATACGCCGCACGGGTGTGAGCCTTTGTGTTTGCTATGCATGAATATATGAGATGTAGAGTGGGTCAGTGGTTGACATTGCTTTTCTGTGATGTATTGTGACATCCGCTGCTATGCTGTTTCTTTGAATGCCGAGGCTGCCGGACCACGTAAACTGCTGTGGTTCAGAGTGATGCAAGTTGGTGATCCTGATCCAGCATGAATGGTCCTTTTAACAAGGGGCTGATTTTCTAATATAAATGTTCATTTACTCATTTCATTTGGATAAACATTGCCAGTTTGTGTAAGAGAATCACCTCAAGCTGGCTTTCCAAGGTTCATAAAATGCGTCACTGAAATGTTCTCATGAAACCATACTTCTACATCTAAACTCTTAAGGTTGGGCAATATCACAATATATACTGGGAGACAACAGACATTTGTCAACTGGTAGAGATGCTGCTTTACTGTTAGCTACCGCTTTAATATCTTTGATTGCATAGGCCATTGAGGGCAATGTTGCAAATGAAGGAGCAGGACTTCATGACAATGTTACAGGATTTTTCATTAATGTGATAAATTGCCTTGATCTGTTGCGTATTTAATTCAGTAGATTAGCAAAAGAAATAAACATCTGGTTTCTCAATTTGATTTACAGAATATATACTGTATCACATATATATATATATATATATATATATATATATATATATATATATATATATATATATATATATATAAAATTGCATACACCCCAAAGTATATTACAATATCAGAAAACCATCACCTTGTTTATTTTGATGTGCTTTAATAAGCATAATAGCACAATCATTTGTTCTTATATTTTACAGTAAATGGCATACATTGTCCATTTCATTAGCAATGTGTGCATGTTCCTTACAAATTCGGTTACTATTCTAAGTATGTCCAAACTCAGTGCTGAAAGTGTAAGCACAGGCTATTATGATAATTTAGCTTACTTATAATAATTAGCTGTTGTATATTCATTAGCCTTTTAATTGGTTAACTCTGGGGACCACCAGCAATTCCAGTCAGTCAAATACACTAATGATACACACACATATGCACACACACACACAACAGTTCGCTACACAGAAAGACCTTGCAGAAGTAACCTCCCCCTGAACTTTTGTAGAGCACTCTCCCTCCAATCACTCTGGCTTTCAATACAGCTGTCAGTTTTGGCCAGAAAAGCAAGCTTTAACTCTGAATTTGCAGCTTTGTCCTTAGTGAGAGGAGGTACCTGTGACATCTGCACTGACATGCTGGAGATAATCCTCCATGTGATTGTCGCACAAATTGGGGGTCAGCGGCGCTGCAGACAGGGGAATGTGGCAAGGGACACAGAGGAAATGTTCAATCACGGGCCAGCCCATTCGGGAGCCTCCCTTTTCAGCCTCTCCAGCCTATGGTTCATCTCTCTTTCGTGCTCTCGCTCTCTCTTTCTCTGCCCACAGCTGCCGGGCTTCCACTGGGAGGAAGCTGTATTATGGCTGGGTTAATTTACTGATTAATATCCAGCCACTAGATCCAGCTTTCCCCAGATGGCCAATTAAAAACTACAACTGGCAGCGCGCATAGGCCTGGCAGCAGGTTGCCGTCGGGCCCAGGGCTGGAGGCTGTGACAGAAGGTGTGGGTCCTGTTTGGGCCCGAATAAGAGCCACGGACTATCTTACTCTTTGACTCTCTGAACCAGAAGGACAAACTAAAGCCGTAACACTGAGCAGAACAGAGGAGAAAGTGGGGCTGCTGAGAGTACACTTACTGTTTGTATCTACTGATACTGTGTGTAAGTCCACAGAAACTAAAGCCTTCATGAACAGAAAGTTATAGGTACAGCTAGAGTTTATCACATGCACAATTGTGATTATGATGTATGGTTGGTACAAAAATGGAATTATCCATAGTTAATATCATTAAGTGATAATACTGTAGGTATAGTAATAAATGGGTAGTGTTTGGTAATACTTGGTATAAAAAAAAGACATTCCAGGAAATAACACAGTAATAGGTCAAATAATGACTTTACCTAATACACATATTTACTAAGTAATTCTGCAGTAATTCTCCAAACAAAAACTCACTACCTATAGTGAGTACAAATTAAATTAAAGATATGTAAGAGCTGATTAATAATAAAGAAACAAGCCTTGTTTATGTGAATACTGTATGTGGTGGTATTAACTGAATAGAAAAGGACATAATTAGACAGAAAGAATGTGGAATGCATCTGATCAAATTAGGAAAACTATGTTCACTTAAACTAACAGTCTACTTTCATTTTACATATTGTATGAAATTCTCATTTTTACTTTATACATTTGCATAACCTAGATAACTGATCTATAGAATATCTAACCATACATAACGGTCTTAATCATAGTTAAGTATTTATTAGCAAACAATAATAAGAATGACTAACTATGTTATACTAATTTCAAATAAGTACATTCATTTTTACTTTTAACAGTTACAATATTATTACCTAATAAATACTTGGTAACTACTATATTTTTAATGTAACATTTTATGTTCGTCATTTCAGGTAATTACTTTTTCTACCACTAATTAATGCATAATTTCAAAGTAAATGTTTGGTATTTGATATATTTATCGCTATGCAATACAATGTTACTAAATAAAGTTAGTATTTAGTAACTTTATTACTAAATACAGGTACATTTTTGTATCAATCATTACTAAACAAATAGCGAGTAAACAGTTAATTACTGAACTTATCTCATAATACCCAGTTTAGCTTAGTTCGCTATGATGTACTCTTAATTACTTTGTATACTATGTAATTATTGTACTCGAAAATAAAGCGATCCCATTCAAAATCGAACGTGTTTTTACATATAATGCAATTTATTCTTCACTGAATTTAATATAATCTAGAATATAAATATTTCACATAAATCATATCTGAATTCAATCTGTGCAATATAACCTAAAAAGCGTCTTTCCTACGTTTCCGCTGCAAGCTGTCTGTAATATAATCCAGCCTGCAATGTAGCAGTGTTAATTTCACTGTAATAACCCTCACATTATGAGACACTGCTATATTTAGATGGAGGCCATTTGAATACAGGTCTTGTCTTAATACTGACACAATCCTTATAAATGGGATAGGGTCACCATGGAAACACTGTAAATACAATGGCCGCTGCTGCTCTGGGAGGAAGGGTAATTAATAACTGAATTACGGAACAGAGATAGAAAGCCAGACAGACCCATGCAGCTTCTTAGTCCCTTGATAAAGGAGAGTTTAATACAAACAGTTGTACTTCTACTGGGTCAGCTAAACCAGGGATATCTGGGCCATCTCTGTTCAAAGAGAAAAAGGCCACGAACAAAATTGATGGCCCATTTCATTATGTAATTGCCTCTTTAACTTCCTTGTTCTGAGCAATCGCTCTTTAAACTCAAGCTCAAGGTAATATATGCAGAGATATGAGGGTAGTCTCACAGACAGATAATTCAGTAAATAGCTGTAATCTTTGCATCACCTTTAACCACCCCGGAGCTGGCTAATATGTCATCTTAAAACCGTGCAGTGCTAGAAATGAGCTGTGATACATAAAAAGCTGGTCTGCTACAGAGAAGAGTTGTACATCAACACAGAGCTGAGCTGAATCCTCCAGGATCGCACAGACCGGTGTAGGAAGCTCACTGCTGCTGCTGCTGTGGATATCAAACGTGTGGTCCGCTGGTGGAACAAGGCTCTAGACAGCCTTTAAGCTGCCACCCTCAGTGTCGGGGTACAAGGAGCACAAAGCTGGATATGATTACCTACAAGAGAGTGATGCTTCCTGCCCTCCAACCCTTGAACTTAAGGTGTACCCTACATAGAATCAAAGTAAACACCAAGCCCCTGTTCAGAGCCTCTGAAGTGGGTAGATGTGAGAACACAACACGAGTGACCCGCTTCCTTTCATTTCCCTCTTCATAAAGATCCCACAAATGAAAAAAAAAAAATGCGATGCAACACACAAAGCAGTGGTGGGAAGTCTGCGCTCTTATTGAAGGGTCAGTAGTAGGATCACTGGGAGAAGGTCACCAAAGAGCCCAAATTCACACCCCATAATTGAGTAACAGGGGTCGCTGATTACAAGGCGAGCAGCATGGAGGAACATAGGACAGTGGTTGGAGCTGCGCTCACCTCAGGCTGTACTGAAAAACAAGACAAAGCGC
Source organism: Macquaria australasica (assembly GCA_005408345.1). Taxonomy (NCBI): domain Eukaryota; kingdom Metazoa; phylum Chordata; class Actinopteri; order Centrarchiformes; family Percichthyidae; genus Macquaria; species Macquaria australasica. Next base: position 709,548 of record SEMN01000053.1, on the reverse strand, counting down.
TGAAAGAGGGCTCTGGAAAGACAGAATATTGGATGGTCTTCTCAGGTCCACCACTGTGATAAAGAATGAAGACTTAATTAACTGAACAGCCGGATCTAACAGGAACCACTATATCAGAGAGACAGAGAGAGAATTCCCTTTATGTAATTAGATCAATTGGGCATGAAGTGAAGAGGCTTCATCCAAGAGCAGTGTGTGGTTTTGAAGTGGGATCACTGACTGAGGTTTGATTACCTTTTGATTGTTAATGCAAAATTGGATTGAGCCACAATCCCTTATTTTCTAATTAAGAGTTTGGAGGATTGTTTTGTGCTTATTTTTCAATGACTGATACGTGTGTGAATCTTAGTTTTAAGAAAAGCTTGATCTTAATGTGCATCATAAATAGTTTTTATAGCAAATGTGCTTGTCACATTCAAATCATTAGAGGTAATTAATGGCTTCTCTGATAATTCACCTGAGTGCTTTATGTCCACTTATTCGGCCTATAAATTACCTTTAGAAGGACTTGTTCCCTTGTCATTTCAAAACAGGGCTTTTTAGCTGGAGTTCTATGAGATGTTTTTTACCATTTCACCGTTCAGTACTAGAAGATACGCCTACGTGATGCTTCGCACATTGTTTGTTAAAAGTCACATTTGAACAAAAACTGTGGGGAAATGAAACATAAAAAGAAATAAACAATTATCCTGGAAGTGCTACCAAAGCAATAAATCTCTTAATTATTTCACTGCTGTTTGGCTGAGAGAGTACCCGGTCTCTTAGATAAGGACCTAGACTCAGAGGCTGGTCCCAACATGAGGGTCCCCAGGGAGGGGATAGTTCTGTGGCCCAGTGGAGCAGTAGAGTGCCTCTGTCTGTGTCTGTCTCTACACCTCCAGTCATAGACAGAGGACGTGCGTGAGGGATGGGCCTCATCGTCCAGGGGAAACGGCTTGTGTCGGCCGCCCACACTGCGCCTCCCCTGTGTGAAATTGGCTGAGAGGATGTAGACATATTCCACGCACTGATCCATGGCTGAGTATAAACAAGAGAGGATCTCGCTTTCACTCCTAGAAGGTCAGGAAGCTTCCCCGTGAAACAGTAAGTGACACTGCCTCTTCTGCGCTCGCTAACAGTCTGACCGGTGGAACTTGACCCTCCCTTCCCCGCCTCCCCCCTCCGCCGTCACCCTTCTCTGCGAGGGTGTCCTGTGTACAACCAATTCCTCCACTCTCAGTGGGGTGCACTGATATTTAGTGGCCGGGTATGCCAACTTAATCAACAATTCCAGGGACAGATACTCAAATTCACATTGAGGGACCGAGCAGCAGACAAAGCATTCAGCCTGTCACTGAAGATCCATGACCAGCTGGAAACACCTGTAATATCTAACATCTAAACGCTCATCTGAGTCATATATCATGAGTTCAGATAGACAGATGGAAAAAAAAAAATCTAAAAATCATGTTAGATCCTCATCTCACCAGCAACAATGTCCAAACGGTTGAGACAGAGGCATGAGATCTGTGCATGAAATCTGATTGCGGCTGCAGTAAAATGGACTGGGGAAGGCATGAATGTAATTAAAGTGGCTGACACTTTTATGCTGGGTAATGGGAGTCCAGGGCCCAGCTATTCCCTGACGAGCTCCCCTCACAGTATGGAGTACATTTTAATACCACCCTGCACAATGACTTAAATGCAACTCTCAAGGCCGTCATGGAGATGTAATATTGATGTGTAAATAGGATAAATGCCAACATCCTGGGGTTTAAGGGACATAGTAAATAAACACTACCTAATACACAAAATGTATAAAACCACTCAAGCGTCTGGAAACTGCAGAGCAAGACGGGAATGAATAAGAGGAGAGTGCAACACTCAGTGCCTACCTTTAGTACACGCCAAAACCTTATGTAGTTTCAAAATGACATAAATATAATTCTCAGTGTAATTAAAACCCAAGAAACCCCTTTTTTTCCCTCCTCCTTAGATTTTGTGATTCACCTGCAGAAAAAATTCCCAATGATGACACTGAGCATTGCCTCTGGAAAGCTGCTGGTCATAAACAAAACAAATCTGCCTGAACAAAAGAAACAAAAATTCTCTTTGTGAAATTAGGCCTAATGAAATCACAGTTTCCTCTGCCCTAAACAGAGGAAACAGACGAGTTGTGGTGCGCACCAGCACTAATGTTAGGAAACAAATGCAGAGAGTAGAAAAACAGTTAGGCATTGTCCAATCAGTAATGTATTTGTTAACGCAGGTAGGGAGGAGGGAGCTTTTAGATCACAGAGGGGCAGATAATGAAGAAGTTAATAAGAGGAATGGTACTTTGAAATGTTCCTCAACCACCCAGGTCCCACAATTTAATCTGTAATAAATAATCTCGCATCATTGCAAGATGGCATCTCATAATGGCAAATGAAATATGCTGGTATGATAGGTACAATAAATCTGGATTTTCCTATGGTTCCCTCAGGCTAGGACAATATGCAACTATAGTGCTCTCTGTCAGGAAGAGCAGATCTCAGAGCCGTCATAAAATCTAAATGGGCACTAATTAGGCAAGCCTTCCCTCTCACACTTACTATTTCTATTGACATTTTCGGCGCGCCGTCCCCCCTCCCCCTGCACTACCATAAGTCACTGAGAGAAGAACTCCCAGGATTGCAGAGCACAGGGCTGTTAAAGGGAAGTTCAACTTAGTGGTAATGAATAAATTTGCCCTCCCATGCAGTACTGTTTCTTTTGTCTTGGACCCAAGCATATTCATGCATCTAAATGGTAATTTGCTTTGTAACAATCAACACCACTATGGCAGATATCAGAGCCATAAATATACATTATAATTGCCTTTGATTAGTTACCAACTCATTCTCATTTAAAAAAAAAAAAAGGGTCAGAGGAAATGTTTTAATTGGAATTTCATTTTCTCCAACATAATATCCAACTAATACATGTTCTGTGGTAATATTAAAAATGCGGCAACTATAAATATATTTGATTTATATTATACTGTATAATATTTTTGTATTGTCAGACACCAGTAGTTAGTTAACTTCTCTATAGGGAGCACAGAGGTTGCCGGGTGGCGAGGAGTGGTGGGATCAGGTAAATATATATGTATGCATTCCTGCCTGCTTCAAATTAATAAAAACCTAATGCATGCTTGGCACAGGACTGCTTGTTGAACATATGCTGCAAGCATGGCTAAGCCATCTGGCTCAGAGTCAAGTATTCCCACCAACTGTAGTCTTATGCTACCTGACAGTGGAAAAGCTTTATTCCCCTGGCATCGGGGGCACAAATGGAGAAATATTATTGAAATGATTATCTGCATCAAGACTCAGATTTGGGCTGACATTTCGCTGGCTCTGTGTAATCCAAGGGGTTGTCTAGGAGAGGGCGGAGAGGGGGTTTGCCGGTAAGCCTTGGCGGGATGATTAATGAAGCCAGGATACTGGGTGGACCCAGCCCACCTCCACTCAGACCCAGGGACAGAGCCCCGCATATGAAATTGGCCTATGCCGCTCATCTCCCTGGGAGAGAGCCACTGATGATCCTCCCGACACCGCTCTACCTCCAGTCACCAAACAGCACTCCAAAGCCATGCCAGATCCAGGCTTAGGAGATGCTCTCCTCACACTGTGTGGCTGTAAGGGAGGGCTGCATGGTGAAGAACAGCATCCACACTCCTGCTCTTCTGTCAAGCACATTTAACTCACTTAAACCATATTGTTGGGGGGTTTTTTTCAGCATAACAACTTTTTCGCAGTGCTCGGTAGGTGTACTTTTATAGTAGCTTTACATTAAAGTTTTGCGTTTAAAAATAGGTGAATTTTATCTCAGAGGAATAATGCTTTTTCAAAATGTGAACCCTTTGAAGTTTTGCTGAAACAAGTGACTTTTAACACATTTGGAAAAAGATACACTATCACCTTTATAAAGTTAAGTCACATAATGTCATACTGCGTGGCAAGTCTTATGTATTTCTATATAAATCCATGCTTACCTTTTAATAACCATGAGTCCTTCAGTGCTTTACATCCCTGCAGCAGCATTGTCGAGGCTTTCCCTCAACCCCTTAGTCTTGATGGATGGGCCTGTGAAAGCCTCTCAGGACGCTGGTAATCGGATAACAGCAAACCGAATTCTTGACCAAGAAGAAGATGAAAAAAAAGGCAGCGACATGTAGCTCGTGAATGAACACAGATGAAGGGGAAGCAAGTAATTCAAAAAAGCGAGGAACATCTTTAATCATTCTGTGTCGATGATTAGTCATAGACAATGTCGCTTTGTTAAAAGTGTGCTGTAATTAATAACTGGAGCAGGACAGAACAATTGAGGGAGCGAGTGTCATGTGTTGTACAATACTAGAGAGGTGATTTCTAAATAGTGTAAATTAGGTGTTTACCTATTGTGATCCAGCCTGTGACACTGCAGCCTCTTTTTCCTTGAGAACAAGACCAAAGAGAATGATTAATTGCGAGCTCACTGGGTTTTACAGCTTCAAGAGTAAATCAACTTCTAAGAAGTGCTAACTTGCTAAAATATAAACTAATTTTAGGCCCCAGATATTAAAATATAATCCATCTTCTTCCTCCACAGGGAAAGCTAATTAGAAAATGTGACTGGCATAAGAGAGGAGAGGTGGAGAAATGGTGGGATTAGGCTCGGGAGCAGAAAATCACACCCTCTTGCTAAATCTTGGGATTTCTATACACTTCAAATCAACTATTTCTCGCTGTGCCTCACCGTTTGTCACATTTCCAAAACAAAAGCTTGAAAATGATTTTATTCTACAAACAGCATATAAAGTTAATAGATTACCAGAGTATTTCATTAAATTGTGTATCAATAAAAGACATATGTGATTTTTATGTTATATTACAAATATTTATGTTTTTTCTCCATCTCTTTGGGTTTTTATTTGAACATCTACCTGGCACACTTTCTCTTTAATGCATTAGCCAATAAACAACAGTTGCCCAAGGCAAAGAGGCTACCTGACTGAGGCTCGACTGGCATTCAGCTCTTGTGTTCTTTGTATGTATTGACCTCAAACATCCACAGCCTATTGTACAATGCAATTTATGTGCTTAAGGAACAAAGCAGTTCTAAACAGGGGGATAACTGTCTTATACTATCACAGAAAACATGATAAAACTGTAGAAATGTTGTAATAAATACATCTAAATAAAAACTTGATTAACTGACTTTGTTAATTAAAATTTTAAGTCAACTCGGACACTTCTCACATAGATATTTTGAACGTCCGAGAGGGTGTTTTCTGTGTAAATCAGTGGAAATACATTGCCTGCAACATGACACAGTAGCAGTGTGCAACAGAGCTGAGTAGTCCCAGCCAGCCAAGCTCTGTCGAGTCCCAGAAGACAATCCCCTGAGAGGAGAAATGCTGTGGAGTGGTGACAGCTTAAAGGCAATAAGCCAATAATAAAGACCAGTAAAGTGGCCATGGGAGAGGGTTCTATTCCTGCTACTTTTAAAACAACAGAGCAAACAAGTGTCACTCAAGAGTCTGCAACCAGGTGAACAAAGTTAAAATTGTCTTTTTTTTCTTCTTTTTTTGCAACTTTCTTCTATTCTTGAATTAATGAAACTGTTGTGTCTTCTCAATTGTGGTTTTGTTTTCTAAATCTCCCTCTGCAAGCATCTAAGAAGGATGTAATTTTGTTGAGAGTGGCAAACTGACAATTTATTTTCAGCAGACCTGTTAACCCTTTCAGTATAGGACATAACTTCATAATCCACTTACTGAGTCACATTTCAAGTATTTTAGTGCTGTAATAGCTGTCCAATTGCTGCCCAGCTGGGTGTCTATTTGACTGCACCAAATGCATTGAAATGCTTTCCCACTGTCTGTAACTACTCAGAAACACTCAGAAGAAAATTTTCTAAGTGCAAATTGCACTTAACCTAGCTAAACTTAATTTCATAATGTATGGACATGATACAGGAGGTGATGGTAAATGTATTTAAAAGCTGGAGTTGTAAAGGACAAAATCGTTTTTAGCTTTGTTCGTAATTACAGAAATTGCTCTGTGTGACAGAACAAAATAATTAATGCAAAAAAAAGAAAGAATAATGGTGGAAATAATATTAAATTCTGATAAAACTATGAATTGAAAATTGCACTAAAAGCACTAATTGGATACTAAGCAGCACATTTTCTATGCCAGGGGAAAAAAAGTGCATTCAATGTACTGTGGTCCAATTCCCTCAACCTATCACACCAAACTATTTCTTTTCATTCGTCCTCTATGTAATCAACTTTTCTGGTGGAACTATAGTGGTCGACTCTCGCGTTATTCTTACACTTCAGTGCAGTTGTTCCCTGTGAGGATGACAAATTTCTGGGCTAGTTTGGAAAGAAGAGTGCTGCAGGGCAAGGCAGTGGCCAGTCTGCGATGGGGGGCCAGCAAGTAGAAAAGTCATTTGGAATTCAGCACTGCAACATTGCCATCTTTTGGCCAGAGTGTATACTCCCCTGTAAAATCCCAGTGATCCTCCATCTCCAAACCCATACTGAGGTCCTAAGGCAGCTTGACACAAAGGTACGTAATGGATTTATTCTTTTGTTACAGAGAGAGGAGGAATTATTTTTCGGCTGATAATACAAAAATAAATAGTACAGTCTGATATGTTTGATGCTGGATGAGTAACTGCTAATTAAGAGTATTCTGTTAAAACGGCAAGAATATCGACTGTCATCCTTTATAAATGTCCACTGAATTTTCTCTTTCAAGACAAAACAACCTTAATACCACCTATCAATTAAAATACTGTAGTCTAGAGCCAGGGTACAACAAAAGACAACTTCCTGAAAGTAACTGGACATTATGTTCTGCGCTATTTTAACGCCATGATTTAAATATTACATTGACAAAATTTCACGTGATGGCTTGTGAAAACAAGTAGACTCGTTTTTGCTTTTTCATCCATCAATCCTCTCTTCTTCTAGGAGTAAATTTACAAACATGTAGTGAACAGGAAAGCTTGAGTGTGTATACTTGTCCTCTACCTGAATAAATATTTGTCTGAAGCGCCCGTGCTGTCCTGTTTTCCCACGGTGGTGTATGGGACATCATGGATAAGGGAGAGGATGGGCTCTGACAGAGAGTGACAATTCATCCCTTCATCCCCCCCTAACTGACATGTCACATTCTCTGATGACTTTATTGTGCTCCCTGTCACTGCACTTAATCTGTGTGTCAGTCAAGCCGGAGCAGCCCACACCACTACCTCCAGACAGCAAAGCTAATACCCACCCTTTTAATGACATTAGATTTGGAGTAATGCCATTCAGTATAGCACTGATATTATCTTCTATTTGCATCATTCAGCCAGTGACACAGCCAGAGCGCGGCCGATAGAGAGCTGGTCATTTCCCCATCCATTTCCACTCGGATGACAGATGTCAAGATGAAAACTGGCTATTATTTACTGTAGCCATGTTTTTATCACAGACAGACATGATGTCTCACTTTACTCCAAGCTGTCAGCCAATGCATCAAAACCTGTCTTTTTTTTAGGGTGATATTTGGAGAAGAGCAGTACAAAGTATGCATTCATTTTGTTACTTGTTTTAAAATTAAAATAACTCTTTGTGTTACGTTAGCCTTAACTGTCAGGATCAGTTTTATCCTGGCAAATCATCATCATCTACTCATTACATCACACACGCAACATATTGCTCTATTTGTCGATCCCTTTAACTTGTTAATGTCCTTTGTATTCTGTGCAAAAGTCTCAGTGAAGGGCAATTAATAATACCTGCTTAGGCACGCCAGAACCTGCTCAGAAAAATATTCCATCTCTCAATAAGCGTCTGTACTATCCTCCTCAGGTGTTATGATGACATTGTAATGAACATGCCACAAATGATTTTGAGTGATACAAATTCCTTCTGCAGTGTGTTTGGTCCTCCTGTCATTGAGAATGAGTAAGCAGCATTACCAGCCTATCAGCATTAGAGGTAACAAAATCTTTTTTTTTTTTTTTACTGACAGTGCATTTTCTCTCCCATCAGAGCTCCAGTGCCTAATTAAATGTATTTAGCATCATAAATATTCCAGGGGGACATGTTGACACAATGAATTAATGTCTAGCCTCTATACCAGAGCCTCTCTATTGGCTTTGGAGAGAAAGTTAGCCCAATGCCAGGTAAATGCTGCTGCTTGCATGTCTTGTTATAAATCAGTGGTGCATTTGTTTCTAATACTGTGGAGCTGAAAATACATTGATACTGATTAAGTCACAGGACTAGAATAACCGATAGGGACAAATTGTGTCAAATTTGAGGCAACTAAATATTTTGTATTGTTGTAATCCACTTTTTCTTTACCATTTCTTTCTGGGGGTTTTTTTTTTTTTTTTTTTGGTCTTGTTTTATTGTGTGGGCAGTGTTTAAAGAAAAAGTTGGACATTTTGGGAAACATGCTTATATGCTTTCTTGCCTACAGCTAGATGAGAGGATCGATACCACACTCAAATCTGTCCAATAAATATGAAGCTACAGCCAGCGGCCCGTTAGCTTAGCTTAGCACAAAGACTAGAAACAGGGGGGAACAACTAGCCTGGCTCTGCCCGAAGGGAACAAAATCCGCCTACCAGCACCACTAAAGCTTAACGCGTTGTATCTCATTTGTTGAATCCACACACAAAAAAAAAGAAAGTGTCACCATGAGGTTGCCAGGCAACCAGCAGAGAATCCAGGAAGTACTGTTCCTGGCCAATAACTTGTCCGGCACATAACCCCTCGTAACACCATAACGTGACGTTTTTACACTTCGGTTTAGCCAGAGCCAAGCTAGCTGTTTCCCCCTGTTTCTAGTCTTTGTGCTAAGCTAACCAGCTGCTGGGGGTAGCTTAATAGTTACCATACACAGACATGGGAGTGGTATCTATCTTCTCATTTAACACTCGGTGAAAAAGTAAAAAATAAGCGTATTTCCCAAAATGTTGAACTATTTTTTAAAGAGTTATATAAATACATTTACTGGAGATTACAGAGAGCAAGATTAGCTACTCTATGTGATTGATCATTTGGTTTTAAAAAGTACACTTACTCAGGGTTTACTGTACCTTCACTACCCTCTATGAAGAGGAAAGTGACCTGGTGTGCACCTGCCATAAGCCATCATTGCTGCTAGCTTGGTGTTTTTCTGTGCCCCACCTCACCTTGCTGGTACATTCACCAGTATCCTCAGCTCAACAATGCCCTCCACAAGCCCCTTAGGAAGACAGCAGGGAATTTTGCATGACTTTCTTGGGGTTTGAAGCCCTTCCCAAGTCCTCACCCTTGAAGAGGGAAACGTTTCACAGCTTATTTGCTGCGCTTTTTTCTTGCATGAGCAGCGAGGAAAAGTGTACTAGTCTGTTAAGCCACCACCAGAACAAATAGGTACAGCTGCCAGGCTGGGCCGAGGGGGCTGGAGAGGATAGAATTACACGTTATTATGTTCATTTTAAATCTAGATATTTTTCCTAATTTTCTCACATTTTCTCTTGCCTGTGAAAATGCATAGACATCACTTTCCTCTCCCCAACACGTGTAATTGCAATTTGCAAGAGCTAAACTAATTTTACGACTCAGGAACACCTGTATTCATCTCCATATTAATAGAAAACAGGAAGTATAAATCCCAATTTTCCAGCAGCCAGTGTCAGTGAAGATGTTCCTTGGGGGAGAAGGCTGTCTCTTCTCCATTAAAATATTGGTGCTCTCCCCCCGCTTTCTCTCCAGAGCGTCCCTTTTGAGCCGAAATCAGATATCATAATTATGAATGGCACCCAATCTACATCACTGGGCTTGACACTTCTAATATCCATATATGCCAATGCACATTTAAGTTCCCACTGTTAAGGTGTTCTCTATGTTGAGTTATAGTACCGTGTGGCGCCTCTCTAGAATACAGGCCCCTGTGAGTCTCATTTAGCTGTGGAAAGGGGAGGTTTGACTGATAGGCTCATTTGGATTGAGCACAATCTCACTGCCCTGAAATATCCCTTAGAAAAGAAGAGAACAAACTTTTACTCTACTCTTGAAGCCACTAAAAATCTGTTAATCTCACGCAGCCAACCTCAGCTATTAACAGAGGAGGAAAACTGGTCACCATAATAAATCAACACGTCATCAGTTAACATATCAATACATGGGGACGTGTAGTGTTGTCCTCTTAAACATATCTATGCAATCTGCATTAAATTTAGAAATGTAATCATTAATGAGTGTGAGTCTCACTCTGGGGTATCTGTGTTCCTGTATCCCTCTCTGTGTATGTCGTTACACCATGGACAGGAAAGCGCAGGAGCCATTGTCAGGTCAGGCTCTACAAAGCTACGGCTGATGTAGGTGGTCTACGTTGCCTCATTAGTAACAACATGAGCAGTGGTCTAATGAACTTAAGACAATGCTAATTAATGGAGGAGAACAAAGGCTTAACATTTTTAGAAAGTGTGAAGCACTGAGTGTGCTTGTATGACAGCGTTTAAGCCACCTTAATCCGCTTGTGATGCGGCGCATGGTGCCTCGACCTCTCAGCGCTGGGGCAGGTCACAGGGAGCAGCTCCATACCTCAGCTGATATAGTCACCTGTGACAATCCTTTATGGGCTGATAAAGTAAGGGAAGTCTCTGAAGGAACAGTGCACTGACTTGGCGGAGGGTCTCCCCAGGGAGCAGGTGTCAGGGTTGTCTATCAGAAGGCTGAAAGGAGAAAAGGGACGTGTTACTGGGCTCTATTGTATCCCGGTTGTCATTGACTGATCGGGTCCATTTAGCTGGCTTTCACAGTGAATGAAACCACCTGAATAGATGAAAGCGAGACAGCCTTCCCGACAAACAAGGAGCCCTGGAATATTCATGGAGGATCTGTGAGGAAAAGATTAATGTATTAGAAATTAAAATGGGGCCCGGACGTATGATCTTGCTCTAACACTTGGCCAGACCTGTGTCACCCGCCGCTAGCGCCTGAAGTCGGCACATGCCGCTGCCAAGGTGGAGAGGAATCATTAAGCACCCTGCCATTGTGTGAGCAGAATAATCAAACTTCACCCCCCCTCCATTCTTTCCCGCAGCACTGACAATGAATAATTCTGGAGCCATTTGCAATGTTAACGGCACCTATCTGGGCCATCCATGCCTTTATGATAAGAGCTCCAAATATGCATTTCAACAGTCTGAACAGAAGCTGCTTCACCGGCATTTCAAAGGACACCTGTCAGTCATCTGAAAGAGCTGTCAGTCTCTGTCACGCAATGGTGCCAGTGAAATGGCCCAAAAGATAATCTTTACTCTCTCTCTTTCTCTCTCTCCACCTCTCTCTTTCAGATCAGAGACGTTACATTTGCAATAGAGTGACAAGTGATTTACACTGGAAAATGGATTGTGTTTAAACTGAAAAAAAAAGGGGGGGGGGGGTATTCTTTTAGGCTGCGTTATTCTTTGCTGGTGTACAGCTGTATCAAATATGCTATCATAAATGTGATCTGGGCTACACTGAATGTCATTATGTGTGATACCATGAGCACTAGACGGGCTACTGAGCTCAAAGGTGACTTTGATAATTCCTATCTCTCTAAACAGAGCTCCGTGTCTATGAGGAGTAGGAGCCGAGATGGGTGGGATCAAACAGGTTTGTGTTTCTAAAAAGTTTGACCTTCTGTTGTTTTTAACTGGAATGTGTCTTCAAATAGCCATCACTACTGTGTGGTTTATCTACCATGCTGGACAACACTGCCCAGCTATCTCACTATAGATTTTTACCTAATAAAATGTCTCTTATGCCAGCACTGCTTCACAGAAAAGACACGCTCAAATGATTTCTTTACTTAACTCCATAAACCAGTTCGTTGCAGATTGCACTTGCATGGCCACTTTATTGGCAAGGAGGCAAGTAAAGCCCCTTGCCCCTCCACATGTAGGCCAGTAATTTGTTAAGCACGACTAACTTGTGTGCCACCAGCTGTTGGTGATATTTACAGCTGAGTGCAGAGGATGTGTTTGGACCAAGGCTTGCAGGGCCAGGGCTGCACTAGGCCCAGTCCCACTTCCCTTATGGCCACTCCATGGGCGAGGACAGCCAGCATTCACAATACAGCCCACGATACCATGAAATCACAATACAGAGGTGCACAGAATGACACAAAACTAGATTTCACATACCCTGGACAGCTTACTGGCTCAGCAGGGTAAGGAGTAAGCCATGTGCTTGTGATACGGAGAGTCTGAATCTGGAGAATGACCTTCATGACAAGTCATCCTCCAAAATCTCCTCTGTCACCCCCCAAAATGTACTATCCAATAAAGCAAAAAAGACCCTCAGTATGGATGGCCCAGTTGTTTCCCTGCAGTATGCCGCTCTTCCAATCATGACAAGAATCACAGCTAAGTTATGGAACATTTTGTCATGCATACCAGATATCAGTAGCACATTTCGATCACTGAAGTCCACTACAACTGCCTGAAACTGTCTTCAATGTGCTCCTGGGAGCTCTGCCAAAAGCCAGAGTCACTTTAGTTCATCCAGCAAAAGCCAATACAAAGCTGCTGTGGAAACCCTTATGCTTACCCATCCAAAATTCTTTGTTGTTTTCCAGCAAATCAGGCCATTTTCACACAGAACAAACAGCAATTTGACGAGCAATTTGAATTTTGGGCACTCCTCTTTGTCACATAGTTTCCACACCATGTCCGTTCCTCCAACAATCTCCTCATTGTGGCTCAGGGAGGACATGGTTCAAGAAGTGAGTCACTCGATGAATGTTCACTTTCATTTCAGAGCGCAGTAGGCTGGCATAATCCCTGATACTGAACCCTGACTCACCAGGTCTTTTTTAGATTGAGCGTTCTGTCCTTCTTCCATTGTGAAACAGGACTTGCACTCGCAGTTTTGACTAGATAAAGTTCATCTACATGCTCACTGATGAAATTACATGTGTCAGAAAGACAACAAGGCTGTTGTGAACAAAAAACATTACGAGGAATCCCACTGAAGACAAATGAGCATGCATTCAAATAACTCACGAGTGAATGAAATGTTATGAGTTAATCAAATGAAGTGAATAAAGGAACAAAAGCGAGTAGTTATCTTGTCTGCAGTTTTTTTCCCATTTGGAAATCCTCACACAAATGAATGTCAATAGATGTGCTTGTACAACAGCTTTCTTACAAATTATTCAGTGACTACAATTTTGCAGTTGAAAAAGTCATACACAGAAAGCCATTTACCTGAGTCACAAATGAGTATGTAATTGAGTCCTTAGGGAAAATAACTCAGCTTAACTACTGGAAATAATGTGTAAATTCAATACATTTCCTAATGAGCTCATTTGAGTTTGCTGCAATTATATTTGCTAGTCTAGGTGCAGATAGGATTCTGCAGCTGAGTTGAGGTGAATAAAACCACAGCTCCCTTGTATTCATTAAAATTAGCATATGGACCTGTCAACACTTCTCAGAGGCACGTTGTAACAATGCCATTTAGCCCTGCATCAAGCAATGCCAATGGAATGAATGCATGTGGTGGGTAAATGCCTCCCCACCCCTAGCGACAAGGGTGGAATAGGACTGGCAATGCTGGCTCTGACGCACAAAAGAGGCTGCATTTTAACAGCCAGGCCCTGGCCTCTGACCAGGGGCCATCCACATCAACACTGCTTACACTCCACCATACCTCCCAGCTACTGGCCCAGCCAACCAGCTCCATACACACACTGAGACAGACAGGGAGAGGAACAAGGCCGGAGAAATGAAGACCGCGAATGTGCAAGCGTGTGTGTGTGTCTGTGTCTGGAGGTGGGCGGATAGCGGTGGGGGCAAGGAGCAAAGAAGAGGAGATAGAAATAAAGATAGGTGGGTCTCTGCAGAGTGAGTCTTTGAATCTTTGCCTTTAACAATCCTCTGTTGATCTTCCTTGGCTGAGTGCTTTTGTTTATCTAAATAACAAAACTTGTAAAATTATTATTTTCTATAAATAACCAGAGTCTATCTCTGGATAAACTTAAATTCTTATCAAAAGGTGCCAGGAATGAGAGGCCCATGAAAAAAAAAGAGCTCCTTTATTGTTGTTTGTCATCATTACACTGAAGCTGCCAGTGAGAGAAGGTATTGTTGCTCAGTGGAGCACACAAGGCCCTAGTTGCATTGTTGTGCCAGGATTTTAAAACAGGCGCGAGTTATCAATAGACCACAGACTATTCGACTCACTCAGCTGTGCCTCTCGATACACTTCAGAACCTCGCACGCTGAACAGCCAGCCATGATCTTACACAATTGGGCTGCTTTACTGACAAACACTTTGTTTCCAGATGGATCCAGGTCTATGTCTAATGGATAGACGCTACCATCATTCCAAAGCTCTCCGATATCCTCTCTATTCTTTATAAAGAATATGAGCTGAATGTACAATATCATCAGTTGGATGACACCATTTCAATTAAAGAAATCTCATTAGAATTTGCCATTTTGGATATTAGTATCCACGCTGTATTAAGGCACAATTAACCTTGTGATTTGCTTGTGACAGCAGAAATGGAGTCAGCGAATTCAGCCCCATGAAAGAGGACACAGGAATAAACGACAGGCTCAGACAAGGCCTCAGCTGTGCTCCGCACTGATCTACACACTGTGATTACCTGGAGCAGAAAACCAAATGTAAAGGCCTTGGGCTGGCTTTGATATTTCCATCTTTCGTTTGTCTGCTATGACCTGGACTACATCTAACAGACCTAGACTGGAGGTCAGTAGGAATCAAGGGAGAGGAGAGGAGAGTATGGTCAAGCATATACAGGGTTTTCCTCTCTCTCTCTCTCTCTCTCTCTCTCTCTCTCTCTCTCTCTCAAACACACACACACACACACACACACACTCATTATGGTTACCTTTTGTCCTGTATTTGGTTCCGTTACCACTCCCACCCCAGCACTAAAAGAACTAGGACCAACTTTATTCTGTCAGGGCGCTTATTAAAAGTTTACATATTCACACTTCTGTAGAACAGACCTTTAATGAGGATGAAGAGAGACTCCTACAGTTTGTCCTCACTTTCTGACAAACTATAGGCGTGTTGGCGAAAAGAAAATAAAGCTACCCTATAGTCTGGGCATAAGAAACAAGGTATTGTCTAGGTAACAGAAACAAGTGAGCAGAAAAGTATTGGATTTTAAACATAGTCGAGTATACATGTTGTAAGCAAACATACAGAATAAGGCTCTCTTTTGTCTTGGTCGGCATGCCTTTTTAATGTCAAGTTGATTTTAAGGACAGTGCCTATGGACTGGCAGATGGGGGGTGGTGGCTCTTTAACAAAGGGCGGCCTCCAATTATCAAGGCATCACACTGCTAAAACTGTTAGTATGCCCTGCCCTGTGGTGGCCTATGAGGAGACAACGCTTCAATAGGGACAGGCTACAGTAAAAAAAAGAACATGTCATCTGAAGGTATTGAGTGAATACATTAACCCTGGGTTTACCAGTAACTAAGTGGTTTACATGAAAGAGGCATGATTTGTAATTACAAGCCAATCAGTTAAAATAATCCCCGTTTGCTACCGAAGCTGCAGAGTAACACTAAATAGTGTAACGACAAGAAAAGCTTGATTAATGCTTGATAAGGTGACCAAATGTGGAATATATTTATAGCTTAGCTTCAGCGTAAGAGCTGAAACAATCAGTCAAAAAATTAATCTTACACTATTTTGATAATTGATTAAGTCATTTTTCAAGCAAAAATGTCAATTATTTACTAGTTCCAGCTTCTCAATTGTGAGGATTTTTTGCTTTTCCTTGACTTATGTGATCATAAACTGAATATCTGTTTTTGACTGCTGGTCAGACAAATCAAACAATTTGATGACATCGCCTTGCTCTGGTAAAGTGGGATGGGCATTATCACGATTAATCACTTAATGCAAATAATTATTAGGTGCAGCCCTCCTTCAGTTTATGGTTTTTTTTGTAATAAAAACGCTATAGTGGGTGGCATACCATTTACAATCATGATTTTATCGAGTCAACAAAGAGATATTCTGTTCACAAAAGCACCATGCTCTCTCCTGAGCCGCAGTGATGGAAGAAGAGTTCAAACTATTTTTACACTGAATCAAATACCATCAGGAACTCTGTCAGATGTCAAATGCAACAGTGCAAAATTTTGCTTTTTCATACTGAGTACGTTTTCGTACTTGTATTGTTGGTGGGTTTATATGCAAGTGAGAATTAATCAGGTAGCATTCTTCAAAAAAAACAAAAAAAACAACAACAACTGTGTGTCATTTCACAGCAAAAACAAGCACAGGTATCTCACAGACCAATATTCCCACAGGCAAAATGTCTGGTGGGTTGGTAATCTAATGACATCTGAATGTTGAGACATTGTTTATTATAGTTATTTATTGCATCCAGAACTGGGATGTAAAATCTGTAAAATACTATATTTATTTATGAGTGTGCGTTCTCTGTACAAGTGCTTTTAAATCTCTTTTATGTTATGTTGCTGCATCCCGCTGAGATGGGAAAATGATGGGATGAGATGTGAAAATTAAATGAAAACTGGTCACAAAAACAACTGAGAGGTTTACAGTGACTCTAATTAACTTATCATCCATTATGAATTCGGCAAAATGAGGTTGGTCTGATGTTCTCATATTATTGCAGAAGAAAGATGACAAAGTGAATGTTAGGACATTAGTATCTTGATTCAGACTTAAATATATATAGCCAAACAGGTAGATGGATAGATCTGATAATTGAATATGTGCATGGTATTTAACTTTTGTGTTAATTTGTCTAATGGGACAGATACAGGATGATAACAAATTAAAGAAATGCCCTCATTAATACTTGTATAACAGCTATTTAAACTCTACAATAAGAGAAAAAAGTTAGTTGATGGATGAAGTCCGACTACTGCACAGGGAATTTAACTGCATTTTAAATCTGCTATAGCTTTCAATGACAGCTCGCGACCGTTTCTCAAAACATGTTTTTGTGTGTAGAGTAATACAGCCGAGCTCAAATTTCTCTCGTCCCTTCAAGCGCAAAATACAAAAGGCCTAGGCTGCCACTACCTGATTCAATCAAGTGTGTTACATAGTATACCCATGGGCAACAAGGCAACTTGTATTTTAATTAATAATGTAATACCCTGGTCTCAAAGCCTTGACCCCTGGCATTCTTGCTGCTTTTTTTTTTTGTAAATACTCTCAAGATTCCAGCAAAGATGCTGGGAGCATTTTTCTACACACTCCAACTCATGCAACTGGATTTGATACATAATGCTTGAAACTAACACTGTGTGAGAGAAGAGAAACATGTATTTTAGCATTATGTGATACCTCAGGACCCAAAGAAAGTACACTGTGGCACATGTCATCATTTAGGTAAAGAATAATTAGAAGAAGAAACCAAGGAAGGAGCACAAATACTGGAGGTGGATGGGGAGGGAGAAGAAAAATGCAAAATAGATTTAACAGTATTAGAGAAGAGAAAGTGTATGGGATAAGAAAATATCCCATGCAAGCAGAGTGCATGGTGTGAAGGAAAGTTAATGTTAAGGGCTATGAAAACAGAGACATGGCCGTGGGTGCTATGTTGTGAGGAATAACATGCACAGTGAAGGGTAAACGCACGCTTCTTTGGAGATCCTGGACCGGAAAGAAGCCTGAGGGAGCTCAAGGGCTTGTGGGATACGGGGCTGTGTTCAACCTTTCTCTGCAGCCACACACACACACACACATACACACACACACACACCACAACAACAGGAAATGATGGCACTTTTACAGTATGCCATGAGAAGTACTTTATATATATATATAAATACATAAAAGTAAATGACTGACTCACATTAAGTCATGGAAGACATCAGAAATGATGTGCTGTGTTTTTAGCCACGTTGATCAAAGCTTTCATCATAGCACAACAGATGGGAGACAATAAATGTAATTTTCATATGCATAAACAGATCAATTACCTGCCAGTGATTTATATCAACATTTTATTTAGCGTTGTTGGTTTAAAAGTATTCATCATTTTTAAACCACAATTGATAAAATATCAAACAAGCAACTATAAAACAATTTGCTGAAATCACAAATTTTGTTTATAATAGAACAAACATTTTAATTAGCTAACATGAGCTCAGTCACAAGTAAATCTAAAGTGATTATTCCTGCCCTTAGAGAAAGGCTGTCTCCCTGCGCTCTGTCAAAAGGTCAATTATGGCCCCAAACCGGCATGCAGTGACAGTGACCTGGAAGCGCTACTGATGACCCCACATCCAGGGGCCCAAAAGAGTTGATCATCTAACATGCAGGCTGCCCGGAGCCATGAAAATCTGACATTTGTCCTTATTCAAATGAACACAAACAATATGCATCTCATGCCTCTCCCTAACCTGTGCCAAATCTAAGACATAGGGACCAGCAGTCTTAATGCATTGTCCTCCAATCCAAGTCCATGCCCTTCCCTGTGAATACAGCCACACAGCAATCACACACAGAGCCTGCAGTAAGAGCGGACTGCAAAAAAGGCGCCACCTTCACCAGCATCTACACTAACACTGGTCATTATAGTTGTAGTCTATAGTACTGGGGTTATAAAATGGAATGGGGTCACGCAGTAACGGCAGCTGTTTTCACAACCTGTGCAGCACCAAACAGCAGACAGACAAAGTTAGCAACTAGCTAGTGAACATAATGGAGTATTCGCAGCCAAAGAGCCAGATATTTCCCTCAGGAATTGATGGAGACCAAAAACAGAGCTCAAAGGAGAGTGAATGTTTTACTTACTTTCATCACAAACACAACTCAACAAATAAATGATGAACGCTAATGGTGCTCCGTGTCTGCTGAATGTGTAAATCGGCAACTGTTTGCTTACTAGTTTGCCATATTAACTTAAAAGGTGAGAATATGCCAGTGATGTTTTTACAGCTTGTTTCCGCTGCCCCCAAGTGGCCTAAAAAATCACTTACTTAAAAAATAATGTATCTAAGTGAAAGGATAAGGCTGGTGTTATTCTTTATTTTTAGTCTCACTGTCAACAAATCCCATGAAAAGACCAAAACCGACAATGCACTAGTCTGTGTCTCAATACTTTCTGAATTCCCTAATCTATATATCGCTCTCAGCCCCATGGCCGTTCAATCCTACTGGGGATGTAAATCTTAAAAAGGGTCACAAATATATACTTTAATTTTTAACAAATGCTAAGTAATTTCCTAAAACAGCTGGGAATTTCTTGCCAGTGTTTGTTGGGGACTATTTTCAGCCACCACTTTGGTGCACTGGTAAGTATTTACAGCAGCCGGATGGTGTATGTGAGATTCACTCAAAACAAACTACAGAGCCCGTGTTCATCATAATGAAGGAGCATGTCACCCAGTGCAACAGTGTGGCTCATTGATGTGTTTCTAATAGTTTTTGTACAACGATGGAGGCCTGTGGCACAGAGGAATAAGATACATCAGGCTTTGACTGCTGCATTGTTGGTTTTGCTCTTTTCATTGGATTTGTTGAAAATAAATAAATATATCTAATATCTCCAAACTAATCCTTTAAGTTTGGTAAAATATGACAAATAATGCACTGTGTCTTCATGCTAAAGCCAACATGAACCCGTTTACAACACTGGAGTAAAAAGCTTTGTAAAAACACCTCTATAAGAAGGTTATTGCCGTAACACCGGTGTATACACAGTAAATTCCCCCTGAATAGCACTTGCCTGAAGCAACACCTACCGTAGTAAATGTTTATCCATGTGGACTTCCCATCTCATGCTGTTTTGTCTGTGTGTGCAGAAGGTAGCGGCCTGGCCTGGAACTGTATGACACAGAGCAAGGGCTCTCATGTCTTCAGGGCGTTCCACAGAGCATGATCATGAAAAGCAGAAACATGAAGAAAACTGCAAAAGGTTGAGCCATGGAAACGTCTTTCTTCTGCACGTCAGTTAATTTCCTCTTTTTCCCTTTGGTTCCACATCACTTTTCTATTATGTTTTGAACACAGTGAAAACACAATACAAATCACGCTGCTGGAAAAAAAAATCTAATCATTACACCCTCAAATGAAAAAATGGATACCAGTGAAAAATGTAAGGGAATTGTTATTTTTCACATTCTAATTCACATCACAAGGAACCGAAAAGAAACACATGCTGTATATCAGATTGGTTTGGTGCCTTTTGCCCCAAGCCATGCAGCACACACTGATATTAGTTTTAAATACAGATTGCTGGCAATAATAGAACAGAAGAGTCCAAGCCTGCCACATAGGCCCGGTCTGGAGTACCTCACATTGCCGGCTTGCCAAGACAGCTTCAATCAAAAGGCTCAAATAAATGTAGTTCTTTGGGCTCTGTCAACTGTAAACTGTTATTGATCCTAACAAATGAAATTTGTTCACGTTGATCGATCAAACACATTATCTGTGTTTTCCAGTCTATTACCAGCAAGTGGAAACTCAGGAGGCATCAATAAATAGAGTTGGGTCACCCCGGGTAGATTCCTTTCAAGCTAGAAGAGCTGTAAAAACAGGCGACCAAACATAAGTACTTGTACTTAAAGGTAATGGACCTGCATCATGACTAAACGCTAAGTGCCTGGGGTGTCTAGATGTGGAAAGCGCTTCTGTAGCACCTTCAAGGTCTAGAGACACTTGTGTATGTACTGTATACTTGCCCTCCTCTCTTCTGCCCTTGATAATACCCCCCCCCCCACCCCACTCTCGCACACCAACATATGAAAGCCTTCCAGCTGGCACCCAACGCCTGTACTTGGCAGGTCGGGGGAAACATGAGAATTAAACCTATATCACCCCAGCTACCAGTTCTCAAATATCAGTGGAGTCCAGCACTTCACCAGGGACTGGTGAGAGGAAAGCATGTCAGTGGAACAAAAAGCTCCTTCTGGCACTACTCCACTCAACTGTTCTGCTCACTGCTCTTACAGGAGTAAAGTTTTCATAAGGAAGTAGGTACAAATGAGGAAGGAGGAAGAAGGGATCCGTCTAACAGTTGGATGACAAAGTGATGTATCTGTGCTTCATGTAATGTGCGTTTCGTGGACAATGTTCCTGGACATGAAGCAGAATAATTACAAACATTTAGTCCACTTTCCTTTCTATTTTGGCCTCAACGTTTTCCGCAGAATTCTAAGTTGTCACTGTGACTAAGAAAAGCAGAGCGCTAGATCTACACTGTTGCCAATTTATTAGACACACCTGTCTAAAACTAATGCAGTCTAATGTAATAAATCCTACCTTCATGAAGGTAGGATGAAGTTCAGTTTTTGTTGAAACTGCTTGAGAGGTGTTGCTTCAACCTTGTGATCATTTCGGAGGTTGTAGCTTGTGCTACTGTTGAATTGTATTGCAATTTATTCTGACGTATTTTAATTTTTAGTGGGGTGGACACCTCTTAATTACTAAAAATGTAATAAACTGGCAACTGAGTGTAAGTTGCAGTCTTACGTGGGATGTAAAGGTGTGTTTCCTTGGGAGATACCTGAAGAAAATGAACTCTGTAACCCTTAAATTACACTGTGTCTTTTAGCTAAGGTTGGTACACATCCACTTGCCAGACAGTTAACAATAAGTACTGCACTGCATAGTAGCAAATTAGGAAAATAATATCAGACAACTTATTTGTCTTGTAAAACAGCTAGTATATCACGTAGAAAACAAGTATAATATCTTGTTGCTAGCTTTCCAAGTTATTATACTTGTTTTATTTTCCCTGTGTGAGATTCACAAACCTCAGCTGAACTTTACTAAAACCATCTCCTTCTGTCCTTTCACATTTCTTCAGACTAACAGGAGAGTGACAGCTTGTCCACAAACCAAGGGCAGCTTTACTAGAAATAGGAATATCCGCCCCTCTACAGTGATAGAGCAGCTCTGATAGCTCCTTTATTATGGAAAATTATTTTAAACAGCATAAAACGGCAGAGCCTCATTTTTTTCCATGTTTCTGCCACTATCACTCCAGCTATTGATAAGATGTCTAAATTTATTGCAGAATAATTCTGCAGGAAAAGAGATAAAAGGTTGCTGAATAAAATATGAGGCGAAGGCTGTAAATTGTAGCAATGCATATCATTTCATTCAAATGTAGGACGCAATTACCATCTGCTACACTCATCAGTCCCCTCCTTTATGACTTAATTATATGTTTAATGCTATCAGATCAAGGAAAGGGCAAAACAGATGAATGAGAGAGAAAGAGAAAAGATTCCGCAACAAGACAAAAGGCAGATGAAAAGTAACATAAAAGGATGGAATTGATTTCATTCACCAGGAAATAGAAAAAGTTAATTTAGATACAATGTTCCCTCATCTCCTGTGCCTTTGTAAGATAATAAACGCAGCGTGTTGCCAATAGGTCTCATACCAGTCAAACAAAAGAAGTCAAGTTCCTCAAAACTGAAAGTGCATTCATTTTGAGGAGACAGCAAGTTGGTGAATCGTTCAAAAGTGTTAAATGATCATTGCAATCATTTCAGTCCATGACATCAATGCATTATGTTCATAAAATGTAAGGTTTAGCAGTGGTGAGTCATAGAGGACTACAACATGTAACAATGTAGATCATTCGCATCTATTCTACTTCAATTTTTTGACTTTTATAAGCTGTTTTGAGGGGTTTTATGACTCCTCCACATTTCTATTCACTCTTTTCTATTGTATTTTATCGTAATTTAATTCATTATTTTGCTTTATTTTAGCACTATGAAACTACATTTATTCTGTTGTAGTCTGCTCTGTATGACTCCATTGCCAGGGCAAAATGAAACTTCACAATACTGAAACTTTTTGTTTGGATGCAAATCGTGTACGGCAGTGTTCACAAAGAAAACTGGGGTTGTCCAAATGGCTGTGGGGTAAAAAGCTAGCCAGTGGGCATCCCAGGTGCCAGCAGGCACTGTCCTAACTGTGTACCTTTGGCCAGAACTCATTATAGGGTGACATTTAGGACTGCTGCTGTCCATGCCAAGTCAGCCCTCTGGATTGAGACAAATTATGTAGTTATTTTTTATGTCAGACATTAAGTCATGTCCAGTGGGAGCCAAATCAGTATCACCTTCATGTCACCTGGAAAAAAAAAATGATAAAGGCTGTGGGCATTAAGCAGGGGCGTTATTCAACTTATTTGGTGAAATATTCAGTTTTAGAAAACAAGATTGAAATTAATTATGGCCTGATCTGTAGTGCAGAGACTTCGACATTAATATGAAATGTTAAGATTATAAACAGACTAAACTCACTAAACGCAGAATCAAACGATGACTGGAGCAAAATCACAGACCCGTTCAGGTGTCTTATCCTGGAAAAACAGAGATAAAGTCATGTCACAAAGAGAATTTTCTACCTGTACGCTGCAGAAGGTTCAATGGTTTCCTTTGCTCTGTGACGATTATTTCTTCCAAGCCTGAAGAAAAGCAAAAAAATGAAGAGAATGAGTGACGAAAATAGCCTAGAATTTGTTATAAATCCATTAAGGATCACAAGGGTTTATAATACAGAAAAACACCTGATTTTAATCTCGAGGGCTGCATGCTATGATATAAAACAAAGCACCTACACCTATGTCATATCACTGATGATACTTTTTATGATCATCATAGCTTTACACAAACTTTCAATATCCATTAAAAACAAATAATATTTCAGTGGTGCATGTCAGTACTTTTTAAGCTTAATTTGTTATATTTCTTCTTCAACTTATGGATATATTGCAGAGGGAATAAGACAACATGCGTCCTTGCTGCAGATTCTTCCATGAAGCCAAATGACCGTCATCCCACCAGATAGTGCACAACATGAACAGAACTAAAGCTCCATCTTGTGGACTAAAACAAGCACAACAAAGGGGCATCTTAACA
The DNA here is from genome assembly GCA_005408345.1 of Macquaria australasica. Lineage (NCBI taxonomy): Eukaryota > Metazoa > Chordata > Actinopteri > Centrarchiformes > Percichthyidae > Macquaria > Macquaria australasica. Next base: position 685,662 of record SEMN01000053.1, on the reverse strand, counting down.
GCTTCCCAGGTTTTTTCCATTTACAGGTTTAGAAACAGATCTGCTTGCACTGAGCCCTCTGAAATGATAAAAATATGTGAAAGATAATGTGTTGACAGACAAAAACAAGGCGCTAATTGAGTGTGTAAGTCAGCGTGAGTATAATGATACAGTATGTGTTCCAGAAAAGAGTCAGATCTCCAGTAAAGCAATCAATAAACATTTTATGGTACTCTCATTTAGTGGGAGAAACATTTATGATTTGAGAATCCCATAAATACATCAAACAGAGCACATAAGTAGCCAGACAGAACAATTGAACACTGATGAAACAGTTACTAAGTGAGCAGTCTATGCTAGCTTGCAGGTATCTCACAATGCATGAAATGAATCAAAGTTGTTTATCTGCTTTGTTTTATTGGGCAAATTATAGATAATTGCTCATTTGATGTATCCAGGCTAAAGCATTCATATGATGCATATGCTATGGATATTTTCCACACAAACTTCAAGATGTAACAAACAGGGGGTAAAATGGGATATAATTGATTATAAGTTAATTGTGCAAAGGTCTCCCTGATGGGAACCATCTGTCAAAACAAGCTGTACATTCACTAATTCTAATCATAATTAATTAAATGGCTAACAAATTACATACATCATAGTTAGCACAGGGGGGAAACTACCGCAGGAACTGTTATGAAACAAATTATCTTTAACAATGAAAGAAAATTACATCACATAACTAAATATTATACTCGTTTCCGCAAGCCATATTTCTTAATGAATTCTCTAATTAATTTAATTCACACAATGTGCATAATTTGGAGCTGAAAATGTCAGTGGGTCAGACTTAACCATATTGTTGCTGGCTGTCTATTTCAACGAGAGCCATATTAGCACAACATGACCTCTATGTAAATTACACAGACCAACTGTTGTAATTTTAATTCCAGGGTCTAATTAACATGTTCTAAAGATATCATACAAGTACATTTAGCTCATTTTACACATGCCAGTGTCAATGTACGATTTCCATTTGCCTTAATTTTTTTAATCCCTTTGATGGGAAACATCATGACAGCTTATGTTACAGATGTCAATTATGACAAAAAGGCTATTATTTTTTTCATGCTTCTTGTATTAAGTGCTGAACTTTCTTGTCGGGGTGACTCACCACTCTCAAAACTCAAGACTACTGGAGCTGTGAGCGTTTACAGACACCACGACTGAGCTCATTCAGAAAGCACTTACATGTAAATTTGAGAGTATTTCTAAGAGAGGTGAGCGTTTTAGCTTCCTCTTTTCTTACACTCATCCCAGTTACTCTCTCTTATCGCATTGAGGTCAACAGGCACAATCAAAGTTAGGAAGACTGATTAGCTCAAAAGATGTCACAGAGGCGTTTGTGACTCTAGAGTGAAATAATATCAATATGGTGTGGTTGATCTTTAGCAGTGGAGATTAATTTCAAGTGGTTTTCAGTTGGTGCTGCTACTATAAAATAATACATTTTCTTTCTAAGAACCTTTGAAGGACCATTTGCTTTCGGGTGCAGGGACAGCATTTAGATGGGTCAACCCAATGCACTGTAAGCTGTTGTATGTACAGATATTAAATCAAATATGAATCATCAACTGTGCTGTATAGGGCTGCAACTTAGTTATTTTTGTTATCAATTAATCTGCTGATTATTTTCTTGAATGATCAATTAATCAGTGAAAAATTCCAATTCCAATTTCCCAGAGCCTGAGGTGATGACTTTAAATTGCTTGCTTTGTCCGACCAACAAATCAAAACCAAAACATTTGAGAAAAGCAGCAGAAGCTCAAGCCAAAACATATTTGGCATTCTTGCTTGGAAAATTAATCAATAATGAAAATGATTGCCGACTTATTAATTCAGCTCTACAGTGTATTCTATATATAAGAGCAGCACAGGCGTGTGTATGTTTGCACAGTTTCACTCCAGTTAATGTCACTATGAATGAAATCCTGTGTAATTATAACACTGGTGATCGACTTTCCCCGCTGTATGCTCTGTCACCTCTGTCTTGCTTGTGTTTTTCCCCGACCCCGTGCCCATTCGGTTTAGAGAAAATACAATCAAATTTACCAAATGATGCCATCATGAGTGTGAATGCAGAAGTGGATGAATAAATGAATAAATTGCCCAGTGGATGGAACATATAAGCTAACACATGCATTGCAGGGCTCGGGGGCTGTCCTGAGGCCAATCATTTAGCTAACACACTAATGCAAGCGTGTGTAGTGTGGCTAAGGGCAGCCACCATGGGAGGTACCACTCCCCTCCTTCCTCATGTTGGGGACTGTTAATAGGCTGGATGGAGCCAATGGGACTCCCAGGAGAGGCCTGCTGATGAAGAGGAAAACCTGTCGTCGCCTTCACTAATCACTGCCTAATGGCTGCAGTAACACAGGTTTTACAAATGCGATTGTGCATGTGTGCCTGTACACGTGTGTGTGTGTGTGTGTGAGAAATACTGAAGTTTTAGTATATTGGTAATATCACTAAAATGTTCATTGGGGGGATGTATTGTGTTTCTGTGCTTGGTAGTGTGCATATTTAAGATGTTTGGTAAAACTGAAATTTAAATAACAAGTGTAGGGTTGTTGGGCATTGTTGGATTCACCATCACCGAACCAGAAAATATGAATTTGTTTTTGTTTCATATCATTAAATGTCACACATATCACTTTCAAACTGACCTATGTCTCTAAATACAGAAAGAAAAAACTCAAAAATAAATTAAATCAATTAATCAATTAGTCGATAGAAAGAAATGTATTTAAGCAACTGTTTTGATAATTTATTGATCATTTCAGTAATTTATCAAGCAAACATGCCAACTATTCTCTGGTTTCTGCTTCTCCAACGTGAGGATTTGCTGTTTTTCTCTGCTGTATATCATAGTGGTGAATATGTTGGGGTTTGGGGCTGTTGGTCAGACAAAACAAGACATTTAAAGATGCCACCTTGGGCTTTTGGGAAACTCTGATGGATATTTCTCACAACTTTTTGACACAGGCTAAACGATTAATCGATTAACCAAGAAAATGATCAGCAGCTAATGAAACAAAAAGTAAAATAATCCTTAGTTGCAGCTCCAAAAAAAAGGTTGAGCCTACAATAGTAATATCTAAAAAAAAAATCAGCAGTAAAACAGTTGGGAAAACCACAATTGAAATCTTTCATCAGATGTATAAAGTTGTTGGTCAAACATATACGTAGATAGTTAATGTAAGAAGAAATAGCTTACATCACTTTATATAAAATTCAGCAAAGATTAATGGATGAAAATAATCCTTTAGCCATTTCGATATCAATATCAATGGTCTGTTAAACGTGTTTATGTGGTTCAACTTGATTAAAAGCTCACCTCCATTATTTGTCTGTGAATACGTTGACGACAGCACACATACACTCCTGTAAATCAAGTTTTACCGCATTTCAAGGTGTGTGCGGCGTCGGTCGCGTAGGCTACGTAAAACGTCAATTAGAGACCGTGACGTCAGAGCAGCTTTTCTTACAACAAACATTTGATTAAGACATTTTATGCTCGACCCACATCAGCCGCTGTCACACATTGTCCGACATTGTGGCCGGTGGCTACACTTTCTGCCGACGTTAACGTGAAGCGCTAAAGTTGCTGATTTAGGAAATAGCTTCCGGTTAAGACCTACAAAGTAAAGTTCTCGTTAGAAAGAATAGAGAATTCGAGAGCTTGACCCTTGACTCTTTACTCAAAGCAGTTAAAAAAGCTTTCGACCACATCACACGGTCCTCATCGGCTGATTAGTTCAGTTGCCATGGAAATGTGGGTGGTCAAAGGTCAAATGATTCTGGTTAGGACTTCTCATCCATGCTGACTTAATTGTTGAGCTGGTCCGTGATCGTAACCTTGGAAACAGCAGCTGACATATAGTAGCAAATCTCAACTCAAGGTCCACTCGTTCACTTGTTCTGGAGCTTTCAACCGCATCACACTGCCCTCAGCAGCAGTATGTTTCATGTATGTATTCAGTATGTTTTCCGATGAGAAAACATCATGGATGTGAAGTCTTATGGTCAGAATTGTGGAAAGTTTTAACATCTACATTTCCATGGCAACTGGCAGACTCAGTCTCTTCATGAGGACCTTGTGATTTAGTCAAAAGCTCCAGGACACGTGAGGGAGTGGACCTTGAGTTGACCACCACAAGGTCAATTTAGTAGCTGTTCTGGAGCTTTTGATCATAACACATGATCTTCATCAGCTGTAATTGCAGAATAGAATAGAACAGAGTACAAAACACAGTCAATAAATAAATAAAATGCTGAGCAAGCCGGTTGTCTGTGGGATAGATTATCCCGTTCAAATTTAAATTTGAAGCTAAACTTTTTCTCCATGTTACTTAAGCAGTTAAGAAATCATTTAGTAGCTGCTCTATTTATGATCGAAAGCTACAATGATTTACCACGATGTTCTCGCGTTATATGCGGGAAAACAATTAAACCGAACAGCACAGACTAGCCACCTAATCGATGGACTTCTTACAAAAACTGCATGCTTTATTTTGAAGGTTGAGCGCCAGACTTCCGGTCCAGCCCGCTGTTGGCTCCGTGCAGGCCGGGACCTTTCCTGTCAGTCTGTCCAATCAGAGTTAGCCGACAAAGTGGCTCCGTCCTCATACAAAGTTGTGGCGTGGAGATCCGGCGAAGAAACCGACGACTTTAGCCAAGTTTCTTTCAGTGACGAAGAAGTTGGTGGGTTTTGCGACACAAGCACGATGTGCCCCGGCGGTTGGAGGCGACCGGAGCGACACGGTATGGAAAAATAACATGACATTAAAGCTTTGTGCTGGGACGTGAGTGTCGGACCCTGCTGTGTGTCTGACTGCCGCCGCCGCTCCGTGTAATACTGCTAGCATGCCACGCAGGCAGCTGACTTCTCCAAAGAAAAGAAAACTTTGCCTACAGCTCAGAAGTGGCACGCACAGTATGATACTTTGACATTTTGTATATTTTCACTTGGATTTCCTCCTTTTAAAAACCCGAGAATGGTGAAGGTTAGGAGATACTTGAGGGGGAGTGGGAGGGTACTCGCGTTTGTGTTCATTGCCTCTGTCGTCTGGCTGCTGTTTGACATGGCAGCGCTTCGTTTATCAATAAACGACGTGAACAGTCAGCTGCTGAAGGAGCAAGTGATACGAGAAAGGGAGATTTACAAGCAGCGGTCCAGAGTGACGGAGCTGATGAAAATGGGGTTTAAACACCCAGTTCAGAGGGTGGACTTCGATGTTACAGATGCTGGGAAAGGACCCCTCAGCTCAAGCATCAAACTGGCCCGAGTGTACAGACAGGGGGGCAAGAAGCAGGGCCACATGTTGGGGGATAAAAACATGAACTCTTTTCATCACCGAGGAGATAATCTTCCCAAGACTGACCACCCTGAATATGGTGTTTCTGAACATAAAGAAGGTGCCGCTGTACAAAATGTCACACCAAAGCAGGGTGTTCCTGCAAAGAAAAAAGCAGTAAACTTAGATCTGAATCGGACAAAATTAGAGAAAAGTGGAGTAATCGATGGCTCTAATGAAGTGTCTAATATTACCCAAGGGCCAGCTGGTGTTCAGGAAGACAAACATGCTCCACTGCCAACCTCAAAGGAGGGGTTAATTAAAACTGGAGATGTTGCGCAAAACGCTGTGGACAAAACTGATTCAAAGACAAACGAGAAGGTCAAGACTGGAGCAGAAGTGAGCCAGCCTCAGGCCGAGGAGACGCACCCTGTTGAAACAACATCTAAACCTCCCAACAAGGAAGCAAAAGGAAAGGCGGTAAATATTAATTCAGAGGACAAACGCGTCAGGACGATCGCCAAGAATGCACTGAAGGAAACCCCGAAGCCTACAATCGAGCTCCACGCAGGAGAGGATAACGCCGCTGCTGTCAGAAAAGCAAGTGTCCACAAGGTGCTTTCTCTGGATATGACTAACGCTCCCAGAGACGCCAACGCGGTGGGCCAGTTTGGGCAGGCGGCATTCGTTGCCAGTAACGAAGACACAGAGGTGAGGAATAGATGGGACGAAGGGCATTTTAATGTCTACCTGAGTGACCAGATCCCAGTGGACCGTGCCATCCCAGACACCAGGCCTGATATGTGAGTCTCCTTCTGCACATTTGACCCCTCAGACTGCTGTGATTGTCAAGCTGAATGCCTCTTTTTCTTTTTTCGCTGTGTGTTCTCCAGGTGTGCACAGAATGTGGTCCATGATGACTTGCCTTCCACCAGTGTGATTTTCTGTTTCGTGGATGAAGTGTGGTCCACGCTCCTCCGCTCTGTGCACAGTGTGCTCAACAGGTCTCCACCACACCTCCTCGAAGAGATCATTCTGGTGGATGATTTCAGCACCAGAGGTAACGGTGTCATGAATGCTTCACGGCGGCTAGAGCACGTTACCTTGAATGGGTCTCCGCAGGGGGACAAAAATTGCCAACTGCAGCAACTAAAGCACCAGAAAACTGCTATTAATGAGCACTAGGCTTTAATTATTAGAGGTTATTCCTTTTGGCTGGTCTGCAGTGCACAGCATGCCAAAAACAGATAACATTACCTGGCATTATGTACAGAGTTGTGCTCAACTTGATACAATTCCTTGTTTATAGCCTAATCTTTTTTTTATTTACATTATTATTTTATTTGTCCAATAATTAGACAACACTCTTCTGACTATATTCAAATTTCTTGCAGCTGCCTCTCCAAAATGTTCATTCATTTCATTGACTGGATGTGTTTTTCATGAAAATGATGACGCTTTTGTTTATTTGCTTTATCATATTTTAATTAAGGCATATTTTGTAAACATTGTGTAACTTAAAAACCTCTCTTTGATGCTTTATTTTTTCTATCCAGTCTTTATTTAACATCAGAGCGTGGCCAGAACTGGATTTTCTTTTAGGCCAATACCAATATTTTAGAGTAAAAAAAATTGATAATATATCAAATGTTATTATTATTTTTTTTATTTTATTTTTTACATAAATACATCAATTGCTTACTTTGAGAACTCACAAACAGCGAGGTGCAGACCAATGTGAGCTTCACTGCAAGTCAACCAAAACACATCACACAACTCCAGTGTGTTGAGGATTTGGAGAGTTGTAGTAGTAGTGTTTTAATTTTGATTTTCATAAATACATAACATAAACAAATCTTTTTTAGAACTATCACTTAAATGTGGTTATCACAGATTAAAGAGGTTGTGACAAAGATTATGTACTGAGTGAGACATCAGTCCTCAGCTTTTGGACTGATCACGTCTGGAGCACATTAGACCTTTTTAGTAATATGTAGCAACTAACATTTCAATATAAAGTATGTCAGAGTAAAAAGTCCTCCGCTATTATTATTTGGTTCCTGGTAGTTTGTGTAAGTTTAACCTCAGTGGTTTTATTAAGAATTTAACATGTTTAACAAGTGCTGTAGGACTTTTCAAGCTATATGTGCTTTTGTCTGCTGTCGGTATTGTAAAATCACATGTAATGTTTTGTTCTGTCAGACTATCTGAAGGAGCAGCTGGATGACTACATGTCCCAGTTTCCCAAAGTGCGAATCGTTCGTCTGAAGGAGCGGCAGGGCCTTATCAGGGCCAGGCTGGCTGGAGCTGCTGTAGCCAAAGGTAACTTACCACTGCTATGATTAATACCTTTTTGTCATAAATGTCTTTAATGTATGGTTTATATATACGTACATAAAAGAAAGATGAAGACAGTAACGGGATTCACATGTGTCAAATCATGTGATCAGACTTTGTAATCGTAAATGTTACACTGAAAACACAAGTGTGTCCTTGTCTTCGGGGAGAGGTCGATTTAAAGGCTGATCCTGTATTTATGTGACGTCTCCTGATGAGTCATTTGCTCCTATTATTCAATCTGCAGCTATGTTTTTTTGTTTGTGTGTGACTTGTGTAAGATGTCAACAGTCCTGTAATTTGAGATTTGGGTTGTCTTGCTACACAAGCTCATACCTATTGTGTCATGTTAATCAATATGACATGGATAGAGGCACAGTTCAAAAACACGTACAATTTATGGGCCATGTTCTTTCAGCTCTCGTACTTGCAAATGAACTTATCACATAAGAGGTATGTAAACACATTTTGAGTCTGAAATTGTAAATGTGCTTTAATTATTAGCGCTTATGTAAGATAACTTAAACTAGGTTGAAGGAATATGTAAAGACTGTGTAATAGAGAAAAAAATCCTTTGGGCTTGAAATAATGTAATGTAAAACATTTTCAGGTGAACATCCATTTGCTGTAAAGTCGGAACATGTTCTCTCAGGAAGCGAAAAACGCATATTAACAGTGTAACCTTCACTTTCTGGTTTAGCGAATAACACTGAACGGGTATTTGGCTCAGGTATAGTCATCTCTGTTTCTGAAACTTGACACAGATAAATGCATTTTAAACAGATCAAAAGTTCAGAAAGTCTGTGACCCAGTCTCTGTATCTTGCAAATCTAAACTGCTTGTGATTTTGGTGCAACTACATTTGCACACATTTTACTAGATGTGTGCATGCAAATAACACCAATTGTGAAAGTGTATACATGGAATAAATAGTCTTGTAACAAATACAGTATTGAAACATGAGAGCAGTAACATTGAAAAGTCCCTGCACATTATATTTCAGTAGAATCCCTCCCAGACTGTCACCTGCACTACCATATACTATTTACATACATAAACAAACAAAGAGCTCTTTGATGTATGTTGCACTGTTAAAATGCAGATGTGCCTATTTGTTTAACTGCAGCAGAATGTTTGCTTTCCGCCAATGTAGGTGAGGTTCTTACCTTCCTCGACTCCCATGTTGAATGTAACGTGGGCTGGCTCGAGCCGCTGTTGGAGAGAATCTATCTGGATCGCAAAAAGGTGCCCTGTCCAGTTATTGAAGTCATCAGTGATAAGGACATGAGGTGACTCAACACTGACATATCTGAGTAACGGACAAGCCGTAGATGTGATGTAATCATGTTTTCTGCTGTAACGTTGAATGCTTGATAGAGCAAAACGTCGGGAAATGTCACTGTAACACTGGAGCTTCTGTTCTGGCTCTTCCTCCTCAGTTATATGCTGGTTGACAACTTCCAAAGAGGTATTTTCAAATGGCCTTTGGTGTTTGGTTGGAGCGCTTTACCAGAGGAGTACATTAAGAAGAATAACATGACCATCTCAGATCCCATCAGGTACATAAACAGTCAGTTTTCATATTCATATTATTATTTCTGCTGCATTTTTATTTATTTATTCATTGTATCTCACAGATGTCCAGTTATGGCTGGAGGTCTTTTCTCCATAGACAAAAAATACTTCTATGAGCTTGGTTCCTATGATCCTGGCCTGGATGTCTGGGGTGGGGAGAACATGGAGATTTCATTTAAGGTATATCACTCATCTAATTCAGACATGAATATCAGCCATAGCTGTTTAGGAACACCCCCCAGAACTTCTCTCACATGACTCCTTGTCCTTCGCATTGCCATTTGAACAGGTCTGGATGTGCGGAGGGGAAATCGAGATCATCCCCTGCTCTCGAGTGGGACACATCTTCCGAGGACAGAATCCTTACAAATTCCCCAAGGACAGGCAGAAGACAGTGGAGCGTAACCTGGCGAGGGTGGCAGAGGTCTGGCTGGATGAGTACAAGGACCTTTTCTACGGCCACGGCTACCACCACCTGCTAGATAAAAACATTGGCAACCTCACCGAGCAGATTGAGCTGAGGAAGAGGCTCAAATGCAAGAGCTTCAAGTGGTACCTGGAGAATGTGTATCCAGATATGGATGCTCCCTTAGTCAAAGCTGAGGGCCTGGTATGTAGATGAACAAACTTTGTTTACGTTTCCCTAAAAGATCCCTTTAAATGAAAGCTTATATTATGCTTTCCCTCCATGAAGCTATTGTTATCTCTGCTGAGAACTCCTTAACAAAATCGACCCAAACAGAGACTGTGATTGTGCTCCTTTGGAACAAAGAGAACCGCAACAAGGCCTATTTTCATGCACAACACTGAGTAAACAAATGCTTGTAGAGCTGTCGTTTCACTTCTGTCAGATTTTAATCATCTAATTTTTCCTTGTAGGTCTTTAGTCATGGTTTAAGAAAATGCCTCTCTCTGCAGAAAGGCTCTCTGTTGTTTGAGAGATGTGATCTCAGCAAGCAGGTGGGTCTCTTTATTTTATTTAACAAATTATTTGACTGCAAAATTCAAATGTTTTATTTTACATTTTTCAAAGTGTTTCTGAGGAAAATATGCACATATTGTAAAATTTTGGCCTCATGACTATGGTAATTATGGGGGGAGATAACAAAAATATCCTGGAATAGACCTAGATCAAGACAAATGGATCGGTCAGAGTCCAAGACAGGAGCCAAGCCACGATAAACAAGGGTGGAGTCCAAGACAAGACCATGCCTTTCTAAATGTGGTCTTTTTGGATTCAGAGCAGCCCCGCTGAGCCATCCTTCAAAATCTTTCAGTTTTCATGGAGTGTAATTACATCCTTGTCACTCTCTCTCTCTCTCTTTCTCTCTGGTATTCAGAGTCAGCACTTTAATTACACCTGGTTGAGGCACGTTCGCCAGCAGGATCTATGTGTCGCTCCCCAAGGCAAGGGCAACAGCATTGCTTTACAATTATGTGACAGCACCAAGTCTGAGCTCCGCTGGTTCCACAAATCCTCCAACTCCGCTCTGGTAGGTTGACTCTGGGTGTGCCGTTTGCTTGGTTCATTATCTTTGTTTTTCTGTCCTTTCTCAACTCTATCATTTTAGAAATTCTTTGTCTCTTTAAAACATATTTCGAACAACAGTGTCGGCCTGCTTCAAATTCACTAGAAGCAAAATGTTGCCATCAGTTCATAATTAGTGTAGTACAATCAAAGAGTGTATAGAGGCTACAGCTTTGTTCCTTAATCTTGTTTCCTGTTTTGTCTTCGTGAAGGCGGAGCACCTCATAGCAGAGCTTGTTTCCCACCACATGTGCCTGGAGGCGGGGCCTCAGGGTGACACTCTTCGCCTCAACCCATGTGAACCCAGAAACGCCTTCCAAAAGTGGCAGTTCACGCACTACCACGCTCAGTGATGAGCCTGAAATCAGCTTCATGTGTCAAACATGCACTATGGAGAGCTTCAGTGGCCCTCACTACAGTACGGCCTGTGGTCCAGCCTCAACACGTGACTGTCCAGAATGGATGGGAAGCACTTTTGGTGGCAGTAATATGTGTAGTAAAGCAGAGGGTGTGGGGATGTGCAATGTTTCTAATATCCTTTTATTATATCAGCATGGACTGACCTTGAGTTTAAACACTAGTGCCTCTTCTCTCTTTTTATGAAGATTTTGACCGGAGTTTGCTAATATTTGAAAACATCCTCTACACTGGCATTTGGAAGAAAAGACTAAAGGGCTTCAAGTGAGTGTCTATGAAAGAACACTCCATCTGATAAGTTCTTGAGCACAATTTATCATTTCACTGCCAAAGATAAACAGTGCCTCATAGATATGAGATGTAAAAAGTGATTTTCTTTTTTGTGTTTGCCCTGCTGGGACCGAATAATGAGTTTAATTGCATGTAATGAAGAATTGATTCATTCGTATAAAACATCACATATTTTCTGGGAGACGTAATTTTTTCTAGATGTCATGTGCTTTATGTTTGATGAGGCACTCGGGTGAAACGGCTGCTTCTCTGGTGTTGAATGCTGCGTTGTTCAGGTGTAGGGTTTGTTGTGAAAACTGTCCCTTTTTGTATGAATTTCTTGTCACTAGAGGGAAGTGTTGGTTCAAAACACTCAATAAACCTGTGATGTGATTTCATAAAGTTTGTGACCTGTTATCAAACCCTTTAACCACATATTGATGGAAATCAAGCATTTTCTGAAGAAGGTAAAAATAAAATTAAGATACAGATTTAATAGCATGTATCTATTTATTATTTTATTCTTATCCACAAGCTATTAGGACATGTAAGTATGTATGTTTAGTTAATCACTTGTTAAGATACTGAAGCTCTAATACCAAACAACATCTTACTTATAGCTATTAGGATTGTAAAGCCCTGAGCTTCTTATTTATTTAATCTGCTGTTCAAATACCTACCTCACATAACAAGATGTTTTCATCCTTAAACCATCAAATGAAATACATGAAGTACCTCTTAGATATGAGATGGTTGTTAGGAACTGCTCTCCAATAAGATAATAAACAGATATAATTAGAACTCTTCATTTAGAAATCTTACAAGGTTTGTGTGACCTGTAGAGTTATACAAGATATTTTCAATACTACCTACAAGTAGATTTTAGAACAAATAAATATGTAGACTGTACCATATGGCATAGATGTACAATCACTCTCCATTAATGCTCATTTTCTTGTTATGGATCATGTCCAGCAGTTCTTTTTTTTTTCCTCAAAAAGGCATTGAACCCATCTTTTCTACAAATTCATTATCATGTACTCAAACTCCTCTATCTTCTGGCGGGTGTTGCCTCTGTGGATCTTGCGGTAGGACACGGTGCTGTATTTAGAGGAAGTGAGGTGGTTGTAAGATTTCTGGTGGCCGTCGCTGTGACCGGATTTCTTCGGCAGTGGCAGAGTGGAAGAGCCTGGACCAGGGTTTTGATGAAACCCCACAGGAACGTGGAAGTTGTGGTCCCGCTCCGCCTCCTGGTCCACCTGAAGCTGCCTGTCACCTGGTATCTTGAGTTCAGCACTAGACATCTGCTCTGGGACTTCTGCCTCCTCATTCAGCCTTGTATAACTCTCCTCATTAGTTACATCAAAGGGTTCAAGGTTTAGTGTCTGTGCATCTAGCGCCACTTCTTCCTCTTTAATTGGTAGACTCGCTGAAAAGAAAAGGAAGGGAAAAGTTGGTTTTGCATTCTGTAAACAAAAACCACCCTCTCAAACACAACACTACTAAATTCCTCTTACCTTTTCCTGCTGATATATTTTGCTCAGGCTGTCTTTGCATGTCTGCAACTGTGCAGTTTAGTTGCAGAGATTCTCCACAGGTGTTCACAGACTTCTCTGGAGTTAGATTAGCCTGTGCTCCTGCAGGATCTGACTGATCCATAGGTTCAGTTTCTGGTGTCTGCAGCTCTTGGCGTTCCTCTTCTTGTTCAGTCAAAATGACCTGCTGAGTCACTTCCTTCTCCATTTCTGACTTTTCCTTGTCAATAATGGATTCTTCTCCTGGATCATCCTCCCTCTGTGGGATTGGTTCATCAGCTGCCACACTGCTGACGAGATGCTTGCACTCGTTGGCACCAAAATCACAAGATGTGTTTCCTTTTATGTCCTGATGAGCTTGGTCCTCATCACTGTAGAACACAGAGTCGTCTCCCTCCTCCATTGACCACACATCTCTTTCTTTAGTGTCCTCCAGGGTCTGGAGGGCCTCAAGAGTGATCCCGCCAATGATCTCCAGTACCTGGGATGCCAGTGCATCTTCTTCTACTATGAGCCTTGGGGGCTTTGGAGGCATTGTACTCGTCTCCATCTCCATCTGACTGTTTTCCTTTCCCCCTGCGATACTGAAAATAGTCAAGCTCCAATGCTCTTTGTTGTTTTTTTGCAGATTATTTGTTGAATCAAAATTTAAGCAACCTCAGACTTTGCATTGTCACATCGTCTGCTCCAGAGTTTTCCAAAACACTTATCCTACATTGTCAAAGAGTGAAGAAAGGATCCATCCTGCATTTCAGTCAGCGGTGCAAGGCCAAATTCTCCAGTGCGAGTAGTACCATGTAATTCTGTGTACGTGTCAAATCACCGAAGAATGGGGGTTTTGTTGTGGCCCCAACAAAGACTCTTTGTGACTCCAGCATCTGCATATGAAGTGATTGTTCACATTCTTTAATAATCTCTGCTGGGTGACCACCTTCATTCTGTAGCGTTCTGAGATCGGATTAACATTCCTCTATGGGTTTTCTTTACAGTATTTCACCGCCTGAACCAATCATGTTTTTGCACTTAAGCTAAGCCATGTTACGTCTTGGTGTGCATATAAAGACCTTTACATCTTAAGTACGGCACCTGAAATGCTGATACAGCATTTTGAAACCTTACAATATGTTCAACACACAACATCAGCACTGAGGTTCTCTGCACATTGTGGTGGAAATGAAGTACATTTACTCAAGTACTGTACTTGCGTGCAATTTTACAGTACTTGTACTTGAGTATGTCAATTTTATGCTACTTCATACTTCTACTCCACTACATTTCAGAGAGAAATATTGTACTTTTTACTCCACTACATTTATCGGACAGCTATTGTTACTTTGATACTTTGATAATTTGACCGTTGAAAGGTATGACATACTCTTTTGAAAGGTATGATTGGTAGATCAAAAAAAAAGAAAGAAAAATGCACTCTTAGCGATAATGGGCATGGAGTGGACAGTGATAGGCCTAATCATATAATTTAGTCTCTATTAAGACATGGTGTAATTATGAATACTATTTTATGTAATGAACATCTCTCTTGAATAAATTGTAAGCCATACATTAGAAGTAGCCTACAAAATGTTTGAAAACACAGGCCAACTTGTGCAGTAGCCTGTTCACATGCTGATAGTTGTTATATTTGTTTACCTATGTTTATTTACCATGCTGGTAATTTTAGTACTTAATCTATTTGATGTTAACGGGTGAAAAATGGCTCAGCTTTTATCAATTTCTGTGATTGCTTTCCAGTCTATATAAGTCATCACTGCTGCACTGTTGCATTATTTCAGTTGCCAAATATCTTAGTGTTGTGACCACTTTCATTTCTGGTGTTAGAGCATTATTGTTTTTGGTGGAGATGTGAGAGCATCTCTAATGAGATCGCCCACAAACGTTATCCCTGCACAATCTAATCTGTAGTGTTTCATTAACTCACTGTCATTCAGCATTATATTTGCATATATTTCTCCTTCCTCTTTGTCTTTCCCCTATTTTCTCCTGTGTAAGAAACTCTTAAGCCTCTTAAAAGTCCTCCTACCTAATAGTTTTGACCTTAGGAGCTCTCTTAGGTGCTAAGATGCTTTGAGAATAACTTTTATCTTTACCAGGACCTAGTCTTATTTGTAAGGGGAAATTCTTCGAAAACGTCATTATTCTAAGAACTCTTTGTACTAGGAAGCTTTATGAATGTGGCCACAGATCTCTATGAGTTGTTAGAAGTTCCACCAAAAAGATATTTCTCCTCTAAACTTCTCACATGGTTTCATTTAAATAACTGTTGGAGGCCCAAAGAGTTCAAACTCTCCAGTATTTTACAAAAAAGCAAAGATTAGAGAAAGGTTAAAAAAAAAAAAAAGAACTTTTTTTTCTTCTCCCATTAATCATCTCATGACCGCTCAGATATATCTTATGACCCTTTGGAGGAGCCCCGACCCATAGGTTGAGAACCACTGGACTAAACCACCTAACTGTGTATAAAAAGTAGTTAAAAGTAGCTCCACCTCAACCAGCTATGCTAGTAAAAGGCTGTTTACACACTGATGCATCAGTTGTACTGCAGAACTACTACTTTTACTTGTGACACTTTTTTCCTACCTTTTGCTGTTAATATTTATGTACTTTTACTTGAGTAGGGTTTTGAATATAGAACTTGTATTTGTAACATTGTTTGAGTATTGTATGTGAATACTTCTTCCACCACCACTGTTTGCAAGCAACACAACTTGTTTTCATAATTAATATTGTTTTTAAAAGAAGCATTTATGAGCCCATTGAACCATTTCAGTGTCTGCTTCTCAATGAAAAAGATTTTTTTAAACGATGATTTTGCTGATTAAAGTGCTGAAGTGCGACATCTTTTTGTGAATAGTAATCAACAAGTGCAGGAAAACACAGTTGAATTTATCTCTCTCTCTCTCTCTCTCTCTCTCTCTCTCTCTCTCTCTCTCTAACAGCAGCAGCAGGAAACCAAAGAAGTGAGACTTATTACAGGAAATGTGTGGGTTTTCTATTCTCAAGTTTTATACCTTCATTTTTGCAAACTATTTTGGATTCCCCAAAATAACATTTGTTTCTGTTTATGAGTAAATAGTGTGTAATACTACATCAACAACAAAAATCTTCAATGTAACTCACTCGTAATAAGTCACACCTTTCCTGTTGAAATTATAACTTTTAGAATGAGTGTGCATTAGTATCTGGTGTCTGGAGGAAAATACTGGTGGATTTGTTATACTTTACAAGGTTTTTATTTTTTACAAAAAATATTTTGCATACATATGATCTTGATTTGAAGCCAAAAAATAAAGCATGACATTCTCTAAAAAGCTGTATTTTCTTGCCACTGAAAGTGAAATGAAACATGTCAGTGCATTCAGAATTTACAAGAAACAGTTTCAGTGTTTAAGCAAGTTGTATACAGCCTGAAAATAATTTTGGAAATGAAAACAGTTGAGTAGTACCTCTCATGCCCACATCCTGTTTTGAACTGAGCAGCCATCTATACAGAGTAGAGCTTTGGTTTTGGTTTTCAGCACCTGAACGTGACAAGTACCGTCTAAATGTTTATCTGACTTGAAAAATGAATGGTCCTCATGTAATTTAGATCACAATAGTCTCATTTAAAAATTCAAGGTGCTACATGAATACAGCTACTGCAGTTCAGACTGATTAATGCTAATCACACTGTGATTATGGCATGAGATAAAAACGTTTCAGTTCTTCATTCAAACTAATAGGATATAATCTCATCTATCATACATTACAATCTTATATGCATACATTCATTCAAACACATAATGCTTTTGTGCCACCACAGGTCTTAAGCACAACAGTGAGCCATGCTCACCTTAAAGGCTCAGGACCCTCTTGGGTAAACTTTGACATTGACAAATGTCAAGTGCCACAATGTCCGTCATCTCTGTGTTCCCATAAAAGCGAACACTTATTATTATTTTTTTAAAGGGTTAACCCAACCTTTTAAGTGTGGGGAAACACTTCATTACAGTGTCTATTTCTTTCTGCAACTTGTTCAGAGTATGAGAAACCTTGTTAACCCTTAGTATCAAGTAGACACAAGGAGCACGTGAATAACATGTCACTAAGTGTTTGTTCCCATCTCCTCCTCTTCAACTGATCGCTGGAGTCCAGGAATTAACTTGAAGATGTGTTTGCGAACACTGCTTCTCCTGCTTTTACGGGGCAGGGTACCAAACAAGGAGGAGATCCTTGTTTCCTCCCAGGAAGGAGAGAGGGAGCTGCTGCTGCCAGCCAAACTGGAGCTGCTGGAGCGGCCGAGGGATTGGTGATGATGGCTGGAGCTCGATGAAAACCTGCTGGAGCTGTCCTGTGAAGGAAAATCTCTGGAGAAGAAGCAGTCATCGTCTGTTGTGGTGCTGGCTGCACTGCAGGGGCTTGGAGAGTTCAGATCCCCAAACACACTGACCTGGTCACTGTCATCTGTCATCACGCTCCTGCAGCTACTGTCACTAGAAAAACGCCGGCCACAGCGGCCCATTGGGGAGCTCAGAATCGCAGAACAGTCCATTGCGAGGTGGAGGCTGCTGTTGTTCAAGTTACCTGAAAATATAACAAAGCCCCTGTTAGTAAAAGTTGCAGCTGACGAGAAGTTTGTAACAGGATGTTCGTCAGCAGCTTCTGTGTTCATGTCTCAGGGGAAGTCCTCCATCTAATTTATTCGGAGTTTACACTTCAATTCACATCAAAAACCGTGCCGCTTTAGAAATATGGTAATGGCCGTGAGAAAGGAAGTGCTGTGGTCTGACAGCTGAGCAAAGCCTCTCACCTCGCGTTAGGCGTTTTTCCTGTAATGTAAGTGCATTCAGCTCCACCAGTTTTTCACGTAGTGATTGCTGTATGGGCAAAAAAAACAAAAAAACACCATGGTTTTACTTCCAGTGAAATTCTTTTATCTTATACATTCAGAACATTTACCAATTTACCAGCAAATACAATATCTCAGTATTGGAGCACACAGTTCTTCTGCAGTGTGGGTTTAGATGTGCAATGTTTGAGTATATGCTGTTTCACACAGTGGTGTATTAATAGGTCAACCTGTAATTACAACAGTGTGGCAGTTTTAACTTTATTATTAGCAGCTGGGTTTGTATGGTTCAATGACAGCCGTTTGTAGGCTGCTTAATACAAACACAGTGCTACAGCAACAACAAACATGGGCACGGTTAAAGAGACACACCTTAAGCAGGTTCATCCTCTTCTCCAGCTCTATCTGCTTCACTACATTCCCACACACAGTCTCCATCCTGGAATCACATAATAACACATAATTACACACACTGTCACCAGAAAACACTGTTTAAATTCTCTTTTTATTCATGTGCAGTGCATTTATCATTGTGCCAACATGACAGTCTAGGAAGTTTTTATTTCTGTCACTCACTTTAGACTGTTGGTTGATTCTCTTATTAGATCAAGTATGTGCTGATGAGATGATCCTTCAATGCTGACCCCGTTGATAGTGATAATAATATCTCCTACAATGAATGAGGATGCAAAAAAAAAGGAACTAATCAATTACGAGAAGATGGCTTTGCATTGCATTTGTGCATCAGTATACAGTATGTGTTTGTGTAGGTGGAGAGTAGCGTGCATGTAGCATGTGTGGCAAGTGATTTATCTGATACTCTATGTACACCAGACACTAAGGTCTGACGGTTTTGCATGCATATTAAGGTCTGTGTAAGGCCTGTAAAGAAGATGTGGGTGGTTCACCTGCGGTCAGGCCAGCATTCTCAGCAGCGCTGTCCTCCTGCACCTTGCGCACAAATGTGCACATCTCCACTGCAGAGCTGTCCTTCAGCTGCAGGCCATAGGTCTGCAACAAGAGACAATTTTGTCATGAAAGCTGCCAAAGCAATACTTTTCCACAGTAAAATCGTCTTAAACATGGAGTGGGCATTACTCTAGAATAAGAAATTAAAAAGCATGTCAACGATGCATGTGTACTTCATCTTAATGATTATAAAATGTGATAACACTTACCTGAATTTCAAAACCAAATGTTTCATTGTCTTGCTTTTCCAGTATAATTGTGGTCCTGTGCAAAAAAAAGAGAAAATCAATATTTCAGGAACTGCTCTTTAATTCTCTTTCAGTGAAAAAATCTATTGCAAAAACAACAAATGCAATATATAGTATTTTATATGTAGTAAGGCTGTATGATAAATTGCACATCAGATTTGATATATTTACCTTTGTGGGTCAGAGTAATCAACCAGTGAGTTGGAGTGGGTTAGTTTGGGCTGCAAAAGGAGAAATGCAGAGTTCCTCTTTAAAACAATATAATAGATTTAAGTTTTAAACCTATCAGGAAACTAGAGAAGTTGTTCAATGTGAGAACAGTTTAATCATATAGTGTTACATAACTCAAAAGATTAAAATTGTTAAAAGGCTTTTGGTCAGTTGCAGGGAGCTGCTGGGTTTTTGTTGCATAGTTTGTGGTAAATCAGTGAACTGCTTCTCATTATAAAAGAATACTGTATAAGAAAAATCTCATCTAATCTAATTTTTATGCCAGCGTTTCATGATATTTAAAGTATAGTGTGTTGACACTATATATTCCAGCTATATATTACACTTGATTTATTGTCTCACCTTGCGTACTCTGGGCAGAGAGCTGGTGTTCTGCCGGTGTCGGTCATTGTTTCCCCTCAGTGAACGTCGGTACCACAGGGAACTTTTCTTCTTCAGAGTATTATCCCCAATGTAATTCTCTTGGCTGCTCTGGCGTTGAAGTCCATTGAAATTCATGGTGGATTGCATGGTAGAGTAGTCCTCAAAGCACCATCATGTCCTGCTGCAGCAGCTCTTCAGTGATTGTGTGACCCTGTCCCGCTTTGCAGCCAGAAGCTATATGTGTCAAAGCGGAAATCCACATCATGTGATGTCTGTGGTGGACCTGCATCTGCAGATCACAGCCTCACATACCTTCTTTCCTGTTCACCTCTTCTGACTTTTTTTTTGTTCTTCTTTCTCTTTCTTGAGAAGGGCAGATCTGCTGTTTTGAAAAGCAAAGGAAGGAGGATGTTTAAGCCTTTTTCTTATTATGCCCCTTCAAATAATCCCTTTCCCTTTTTGCAGTCTTAGCAATTCGATTTATGGTCTGTCAGAAACCAGCAATGCATGAGCAACTGCCACCTCACGCCTCCACCAGCACCTGCTTCCAGCCTCTCTCACTCTCAGTTTCTCAATGGGCTAAGCCTCAGTCTAAGCCTGAGTCCTGTGTTCTGCCAAGCAGGGAGACTTGTCTCATGAGGACAGACAAAAGGCTGATTTAGCTCGGGGCCAGTGTCACACTCCCCAAACAGACAGCATGGGTCACTGGGCCGAAGGCATCAGACACCGTCGGTTCAAAAGGGAAATCACACGCACAGGACGGCAGTCAGGGAGACAATGGCTGATGGGTTAAAGAAAACTGAACCACAGAGTACAAACCTTCTCCCACTACCACACCCATGCCTACAATAGGCACACTGTTTGTTTTTCTGCAGGAAAAGAATATCATCTTTCACCATGCACAAAAGCTGCACTTCTTCGGTGGCCAGAAAATCAGAGAAAAGGGTTAGTTCACTTTGAGCCTCAGTTCTTTATATATGAACCAAGGAGAAATACTCCTTAACTAGCAGATTGCCTCACAGCAATCCCCTCTGCCCCACTAACCCTCAGCTCAGCCGACCACGGGGCTGTCTGGAACACAGAAGTCCCATTTCACCAGGACATTGCAAATTCCCATCCACATTTTCACTTCTGTAAGTACAGAAAATAATACATGTTCTCTTCATTGATAGCATGCACTCTCCTGCTGCTTGAGTAAGTAAGTAAGGAAGACAACAGAATAGGTTCACATTTTTTGAAGTCTATCTTAAAACAATACTCACATGCCCATATGTACATTGAAACAGTTATGGGTCTCTGTAATCATTCCTCCTGTCCATACTGGCTGCATGTTTTGTGTTAAAATGCATTCTAAAGTTCAGCTGAAACTAACATGAGGCTACAGTAGTATTTGCTAATCAAATCAAGTGTTATCTTCCAATGTTACAGTCTTTTTTTAGTACAAAATTCCCTCTTTCTGTTTTGTTATTGAACATTGTTTCTTTAATGAGCTGTTTCATAACTGTTTCAGTGTACATATTGGCACATGAGGGTTGCTTAAAGGTGACCTTTTAAGTAGTTAAAATAGCAACAAAGCTAAAACTAATATCATTTTGTCAATTTGCAACTGGATCCCTTGCTCAGTGTTATCACTATGGGGAAGTTTTCAAATGTGCCTCATAAACCTCCTGTAAGTGACACTGTGTGATCTCCCTTGTCTGTGGTGACAGGCAGCACAGTAATGAATCCGTTAAAGCAACTCGCAGCACAATCTTAAGGCGTTGACTCATCTGCGTAGTGCTGATGGCCTCCACATTTCAGCTTTATTTCCTCTGTCTAACGGCCACATCTACATCATAAACAGTGTACACAGAAGTAGAACCGAAAGCGGAGATGAGTCATGTCAGTTAAGGTAAAGTGTGATGGGGGAATTAAAAATGACCTGCTTCAGATAAGTTGCTCCGGGAAATTCTGTCCTACATGCAGCAATGTGCACAGCTCTGCACATTCAGGGCTTTCAAAATCACAATTGAGACATTTTATACTAAAAAAAAAAACACGCCTCATCTTTCAATCATGAAAAAAAAAAGACATGAAAACAGTTCGCTCCATGAAAAACAGTTTATTGACCCACTGATATCATTTATTTCTATACAGAATAAATAGTGCAAGAGAAAAGGTACAATGCAATGGCATGAAATCTGAGCAACAACACAAAACTGTTCCACATAAATCAAAAATTTGAATCTAAATAACTGGATGGTTTTATGATGATTTTATGAAAGCAGTATCACGTTTCTTAATATCTAGCTATTTCATATACAATATATAAAAAAAGACACCAGTCAGAAATTGCACATAGTGATCACTCCTCTTTGGAATGACTGATAGGTCTTTATAAGCTTAGCTATCAGTTCTTCTCTGTGTCGCCTGTCTGATTCTTGGAGAAGCAGATATGACACAATAGACAAAATATAAGCTTGGCTCAGCGTAGATCCAACATCACATGAAAAAAACAAAAACAAATTTATACCACAAGTATTTTCAGTGGACACAGGCAGAGCCAGTCGCTTTAATACTGCAATATTTCCTATCTGTATTCTGCAACACATAAAGTCGAACGATTCCATGATTGAAGTCAACTAATCATTTCACAGAAAGAAAAAAACGAAGACTTGCACATGAACTGATATTTGCCAAGAGAGCAACAGGCTACTGTACATAGCTTATTTTCAAGAGGCAACATAGCTGATACAGGACATCCAGTCATCATGACACCTTCATAATAGGAGAACACTTACATGTGTCAACGCTGATCCCAAGCATCTACATGGAAGTATGTAACTCGCCTTCGCAACTAAAAACATGAACATTAACTGAGGATGTAGAGCTAGACAAGAATGAAAAGCCATGATGGCTGGGAAACATGGAACGGTTTTCTCCACAGCACCGGTTTCACAAACACTACAATAATTCATCAGATTCACATCTTCAAATACAGGATCAGTTCACATGATATGAAACACACACAGTCACGTGCACACACAGACACACCTGCACACATGTGAGCACATACAAGCACACATGAAGAACAGATTTACCCGTGGGCACTTTCCCTAAGACAGACAATGGCATTAGTGATCATATGTGCACCCGTCACCCAAACTGTGCTCTCCAAGTGAAATGTCTTAAACTGATTTGACTACAGTACCAATGACAATGTATACAATTAACACAATATACTTTACTTCTACATCAGCCTTTTGGTCTGTTATGTTTTCTCATTATCTTCTTGTTTTATGATTTTATCTTTAGCTTTATCAAGATCTTTATCAAGATCTAATCTTATCTTGGTCTTTGCTTTCATAACAATTATCTGGTACAACAGGAAACCTGCTCTAACACTGCATCGGGCTTGTAAAATGGAGTGTTTTTCAGCATGTACTGTACGTAGTTGTTAGATTTCCCTGTTAAAAAATACATTTGAGCCAGCGTTAACAAGACTGAATTTAACTTCTGCATTAGGGTAGCTAAGATTTTATCATTTCAATAACATGTCTCCAGTGTGAATAAATATATTCGAGAAATACAAAACATAACATTCATGAACATTCAGAGCAACTCTTTTCAGCAACTTAAAGCTTTAAATGTGCAAAATTTATAGCAGGAGTTCACAGCGGTACTTCTCTTTACATAAAGGACAAGACGAAAAAGTCTATAGCCACTGATCCCATGAGGCTGTTAAAATATGGAGAGACAACTTTGTAATTCTTACCACTAGTCAGGCTAAATATTTAAAGTTTGGCCTGAGGGCGGCGCCAGAGAAATGGTCACGTTTTTAAATAATCCAACACGGTTTCCTGTGATGATTTTAGGATAGCCCCAGACTTGGCTTAACTCTTATTAGTTTCAGCTGGACTCTGTCAACCTCAGTTGTATGCAAAGTCAGGGGATCAACGAAGTTATTAGGGTTCATCCTCTGGGGACCATGAATGTCCGTGCAAAAATGTCATCGTTATCCATTCAATACTTGTCGAGGTTTTTTGACCAACAGAACGAGCGACTGTCCTTGCTATCCACGGAGCCAATAGCTAGAACTAAATCACACTAAAAAACCCACTTAAAGATATTTAGCTAAAGGATGTCTTCCACTTGGAAATGCACAGTTGTATTCCTGTTAAGTGTATAGAAGCCTTTCCACAGAGTTTTCAACAAACTATTTATCTACAATAGTACTATAATACTATGCAAAAGCACTTTAAAGTTACGATTCTCAGGGATAGTCTGTACATGTGTCATTTAAAACCAGTCAGAACCAGTTAGGGTGTCTTATCCTCTCTTCTTTGTGATTGTCAGTTAGCACACTACCTACCCAGCAATACTTTGTTTGTTACAAGATATGGCACGAAAACATCACAATGTGCAACTTCAAGCTTTGGGCACTTAAATGTCTGAGGTAGCAGAATAATCTGTATATACATTATACATATTCTTATTTCATATGGCTCTTCCTACCAAAAGTTGTTTGGTTCAAATTGGTTTATTAGGTGTCTATGTGCAAAGCATCCACAGACACCCTCTACAATACTTTGGCACCAAAAACAACCTGAATCTGCTCTCTGAGGGTGAACAGTGTGGTTGTGTCCTGAAGAGGGCAGCCTTAGGCAGTTAGAACGAACAGTTTCTCCCTGTTTGCCTCCAACAACTCTCCAGTCCTTGGTGTTGCACCAGTGCCAGCACCAGTGCTGATCTGCAGGGCAACAAATCGAACTAATCTTTGACGTCCTTGATGACAGACAGCTGAGACACAGTTTTCTTGACCCGCAGAGCAGTGAGTCGAGCAGCAGGGTTGGCGTACCAGCACTCTCTCATCAGTTTGCCTATCACACGCAGAACCTGGTGTAGCAACAAGGAGACAGTATGGTTTATATAAAAGCCAAAGTGTCACTTTATTTAGAGAATAGGCTGAAGTGTCAGCTTCTTACCTTGAACAACATAAATACCAAGAGCTTCAGTTATATGTACGTTGAATCTCCTATTGGTTATTATCCAAAAGGACTGATCTAACCTCTTTTCTTGATCCTGTACAGATAACTTAGCTACAGTAGGCAACGTTTTTGATATAACATTTTATTTGGTGGCCAAAAATGAATAATGTGATATGTCAGAATAACAGTCTTAGCCCAACTATTCCTCTGTTAGGTACTGGTTCAAAGTTAAATGAGTGGAAGCAGATCCAACCAATAAGAAGTCTGAGACAAAAGGGCATGACCCCGTCCTGTCAATCACTCCTAGTCAGTTACCTAAGGGGAAGCTAAGAAAAAGTTTCAGGTGCGTCATTCCTCCTGTGCTGGTATGACTTTGTGGAGATTTGACGTCTTTCCCCCCAAGCTTACATAAGCTTTTAAGGGAATTTATGGTTTCCAGCATTCCTTTCCTTAATAATAACATTGGACTCACCAAATGAATTGCTAAGAAGCAGTCAGACAGGGCAAGAAACACAAGCAGTTAGAGAATCAAACAGGTTTTTAAACAAGCATCCAGGTTGAAAGGGAAAAAGAAGGCGAACTGTAAAAATATTACCCAGATTTACTGGTTCATCTTTGATCTACCTTACTTAAGGGTTCAGTATGCTTCAAACAAACTAGTTTGTACAATGTGTCATCCAAACATGTCTGAAAGGAAAAAAGCATTTATACTTCTTCTGACTGGCCACACTTTAATTAATAAAGAGCAACAAGACGCGATCATTCAAATGGGCATAACGGCACACAATTTCATCTACTAGTCTCTCCTAACCACTGGATGTTCGACCATCCGACAAGCACTTGTTTTGTAGCATACTGAGGCCTTTACTGTAGTCATACTGTAAATCATTGGGCAAAGTTTTCCTGTGCAATGAGAGATTATTACCGACATTTCGGGGGTGCTCACTTTTGATTATACCTCCAAATAAAGTGGTTTAGACAATCTGGCAAAACAGCTGTCTGACCGCTTGTGTTTCTTGCCTCATTGTACTTGATGTCATCGTGTTCCCAGATCTCTGCAGGTACTTTGGCGAGTACAATGTTATCATATCTGATAAGAAATACTGGTGAAAATTACAAATCACTTTGCTGATTCAAATTGTTTTGTTTGGTTCAGTTCAAAGATTTGTAGTCACTAACCATGTAAATGTTGTTCAGGCTAACCAGTCTCATCATAGTTCAGACAGGCTGTTTCTTACTGTTTTCAGATCAGTAGTAAGATCAGTCTGTTTTGTTCAGTTCAGCACAAACTACGGCGATAAAAGCACTGTTAATAATCTTAAAAGCTCATCAATCTGCAACACAGTTATTGCGTCGTGATTGTTTCTTTGGCTTTTGCGGTCTTTCAGTAAGCTTTTATCCATGAAGTAACAACTGAGCTGAAGACAGTGCTTTCAGTCACCAGTGAGGGGAGCTCTAATGCTGAAAGCTACTAATTCAGTCAGTTTAAATGATGATTCAGGATAGTCGGTTCAGTTTGTGGATTAAAAATGTGTTCATACGTGCACTGAACACCTCTGCTACAAAAAGAACGCCTGCGTTGTAACAAACCAGATTTATCCTCTAAGCACATGGCACGTTAAGTCTGTTTTTGTTTTGTATCTGACTTTTACAGTTTCATACACACACTATCAGATAAAGTTTTCTCTCTCACCTCGCAGCTCTGCCACTGGTTGGGAATGTTGGGTCTGAGTTTCTGCTCACACACCACCTTCCTCATGTCCTCAATGGTCGGATCAGAAGGCACCAGGTCATAATAAGGCAGCTGGAAATCTTCATTAAGTCCTGTGAAAATAACAAAGATGGAGATTTTTTTTTATCACGCCTCATGACACACAGGATTGATGTTGTGCAGTGTACTGAAAAACAGGATATAAAGGACCTAAAATTAGCATGCGAAAGACAATTACAGTTACTGTTACAGTGGTGTCATGTATGTACTATTAGTGTCACAGTGCAGTTTTGCTGATGATTAAATATTTCTATAAATATCGATAAACAAGTGGGAGTTTACATGTGCATGTGTCATTTAAGGTACCCCTAACAGAGCATCTTCGGGCCAGTTCCCAAAACACCAGGCCTAGCGAGTAGATATCCGCCCGCTTGAAAGACTCGAAGCTGGTCATATTGATTGTCTCATCCAGGATTTCCGGGGCCATGTACCTGCAGAGGACAAAATAATTAAGGCCTAATGAGATAAAACGCCCAGTACTTCTTGGAATATTTCCTTAACTGGTTTGTGAGTGGGTTCATTGTAAATCTTGTCAGAGTCATGATCTCTGAATTGAAAATCATACATTTGGAGAAACTACGGAAAAAAAACAAGCACAGTTCACTCCGAATGCAAAGAGATCCAAACATTATGTTTCTGGGACCTTGAACAACAAAAACATTATCTTTAAAATCTAAACTGACAGCACTCATTGCTGATTTATGGTTTTAGTTTGACAAGGATATCAGTCTACGGGATACTTTACAGTTTGTACCATTAGGAGTCACTAAAGTCAAAACATTTTAAATCCTACACATACAGAGTTTAAGTTTGGTCTATATAGATAAATACATGTATCATACATGATACATATATCACTTTACCAGAAAAATGTGTTTTTACAATAACTAGTTGCATCCATCCTGTTTGCTTTAACTAATAAGTTGAGGTTTCATGTCCAGTATTTTTCCTCAATAGGCCTTCAACAACACTGGTTGTTTCATTATTGCATTACACACAACCAGCTAACATTACTCTGTTAACAAACAGTACATTATTTTAGGAATGACTAATGGGACTGAATGTGCATGACACAGTGGAAACTCACTGGGTTTTTGATTATGGATTCTGCTTTTCTTGCAGAAAACAGTGCAGAGGAAGCTGGATCACTCCGTGTTGTGAGCCAATAAAAAGTATTGTAAAATGTAAAACACATTGACTTTGGAGAAACTTAGAAATTGACTACTATGTAAACTTCATAGGAAATCTAGCACATCAAATAAATTGGACCAGGTTTGAAGTCACTTTAGTTATATTTCATGTTTCTATTTTCTGTGTGTTAATTGTATGTTGCATTGTGACGTAAATCCAACCTCTTGGTTCCCACTCTGTGGTTGGACGGTATGTCAATGGTGTTGGTGTTGGAGTCGTGTTTCACAGCCAAGCCCAAATCTGCGATGACTGCAGTGCCGTTCTTCTTCACCAGGATATTTTTAGACTTTAGGTCTCTGTGAGCAATGGCAGGTTTCCCTAGAACCAAGAAGGCCACAAATATGGTTTTAGGCCCAAAAATGTGCTTTATATGAAGACAAATATTTTTCATCTTTCAGTGAAAATAAGCTAAATCTGGCAGGATTAATGGAGCAAAAAAAAAAAAAAAACTTCTTCACCAATGTTTTGTAGTATTCTGACATACATAACATTACCAAATCAAATTATCACAGCCATCAATGAAACTTAATGTTAATGAAATAACACAGCTGAATTGTGTAATTACTGTAGTGCTGAAACAATTAGTCAATTAATCGATTAGATCAACAGAAAAATAATCACCATCATCAACAAATTTCATGATCAATTAATCTTTTAAGTCCTTTATCAAGCAAAATACCAACCATTTGCTGGTTCCATCTGCTCAAAAGTGAGGGTTTGCTACTGTTCTACATGATGCATGTTCTATATGATTTTAAATTGATTATTTTTGGGTTTCGGGCTTTTGGTTGGACATGTGAAGACATAACTTTGTGATATGGGAAACTGTGACCATTTTTCACTATTTTTGACATTTCAGAGACTAAATGCCAATCAATCAATCAATCAATCAATCAAAAAAGGAAAAAATAATCTTTTGTTGCAGCCCTAAATCACAATCTAATTTATCAATTGACAAACTGTTTTGAGGATACATAGGCCGATCATTATTGATGGAATCAAGGTTAAGACCATTATTTAGTATATGGTGGGTTTACTGCGCACACAAGTGCCATAATTGTTTGAATGAATATGAGGTCAGTGCCCAAGAATTCATGTTCTTCATTCACTTAATGCAGCCTTACCCTGTGTTCCAATGATTTCCATGTGGAGATGCGCCAGGCCACTGGCTATGGACAAAGCAAGGACGATCATGCCTTCCACAGAGAGTGTGTACCTGTTCAGGTAGTCATACAGGGAGCCATGCTCATGGTACTCTGACACCAACCAGAGCTGGGTCCACGAGCCATTATCTGCAGCACACAGCAAATAATACAGTCACATGTTGGCACATTTATCTCATAACTGTCATGTGAACTTGATTAACTTTGGTCAGTGTATCTGAATCTCACACCTTTGTTATCAGCAGCAATGAAGCCCAAGATGTTCTCATGTCTGAGCATGATGGTCTGATAAATCTCTGCTTCGCGAAACCACGACCTCTCGTCCCTGGAGGAGAAGATCTTCACTGCCACATCCTCTCCTCGCCACTTTCCCCGCCACACCTCCCCAAATCGACCCTTCCCAATGGTCTCCTGCAGGACAATGGTCCGAGCTATAGTCCGCTGGACCAGCAGTGGCAGACCTGCAAGACACAAAACAATTATTTCCACCAGGAAGACCATGCGCTGATATTGATATGTAATCATTTCATATTACTTGCTTCACATTTATTAAAGTCTTGTTGAGTTTAACCCGGGATAAATCAAACAGTCTGTATCATCATATCTGTTAAGCCAGCTGGTGTTTCTCTTACCTGATCCAGAGCCCGAGGTGCTCATGTCATAGATCAGATCTTTGAGACATTTGTCGGGTGACATGAGCATCTGGTCATCCAGAGGCTCCTCTGGGTCCTGCTTGCGGGCTCTGTTGTAGGCACAGCGGTGGCCCTGCACAACAAACACACCCAGCAGGATCCCCACACACAACAGGCAGGAGGGCACCAGGATCACCACAGCGAGCTGCAGCCTGCTCCAGCTGGGTTCTTCCAAAGGCCTCTCTGATAACACACACACACACACACACACACACACACACACACAAAACATGACAATGCAGTCAATATTGTTAGCAAAGCACTGTTCCCTGAAACTGAATTCTCAAGACAAAGAATCAGTAGAATGAGACGGAATTTGCAATTATGTTCATCACTGAGCTCCGCATGATTGTTGCACCCTCTGGTGGTCGTTGTTGATTATGGCATTAGGTGTGTTGTGTACAAGAGAGCGTGGACTGAAATCATCTTCTCAAGTGGACAATATTTCATCAGTGGTGCATAACTACTGCTGAAATATGCTGATGTACTACATTTCAGAGAAACACTCTTCTGACCTTAACGTAAGCTCAGCAAAATCAAGCCATCACCCTGCCAACAATCTTAAATTGGAAGGAAATTGTAAATTTGGCAGATGCAAAGTTATGTCGGCCAAAAAAATTTGTTTTTCCAAAGTGCCAGACATTTTCGTCACTGCCCATAAATGTCATTAATCAAAAGTAATGAAGAAAAAGAGATACAGAGGCAAAATCTGTTAGTGCCAACAAACATTTCTCCAAAAAGTACAAATCAAAAAAAAAAGTTTCTCACAACACACTTCTTCAATTAAAATAAGTGACATGCACTGATCAACAACAGGTGCACTACGATACTTTGTAATAAATGATGGGTTTGGCAAAACAAAGTAACCTGACATTTCTATCTCTGACCTTCATTCTGTCTGTGGGTGGACAGAGGAGACGTGGACACAAACAAAAATAACAGAGCTGGTGGGCACTGTGATAATATGAGATTTAGACATGCTGACAAGATAATGCACATTGAACACTGTAATAGCATTGTAGCATAGTACTACAATTAAATTATATAGCTCTGGGAAAACAAAAAGAATTTTGCACTAGAAAGACTAACATTGGAAGATACCCACTTGATTTGGCCAACTTAGATTGCCTCATATTAACTTCAGGAATGATTGCAGGAACTAATAGCTCTTTCAACATACACACGGGCATGTGAGTATTGTAATTATAACCCAAACCTAATAAAGTGGTTCCACGTTTCTTTAGCCTTTTCATCTTCTCAAATCCCCAAAGCATGAAATGTCCTCCCCAGGAGTGCCTCAAACATGCAACATCTGCAGATGGCCCAATGTGCAAAGCAACACGTCGCGAACTAAACCACAGTTTCTTAAGACATCTTTAGCCTTTTACCTAAATACATATCCTGCCATGTGTCCAACTGGAGCTCAGCAGATATGGTGCAAAACAAGACTCTCCTCTCCTCTGGCCCAGTGGCAAAAGACCTTCTGCAAACTGCAACTGTTTTTTGACTCTTAGGTGACTCTGGGTCGGGTCAAGGAGGTCATCTCAGCAGTCGTTTCTACTTTCAAACTGTTAGTATGACACAACATCTAAATAAATGTCTGGAAATTAGGGATAGAAGAACACAGAGGCCATCCCGGTCAAAGTGTTAAAAGACAATGAACTTAACTAAACTGTAAAAATAGCTACACAAAACCATTACATATAACTTCACCTTATGACTGTAAATGCAGTCTGCTATTCAGGCCTGTATAGAAGTCGCAGCAAGGGAACTGATGAACATTAAGTCTTGATGTATACAACATAAATAACACACCGGATGAGCTCACATGTTGATATTTAGCAGAGCAGTGGAACAGATTGATTGTGGTGTCCTCATTCACAATCACCACCATCACAGCCTCAGGGTGCTGCCCTGACCCATCTCATCAACAGTCTGCAGCACATTACACTTTAAATCTCCTGTATCACCTCTACATTTTATGAAAGTGACCACTGTCAATGCCATATAACTTATTTTTAAGTATTTTAGATGAATAAATCAGTGGAGGGAAAATCACCTAGTTTCTTTCTTTCATTCAGTGTCAAAAATTAAAAATGGTCTAATGTTTATTTAAAACTATGACCAAGATGAAATGTCAAAAGTTTAAAAATGCAGAAAGGGGACATTTAGGCTGTTCTTGTCTAAGAGGTACAGAGTTCTAAGGCGCGCATGCAGCACCTGTAAATATGAATATAATCACCAACATATAGAAGTGTTTTCCTTTAGTACAATCGATTTGGGTGCTCCGCCTAAATAATCTGATTTATTTAACACAACTCCAAATAGACCCCATGTCCAACATGCTAACCATGTCAACTTCACAAGGCCATAATATGTCAGATGTGTGTGTTTTTCAGCTAGTTGTGAAGTTCTGCCCCCAACTGGCCAAAAAAAAAAACACTGATTAATGCAGCTTTAACAAATCTGATTTACACTCTTTATGAATTATCCAATTCACATAAAGTATTCTACTGTCATGAACTCAAACTGGATACGTTACAAATGAACAGAAAAAAATACAATACATTAAACATTGCAGCAGTGTAACACAGCAAAACCACTATGAACCACCATGCTAAGTGTGCTAACTCTGACCTCCCAGTGTTTTCCACTGAACTGCATATCCACAGGTGTGAGTAAATCCTCTGCTTTAAGGCCAACTTCCACCCAGCAGACCCATGAGAGGCTTTTAACTTGCAGCAGGACTACATGCCTGACAAAGTATTTATTTATAAATCAGTGGAGGGAGGGGGAGGATCACTAACTGCCGTCCCTTTGCCTCTGCCAGATTTGTTATGTCACAGGATCTAGTAGGATCAGCATCCACCTCGTCTAGCCGGGGCCAGAATGAGTGGGAAATCCCACACTGATTGGGCTGGCATTGCTGTCGAATGAATACTGTAACTACTGAGCAATGTGACATTAACTGACTGTCTGATGGGGATGAATCCATATGTATTAATGAATATTCATCTTTATTGGTTTAAATTAAAATACATTCATTAAGAGACAACCAGAGATAGAGACAAGATTGCATCAGTTCGAAAACATCATATTGGCCGTACCTGGGTGTAGGTGCAGAGTCTCATTGTTGCAGAAGTCAGTGAAACAGCAGTTCCTCTTGGAGACATTTCGGGAGCTGTAGCAGAAGACCTGGCCCTTCATCTCAGAGGGCGACAGGCAGGACTTGACCGTCTCCTCCTTCCCGTCAATCAACATCACAGAGTTCCAGCAGGCGCCGTCTGCGGCCGTCTCGCAGGTGTGGTTGGCGCACAGCTGGCACACACACTTCAGACCTGAAACACATTGCATTAGTCAAGACGGTTTGATAAGAATTTTCTTTACAAACACTTTCTGCCAGACACTAGTAAATTCATTGATTTGTAAAATCACTTAGGGGGAAAAGGACACTAGACATTCATTCAACGACTGTCACAGCCAGCGTTCTTAAACTCTTTAGAAGAAGGATGCTCCTGTTACGTAAGGAGGTCCATGATTTTAAATAGCTGGAGGTGGAGGAACCAGAGTAATGCCTCTTAGTTTAACACCCAGATAATCTTGTGTTCTACTTGGAGCTGCTGTCATTGTTTGTTTGATAAGACTGTGAGTGATTGATAAGCAAGCTTGCACTGCCTGCTCACTGGAAAAAACTGGAAATAAACTGTAAGAATATTATCTGTTATTCAATTAAACTATTTTTAATATATGCAGTAGCTCGGATTTATAACTGTGCTACCCATAATATTGTAAGTTTAACTCATATTATAAAGTTGTAAAAATATGTATCATAAACTTCACTGACAAAACAGTAACTTTATGATAATTTGAAGCATATGAAAGCTAACTGCAATCCAGTACATCTCTGCCATGAAGTTTACTTTTTTGTTGATTTTGCCTCCCTCATGTATGCAAATGGGGTGGACAAAACACTCTTCAATATAATGCAGTCCAGTACAGCACCACCCACTATGACCCCAATAACAAACATAAAGTGGAATGCAGTGGAAACAGAAAATGTATAAAAGTAAAAGTAGAATTCATAGCAGAGCTGTTGTATTGGATTGCATTAAATTGTACAGGCAGACCTAACAAAGAGGCCAGTAAGTGTTTATCCTTATGAAAATTGGTGGCTGTTGTCTGAAATGTATGTCCTGTGTGCAGTTAGTGGTTTGCAAGCCAAAGTGTTGTTGTAACAAAAGCATTCCCCAAAACTATTTTCGTCATGAAGATTCACTGCTGATGCAAAGCATCTTGTGACAGTATGTCACCTCTTTGTACAGCTTTACTCTTGTCAGTTTCACACCTTTATTTGTCATGTATCATTTTCATCAATTACTTTGGTAATTGAACTTCTAAAGAAGCAGATGTCTGAAATTAACACCTGGTTGACATGAAACTAGGAAGTACCTCCATGATTTTGTTTTTGAATTTTCTAATATGATTGCATTTGAAATTGATTTTGTGCCCTCTACCACTTAATGTGAAGCCCATTTGGCCAATTTCCAACAAGTCCTCAAGAGTAGTGACAGTTATGGAAGTAAGTGTTATTCACATTGCACACGTCAAAGACATACATGTGGCCATACTGCTGGAATTATAGAACGTACAGGAATAAGAATGATTAAAAAAAGGAAAAACAATAGAAATATCATTACAAAATAAAGTGCTTATGATGTAAAAACCTGTAACCTGAACTCGGGATCATCTGTACTGTTTTAAGGTTTTCAAGGAGGCAATTCAAAAGCCACAGACTCTCTGATTTTAACCTGAACTTGGGAAATATTAAAACATACTTAACCCAATACTAATTCTGAACCCTACAGACAACCAGTGTTGAAAGGGTATAATTAGAGTTATTAATGAACTGTGTGAGGATTTTGTGAAATGTCTGACAGTGGCATTTTTGACCCATTGCGGCCTGGAAGTGGAGCGATGTAAGCATGTATACTGCACATGAATTGCAATCCAAGGAGGGAAAAAAGACATTACTAAATCTTTTCCAGATAAGATAAACTGGATACATTTCTCAACTGATGTCTAGTCCCTTAGAGTTGCTAAACAATTCAGTAAGGAGGAAAGGCTGTTAAGGTCATACAGCTTAAATGAAAGATACATCTGCAAGTCATCAATGTAGCAGTTATAAAAAAAAAACAAATAAATAAAATAAAGTTTAATACAAAGCTTTATATAAAATGAGAACAGGGTGGGATCAAGGATTGACCCCTGGGGCACGCCACAACACAACTTTCTTATTGAACAGATATGAAGAGAAAAATTTTGAGTATCATCCCCGAAATACCCAGCCAGTGTTGCAGCTCATCAACAAAGATGGAGTGATAAACACTTCAAAGGAAAAGGCTGACATTGTTCTATATTTTTTTTAAGGTCAACAAATGCCATGAAAAAAACAAAACGAGCAATCTGTTAGTCAGTCTGCGTTGACCTTGTGGCAGTCATTCCTAAGTTAACTTGTACCTACAGAAGATGTAATTATATAAAAATGGGTCACAAATATATAGTTTTCATTACCACTCAGTAATTTCCAGAAACAGCCACGCACTGTAGTTTTTAGCAAATGTTACTCATAAAGGAATAAATATTGCATTAATTGGGACTATTTTCAGCTGCAAATCAATATACATTTGGTGCACCGGTGACTATTTAAAGCACAAAGATGGTGTAGGATTGACTCAAAATAAACAACAGTGCCCATGTTAATTGAAATGAAGGAGCACAACCCAGCGGGTTTAAATGCATCATTAGCTTTAGTCTGTCAATGGGATTTAATGACATTTAGACAGATACAGAATACCACCAACCTAATATTTTAAAGGTCTTGGTAAAGTAGTAAAACACACCTCAAATCGGTAGGCAACAGAGATCAGGACTTCCGTTCAGGGGAAGGCTATATATGACAAAAATGTTTCTCTTTTACAGCATAGCTGGGAGTTGCTTGGCAACAACTTTGTCAAGGACACTGATTATTAAATGAAGTTTGACAGTATTGTAGCTCTGTAACTGAGGTATAACAAGTTATTTTTAAAGCAAATGCATGACTGAGCATTGGTGTTAGTGTTTAATAGTTTCTTTAATACTTGAATCATGTATGGTGGCAGGAAAGTAATATGTTCCCATTTTTCTCCATTGTTTATCATTATTAGAAACAAACAGACTGGTTTGGGGAATAGGTGCCATAAACACCAAAACTGTGTTCAGTTTCTCAAAACATAACAATCAGAAAAATCACAAACTGGTGTCCTGCTGGAACAAAAAACTCCACACCAAGGACAGCGAAAAGAAAAACAACCGTCTTTTTCAACACAGTATATCAAATTCATTTAATAGTTTAAATTAAATAAACATAATATTTTAGTCTGTTTACTGCTCCATATCTTGCCTGTCATTTACATCAGGCCATATATTTTTTTTGTCACATTAGATCACACTTTGGATAAAAAAAATCTTTGCATGACAAATCCAGCCTTGGTGTCCCTCTGTAGGGTTAAGTTTAGCATCCAAGGTGAAGTCTGTGGAAATTTGTGTTGGCAGACCTTCTAATGCCACACAGGAAAAGATTCCTCACTCCCCTTAACGAATGATGAGCGTGGTGGAAGGTAGAGCTTTGATATTATTGGATGGGACTAAAGCCTGAAGGTTGCTCTACGCTCTGATATAACGTCACACAGAGTAATATGAGGCTATAACAAAGTTGGGGAACTGTTGCCTCCATAGACTTTCCCACCTTATATTCACACATCCCTACATCTCACAGATGCATTTCCTACTCTCTCTGCTTCCATTTGTATGACATACAGCAGGTGTCCAACCTGGAGAGTCCCTGTACATGTGACTTCATATTGATTATGGATTCAAAAGTTCTGCATCTCATATCAGCATATTTCGACATAACGAATGAGCCACAACAAACACAACTAACTGTGTGAAGACGACCAGAAATGCAATCTGTCTTTTTTTAACCTTTTTTTTTTTTTGTAGCTGTTTTGTAGCAGTACAAATTCATCATAAAAAGCTGAAAAGCAGCTTCCCTCAATCCTGGAGGAGATATGAGTCAAAAATGTGTTTACTCCTAAACTTTGAAGGATAACCAAATAGGTGTCTCTAAGAGTCAGTTAAAACTGAATTCCTTCTATGAGACGCTGAATGATGCAGTTCCAGTTCAGAGAAGTGTCATGCTGAAAGACCTGTACTTTTGCAGAATCTTTTTACCACAGAGGTCTTCATTGATCGATTGATTGTTATGAAACCTCACACATCATATTGAAGATGAAGCTATTACACAGAGGGACAGAATGCACCACAGTACTAATACTTAGAATACCCTTTATTTGAACTCTGTATTTTTAATCTACCTGCATTATGCAGCCTGTTTCGTGGAATGAGGGCATCTCATCTGAATTTGTGTGTTCAAATTTATTTAACCAAAGAAAGTGTGAAATAAGTGCACTTTTTTTCAAGTTTGTGTTAATGTCTTATTCTAAGCCTGAACCATTAGCAACCAGAAAACAAAGGAAAAGGTTCAGCACACAGCAAGTATTTCTGTCTTATTAGACAGACAAGCTTTCAGTCACACACCCATTTATCAGGACACAAACCAGGACAAACCAGGTGGACGACAGCAGTAGGTGCAATGTGCTAGTTTATCTGTTTATGAACTAGTACCTGTTAACAAATCAGGTATAGCAGGTGAGTGGCTGCTTGTTTTTATGACTCTAAATGTATAGGAGGCATTTGTGTTGCCAGCAAATGCAGCATTACAGCCTGGGGACCACCACTTGCAGCATCAATTGGGGTTGCAACTGTCGATTATTTCCATTATCAATTAATCGTTAGGTCTATGAAATGTAAGAAAATGATGAAAAATGCAAACCACACCTTTCTAAAGCCACTGTGACGTCTTTAAATTGTCTTTTTTGTCCGACCAGCAGTCCAAAACACAAAGATATTCAGTTTACTATCATATATGACAAGAAAAGCTGCAAATCCTCTCATTGCAGAGGCTGGAACCAGAGAATTAATGATATATTTTCTTGAAAAATGACTGAAATGAGTTATAGATTATGATACAGTTGCAGATTAATCTTCTGTCAATCGACTAATCATCTGATTTACTTCAGCTCTAGCATAAATTAAGTCAAACAAATTAGAATTTTTTTTAATATCAAACAACTTTAATCTTTGATATACAAACAGACGTCTCCAGAAAAGACCATTCAGATGTCAATAAGATGATCTTGCTTTATGAAACTACCAAGTTTTAAGTTTTGCCCAAAACAATGACACCAAGATTTCATCATAGTCTTACAGCATGTGTACTGACTGGGAAATGGCAACGAAGAATACAACTGACAATATTTGACATATTTTGAAAGTTTGGTTTAAACTGCAGGTCTGGCAAACTATTGTTCTACCCAGCACTATCTGTTTTAAATGATGAGCTGAGCTATTTTGGACAACAACTTAGAGCACATGGTCTATGAACACCTCCCGCTCTACAAGTGACCTAACATGGCAAAAATAGGCTGTTTCTATGAGCTATCTTTTTATTTTCTTTAGATATCTGGTCTTTGCATTCAGAGCTTTAACAGCAGCAGAAATTAAGCCTAATAAAAAGTAAATTACATGTATTTTTTTTAATCTTTGAATTTACAAAAGGTGCGTTTTGATTGAACTTCTATTGGTATAAGATCATGTGTCCCTCAAAGTTAAACAAACTTAATTCATGGTGTTTGGTGACATAACCCATTCTTGGAAACGGTGTTATCAGCTCTCTCGGAATACAATGGGCGATTTAAAAAGTCAACTGAATTAACTATTTATCCTAGCGCACAATTTATATGGTAGGCAGTTTAATAACTAACACAAAACCGTAAAACAATGTCATTTACTAAATGAATGCCTCCGATAACGTAATGCAAACCGAGTGAGTGGGATCTGTCAGCTACTGTACCTGCAGTCAGCTGGGCGACAGACAGAAAGATCAACGCCGCTTGAAAGCGCCGCTTCCTGGGACAAGTCATGGCAAGAGCCGCATCTGCTCCCTCTCCGACGCACCGTTTACGCAGCTACTCTACAGAAAACACAACGTTACACATTGCGGTAAAGTCCGTCGGCCATGCAACCCCTCACAGTAAATGCGGAGAGGAAACGAAAACGCAATGAGAGGTTTGCTCCGCCTCTGTTGACTGGGATTTAAGAGGATTAGCGCTGCAGACCTCTGATAAAGACATGTGAATGAGAGCCAGAGAGAAAGTGTGTGGCACATCCATTTAACTGCTGCAGGTCCAGTAAAACACCACCTCCTGTCTGCATATTGAATATGGAAATTTCTTCAATTCACGGAGGTGTCATAAGTGCTTACCGAGGAAGGAAGCCAGGTCAAACTGTTCACATTACACTCAATATGTTAACGTAATACAGTGTTTTAGTAAGCACATTGAAAATTACAAACTAGCCTGCTAAATTACAGACTAGCCAATCTGTGTAAATGATTAACAAACAATGTACAACAGATCACTTACTGAGCACAACAAACACACAGTCCCAGTGAACAAAACGCACGGTCTCTTTTCTAACTCCATGTGTACATAGTGGGCCAATAAATGCTCTATAGTAACATGCATTGGTTTCCAGGGACAGTAACTATGGAAGGATTAACCTGTTCTGGGGCATTGGGGGGAAAAATGCTGTGTGAATGTAGCCTACCCTGTGGCCTCCAAGTTCCCATCAAGTATAGTGCACACAGATGGCAGCCTCATTATATGCCCAGAGAACAACCAGTACTCCTATGTTGCCCCAGGTTTTGTGTGTTAATTAGCTTGTGGTAATTTGACTAAACAGAAATGTATGCCCCACATGAGCCCAGTATAAACTACACCAATCAAGGTCATAAATCAAAATTATGACACAGGGCCACTCTGCAAGACAGGGCCACAAGATTAGGTAATAATGCAGCACCCATCTTTGTCAATACTGTACTTGAGAGGTACAAATCCCCTAACAAATTTGCAGTTAATTAAATTACCAATTCACAAGTTTGTGGCCACTGAGGGACTGGCAGTTGCCTGCTTTGCCTGCTTAGTAATCCAGCCTATCTTGCACCCCTGTGGCCACTGCAGTCCTGCTCGCTGGATGTGAGCAGAACGCAGGTCAGCAAAACAGAAGAAACCAGCCTATACAGACACCGCTGCTGACATCCCGTCCAACCAAGCAGAGAGTAAATACATTCAGACGGTGAATACTGAACAAGTCTTCTGTACATTAAGCTCAGTGCAAAGTTCAAGCTCAACTCACCTGCATGCGATAAGTTATTTACTGCAGGCCATATCTGACCAAGTTGAGTTTCTGCTGCTCAGGCTCCATAGCAACCACTGGGGAGAGTAAATGAGTGAGCTGATCTTAATTCCAAAGTCTACATGAGCAAAGCAGAAGCACAAAATGTAATTTTTTATATATATTCACAGCAAAGTCGAGGCGGGCTACCTGTTCTGTACAAACATCACAGCTTTGGAAACAATAGCGAGACAGTTGTTGATCTAACTACTGAACCATATATGTTCTGTAAACACTACGAATACTGCAACCTCTGCTCTTACTGTACCACTTGTGACTGTTGAAATGTTTAAAAAAAAATTGCCATACAAATATAACTTTGGAAGGCAATCATCATCAAGAAAATTATAATAAATTAATAAACTGATTACAGCCTTTGTAGAAAGGGGAAACACATTACCACTTCTTCTCCCTGTCAGTTTTAAGTACACAGAAGTACACAGCAGGTATACAAACCCAGTACAGAACCTCGGGGAAACACAATGGGATTCCTTTTAAAGTGGTGGAGTCAAACCTCTCTGCTCTGTGGGAGCAGGATGGATCAAATGACACTGAATATAAAGACAGTCTACGTAACTAAAGTCGGACAGCTGTTG
The DNA here is from genome assembly GCA_005408345.1 of Macquaria australasica. Lineage (NCBI taxonomy): Eukaryota > Metazoa > Chordata > Actinopteri > Centrarchiformes > Percichthyidae > Macquaria > Macquaria australasica. The sequence continues at coordinate 645,235 of SEMN01000053.1, read as the reverse complement.
ATACGTGCAAGCAGGGCGTCTCAGCTGTTGTGTTTCTATCATCTGGCCCATAACTCCTCTAGCATATTAATCAGTTTCATTCAGTTTCGTTTCGTTTCTTTATTTACACATATAAAAAATATAAAAAAATACAATATATCATTATAAGGGAATGTGAAGGAGAGTTGCCTAAAAACCCTCAAGGGGCTTGTGGAGTGGCATTCTCCAGGCAGCATATTACAGTAAATAATTACAGCAATAAAGAATACACAAAGTATGTATCTATCAATAATTTTAAACAGTCAAAAAAAAAAAAAAAACAAGACAAACAAACAGAGTTGAGCATAGTACTTTACAATGAATTCCATAGATACCCATCTGTTACTTAACACACTAACACACACTTACACACACCAGAATATACATTACATTAAATATACATTGTTATAATTATCTAACTTTATCCTTAACAGACTAAAAACCTACTCTCATGTGATAAGGCTTAAAATTTCCATAAGCCAAGAGAGATAAAAAGAAAATAACACAAACATTGACAAAGAAGAAAAAACAAGTGATAATCATAATAGTTCTTTAAACTCGTCTGACAAAGGAAAATATAGGTTGAACCCAGATTATATAGGCAGTCCATATGGAAAAAAATTGATTGGTTAGAAGCAGTGATTTCAGAGCTCTTTTAAACTGCAGTGAAGACAAATTCAGAAAATGAAGAGGCAAAGAATTCCATAGTTTTGACCCTCGGTAGAATGTACTAAACTGAGATCGGGAAGTACGGGAATGAGGGGGTCTAAGGAGACAAGAGCTACGTGTGGAATAAGTATGATATTGATAATTGTATGCAAATATGTCATTAAAAAAAGTGGGAAGGGTTCTATTTAAAGAACTATGAACAAATAGACCAATCTGAAGATGGTTCATTTGATAAACACAGAGGACACCTAATTTAAGAAATAAAGGCTGAGAGGAATGTCTATGATGTACACAACTTATTATTCTTAGTGCTCGTTTCTGAAGATGGTAAATGGGCTCAAGTTTGGTCTGATGAGTACTAGCCCAGGCTATGTTACAATAATTAATATACGGATAAACCATTGAATAATATAACATAGTGGCTACCTCAGTGTTGATCAAGTGTCGGATTTTGCTTAGAATACCGATACTCTTGGCCATTTTTATGGTTACAGCCCTGATATGAGGTTTCCAAGATAAGGATTCATCAATCAGGACGCCAAGGAATCGTATAGAACACAGATTTGTTATTGGAATGTTATCTAGTACAATTTTAGGCACAGAGTTGGAAATCCCTGTTTTAAGGCCAAAAAAGATGAAGCTTGTTTTTTTGATGTTGAGAGATAGTTTGTTGGACTTAAGCCAAATAGACATCTTACTAAGTTCTTCATTTAAGACCTTAATTAGGGTGTGGGGATCTTTATGTGAATAAAAAACACTTGTGTCATCTGCAAATAAGATTTTGGACAGTTTGTCTGAGACATTGGAGAGGTCATTAATATATATCAAAAATAATAAGGGCCCAAGAATTGAGCCTTGTGGTACACCACAGAGTATGTGAAGGAAAGAAGAATTGGTTCCATTATAGCATACAAACTGCTGTCTATCTTTAAGGTAACTGGTGAACCAGAGCAATGCATTATTTCTTACTCCAATATGTGAAAGCTTCTGAAGAAGAATATGATGATTGACTGTGTCAAAGGCCTTCGATAAGTCTAAAAAAAATACCTATAGTGTTTTCCTTTCTATCTCTAGCTTTGTATATTTCATTAATTAAATATGTAAGCGCCATATAAGTTGAATGTTTCTTTCTAAACCCATACTGATGTGTATATATAATATTGTACTTTTTAAGATGTTCAATTAGTCTTTTATAGACAAGCTTTTCAAGGACTTTTGATAAAGCAGGCAGAATAGAGACGGGTCTATAGTGGTTGAAAACGGCTGGGTCATCTTTATAAATTGGAATAATCTTCGCTATTTTTAGTTCAAGAGGAACAGTTCCCTTTTCCAATGAAAGATTGAAGATTTGAGATAAAGGTTTTAAAATGTACTCCTGAATGGATATCAATAGTTTACTGTCAATGTTGTCATAACCTGGAGAAGAGTCTTTTAATTTGATTAAGGTCTCCCGAACCTCATCTTCTGTAACTGGTAAAAAATTAAAATTATCATTGATTGGCATACTCATAAACTGAAGAGGGCTATAATTGCTAGGTGAAATCTTAAATGCCAGAGTTGGACCAATTTCTGAGAAAAAGTTATTAAAGTTGTTGGCAATTAATTGTGGATCAGAGATAAGACCCCCATCAACCTTAAATTCATTAGGTAACTGCTTCTTTTTTTTTTTTTTTTTTTTTTGAGGATACAATTAATTGTTCTCCAAAGAAGGATCATGTCATTTTTATGTTTCAATAATTCAACATTGTAGTAGTGTTTTTTAGCTCGTCTAATAATGTGGTTTAATTTGTTTCTATAATTTTTAAATTGGGCTAGATTAAATGAAATGGGACTGAAAAGATATTTTCTGTACAGTCTGTTTTTAGTATTCACAGATTTCATAATGGCTAAAGTTATCCACGGTTTGGTCAGTTTATGATGGGGTTTGGGAGACACCAGTCTAAGGGGAAAGCACAGGTTATAGGCCTGGGAAATACAGTCTGAAAACATAGTAAAAGCCTTCTGTGGATCTGCAGACTAAATGATTTCTGTCCATGTATACTCGCTGACCATTAACCGGAACTTCACTAAATTTGCTTTGTTGAAGATTCTCTTATATTTAGGATATGATGTAAATGTAGGCTTATCATTTTCCTTGAATGTTATTAGAAAGATCGGACAATGGTCAGCAATATCCATACACAGAACTCCTGATTTCATTTTTTTACTCAAAACATTTGTAAAAAATATTGTCTATCAGGGTGGCAGAGGTCTCTGTCATTCTGATTGGTACTGTAATCATAGGATGAAAATAGTGAGAGTACATTGTGTCAATAAAGTCATTGATTAAATTATTATTCTTATAGTTTACAATATTGATATTTAAATCACCAATTAAATAACACTTTTTCCCTTCTTTAGGAATAATATCAAGACAATTTGCTAGATCAGTATTGAATACATCCAAGCTAGAGCTAGGAGGCCTATAGATACATGCAATAATGGTCTGCTGAGTTTCAACAATCACAACCTCAGCAGAAAGGGTGAAGCACTTCTCAATATCATATCTTTCTTTATAAACGAGGCTAGGGTTGAGATATAAGGAGACACCCCCACCCATTTGATTTTCTCTGTATCTATGTATATGCTTATAGTTGTTAACTTCATACAAATCAGCTTTGTCTTTAGTCAACCAAGTTTCAGTTAACCCTATTACATTAAAAGGAAAGTCAAGGTTGGCCAAACAAAGACATAAATTATCATAGTTTTTTGGTAGGCTGTGGACATTGATATGAAGAAGGGAAAAGTCACTCTTCATTTTTTGAAGTTCAACAAAGGATTTAAATTCGTTCTCACAGTAATAATCTGATATTCCAAAATAATCTCGTTTCAGTTGAGTAAAACAGTTAATGTCGGGGTCCTTATTATATAGAATGTTCGATGTTGAGAAGTCCCAAAATTCACTATCTGAGCGTTGAAACATATTAGAAAAAAAATCCATTAAAGGTCCATTTGCTTGATCATATTGGTCAGCGTTTGTGTGTGGTAAACTGGGGACAGATATAGAAAAGGTTTGGTGAAAGGTGTTCGATTTCTTAATTGAAGATGATGTCATGGTGTTTTGGTAGGAAAAAAAAAACATATTAAAAGTAGTCACCATGTGTATTGGGGTCCTGCTGGCCCTAATCCACTAATGCTGTATGGTTTCAGACATCTGTTGAAGCTTCCGTGGTTTAACTACTAGCCTGTCGTAGTTAATGACAGCATAATTTCCTTGTTCCCTGGCCTGTTTCATTGCTGGAATGAGGTCTGCTCTTTTCTTCCTTAGCCGTTCAGAGAAGTCCTCATTTACATAAACTGTAGTGTTCTTGAGGTGAGCTCTCGCTTTGGCAAGAATGAGTTCTTTGTCTTTGTACCTTAAGAATTACTATAATTGGTCTTGCTTTTCCAGAGTTCTGATTCATATTTCCTGTGCGGTGGGCTCTTTCAATTTCAATAGACTTTGGATCCATTTTCAGTTTGTGGTTCAAAAACTCTCTGACCTTCTGTTCAGTATCTGCCCAAGACTCATAGGCATTGTCCTGTATCAGACCTTCAATAATCACATTGTTTCGTCGACTCTGATTTTCTAAATAATCAATTTTGGATATGATGTCTTTGCTTTCAGAGTTCATACAGCGAGAGGACAAAGACTGCAGTGCTGATTCAAATGAACCAACTTTCTTCTCCATCTCTCTCAGGTCATCAATTTGGGCTTGAGAGAATTGAAGGCTGGATTTGACCTCCTGAACTTCTTTCATGATTCCATCGATTCTGTTAGTTGCAGATTCTAGGATCATCTTGGTGAAAGACATGAAGTTCGCCTCTTGTCTGTTTAGCATTTCCACATAGAATAACTTCTGATGTTCCATCATATCTCTCACAGTCCCCATAGAGACATAATCCTCATCATTGGTGATGTTTCTTTTATTGCTGCTACGAGACATGTTTACCCGCTGCTGAAGATGCGATGGATGGATTTTCAACACTGAAGAGATGCCCTGAGGCCTTGTTGATCCAGAGTGTTCTTGTCAATGTCTTAGGCTGAATCAAGCACAGCAGAGGAAGTAGAGCCGAAGTAGCCGAAGTAGAGTGAATCCACCAAGAATCAGAAATTGCATCCATCAACCATCCACAACTTTTGGCTGCTTGTCCACTTAGCTTGTCATAAAAGTCATCTGGCCCATAACTCCTCTAGCATATTAATCAGTCTGAGAACCACCAGGAGCCCACTTTCTGTTTGACATCTGCCAAGATATCTGCTGCGCACACAGTTTCAGTTTACGGCTGGCAGGGAAAATGCCTGGGCTTTTGACCTTTTCCAAATGAATATAAATTCATTTGTTGCATCATCAGTGCAGATGTGAAGCTTTTAATAGTACTGACATAGATTATTGTGTAGAAATAACTGTATATTAGTGAATGAATTCAGGGCAAACTAACATTTCTTCCTGTGCTGACAAAAATAGAGGCAACCACTGGAATATGGAATTTGGGTTTTAGCTGGAAGGCTGGAGGCTACAAAAGTCATTTGGAAATGGTAAATGACTTTGTCCCCACTATATACTGTGGGCATAGTTTCCTATTTGACTTACAAATCACAGGAGAATGGTTAGAAGGGGGATAGACAGGCTTTGATTTGAAACCATAGATGGTACAGATAAAAACTACATGACCAAAATTACTGGATAGTAAAGATCCTGAATAATTAAAAGATTCACGATGAATTAACTAATACTATTGTCTAAACACCAAAGCCCAGGAACAACAAAATTAAAATGAGCAGAGAAATTAAAAATGTTCTCAGCGACACAAAGTAAAACAAGACAATTCTACAGCCACACTCTGTTAGGCTGTACTAACATTTGCTAATTAGCACTGAACAAAAAGTACAGTTGAGGATGATGGGAATTCCATTAGTGTTGCTGGTATTTGGTCATACACCAAAGTATTGGTCAAATTAATTGCTTGACTTGATGATGGCACTAGATGAAAAGCCAGAGGATCACCAAAGTGATTACAATCCATCCTGAGGGGGACGATGACTGTTTGTACCAAATTTCATGGCAATCCATCCAACAGTTGTTGAGACATTTCACTTAAAAACTCAAATGTCAGCACCATAGTCAGTAGGGTTCGTCATCTGGGAACCATGAATGTCTGTACAAAATTTTGTGCCAATCCATCTGGGAGATGTTGAGATATTTTACAGGATATGTAAAAGCTTTGACCTGCTGGGGGCGCTGCAGGAAAAATCAGGGGATCACCAAAGTCTTGAGCCCATCGTCTGGGCACCATAAATACATGTGCAAAATGTCATCTTAATTCATCCAATAGTTGTTGAGATATTTCAGTCTGGACCAAAGTAGTGGACCGACCGACTCACCATCACTGCCCTCTCTGGACCCCCGCCGCTAGCATGGCTAAAAATAAATCAATCTACTACTAGATCAAGACAAATGACACAGATAAAGAACATTTTTCTTCTATTTAATTAATATAAATCACTAATTGATATAAAATGTTAAAGAAATAAAAAAGGCTGAAGTTTGACTTCATTTACTTGACAATGCACGCATTAAGACAACAATGCACGCGTTAAGACAGCATACAGGCTTTACAGGCTTACTTACAGGCCTCTGGAGGAATAGAGTTCAGTATCATCTAGCAGATATTTTATTTGTTCTTTTAGCATTTGTCTCTGTAAAGCTGAAGAAACAAAACATAGAACAGGTACATAACTCAATGTTAAATTCATGGTGATATACAAAAGGTTTGCGACAGAGTATCTTTAGTTGGACGATATCTCAGGAAAAGTACAATTAAATGTTACATGATTGGTGAGTTCCCAAGAAACTTGTTCTGACAGCACTGTAAACAGAGGTGCATGACACACAAAGTAAAACATAGCACTGCTTGCTGTGATCACTGTTTAAGAAAGTATGCAGATTAAATTGGCAAGTTGATGTCTTTTCCAAATGAATCCGCCATAATGCAAATGAACAATTCAGTACAATTAAAGAGCTAATGTGAAATTGCTAATATGTTCAGACATTTTTTTAACAAAAAAAAAAATGTGTCAAACAAAATCTGCAGTTCTAACAAAAGCAAGCCTACTCAAATGGCCAGGTAACAGTTTCTTCCTTAAAAAACATTGCTAACAGTCCATCTCCTATGTCATAAGTTGGATATATATTTTCCTATTTCCAAGACCATTGGCGGTCTCAGAAGTGTCCAGTAAGCCATCTTTGGATGCCAAAATGTGTCCCGCCAAGTGTTTTAAAATAAATATAGGTTTGTGCCACTATAAGGGCACTGAACCCATCAAGTCTCTTGTCTTGTGAGATTTCTCTAAGGTGGTCCACCCTCTGGATGTCTTCAAAGGCCTTTAGTGTGTCTGCCTCTTCTTCTCGAGGCATGCTCAAATGTCTGTTTTGATTTTGTCCAGAGAGTTGTCGATCTTTGTGAGAGTCTTTTTGATGCGCAACGCTGTTAATCTGGCTGATGGATTCTGGTACCAGCACTCCTTCATGAGTTTAGCCATGGACGTTAAAGTCTGAAAATGAATTAGGACACAAATCAATTAGTGTGCCCATTGTCAACATTAGAATATTATTGAAAAGCTTTTATTTCTGGATATAAAAAGCACAAGGACTTGAATTATTTGCTACTCAATGACTGTTTGAATATTACTTACTGGGTCTGAAAACCATCTGTTTGGGATGTTGGGCCTCTGCTGATCCACACACACAACCTTCTTCATGTCCTCAAAACTGGGATCACTTGGGACCACGTCATGAAAAGGTGGCTTGTAGTCCTCAACAATGCCTGCAAGTGGAGCAGCGCAAGCAATAATTCACTTTTCCAGATTACATCACATAAAACAAAGTGTAAAATACAAGTTATACTGACGAATGACTACCATAAAAAAACATGAAGGTGTATGAAAAAGGATTCATGTTGTGGCACAGCGGCTTTGTCCTTAAGTTCCTTTAAGTGCAGCCGTGGGACAAAATAGAGACATGCGGTTACTGTGTCGGGGGGCTAAATCAATATCTTAAGTGTTGCTGAAAGCCCAGGTCCTACTATAAAGCGATAAACACATTTGACAGTGAATGGAGGAAGTAGGTTTTATTTCACATAAGAAGCCTCTAGCTTCTCCACAGACAGTGGATGTTGACGTGCATTAAGGTCAAATCTTTCTATCAATAGCAGAAAAGCTTTAATTCAGTTCGAGTTAAAGCAACGATTCTGCGTTCGTTCTGAAGAACCACTTGTTCACAACGATTTCTTTACCTATTGAACGCTGATCACCAACACATAAATTACATTCATCTATGATAAATATTCTGCCTAAATGAGGTTCATCCTTTCTTTTCTTTTTTTTTTTTTTTTACATGTTAAAAACACAGTAACGGCACTATCTAGATCTGCTTGTTGGTATTGCAAATTTGCAACACACAAGCCCAATTGATGGAATTGAGGAAAATAACTGATATAAATACAGGACTATATTGAATCCAATGTTGGACCATGTTGTGTTAAACATGTACTGACCATTGCTGACTGTCCTCCTGGCGATCTCCCACAGGACGAGGCCCAGGGCCCAGATGTCCACTCTCTTGTAGGACTCAAAACAGTCCATCTGGATGGAGTCGTCAAGCACTTCAGGGGCCATGTAGCGCTTTGTGCCCACTTTAGGGTTGTTCCCCACATCTAACTCGTTGGTGTCTTGAAAATGCATGACCGCCAGACCTAGCATGAAAACACAGAACACTTTAAAGATCCCCTCCAGACATACAATCTATGAAAATACTCTGCTGAGAATAATAATTTCTGTGCTGATGTGGTTTTCCTACAAAAACAGTTCAATTCCCTCATTGAAAAATCCAGAATCTATGAATATGCAACTATTGTTTATTTTAAAATGTGGTGAATGTGAAAACAGCCTTCTAGTGTTAAACTCTGCACATACATCATTCTGCACCGTGAAGTTCAATAAGCAACAATACTTAAGTAACAATAAGCAAAACACACTTTGGAGTGGAGGGAGACTTTTTTACCGTCTCAGATGACTATGGTGAGGACAAAACACTAGACTCACTCTATCAACTGATCTAAATGCTGAAGCACTACTTGTTCGTCGTAAACAGTCCTGTTCCCCCATACAGGATGTACCGTCTCCAACATAAGAACCACTCACTAGAGAGACAAACAACTGCTACCGTGTTTGTCAGGACAGCAAAATGCGTCATCCAGAGCAGAATTTATTACATTGAGCCTGTAAACATGTCAAGCCTGCCGCCAGGTTATGGCTTGTACCTGATTTAGTTTTGTTTCAAGCATCTGCAAATGGAACATTGGTGTATTAGATAAAGTGGTCTGAGTTCCTCTAAATGTGTTTTTGATTAAGGGCCGGGTGGTACATTTAGCAGTGGTTGTTCTTCCTTAATTAACAAAAAATATGGTTATGGGGATAGATGTGAATCGAGCGATATTACAGCAGATGCATCTCTTGTGTAATGCCCATGAACCACAACATTTAATTAACCCATTCAGTAGCTTTAAGGTGGTTCAAATCATCTTGCATTTATGGGGCATCAGCTTTTATCAGCTCTTTATTGAAGCCATATTATGTTATTAGTGAAATATTCAAACCCAAGACTCATTGTTTTTTGTAGCTGCACCATTCAATCTAATGTAAATATTCTAGTTGTCTTGTGCATCATTTTATGCACATTTCCCCAAAATTCAGCCTGGTATATTTTGTGTCTTTGGAAACTCTGGGATCTCTAGTAGATTTTAAAATAAAGTTCTGTGGGATTGAACTATGATTGGCTGCATAGATAAGTTTATAATGACTGGTTCAGCAGGGGGCGCTGCTTGAGAAGGGATTAAAAGACATTCCTATCCACATCTGGAAAGCAAAAAGGTTTAACTTTTATAACTATTAGATTAAAAAGGAGTAGGGAAATATAAGCACACATAAACAGCATATTTATCATACACTGTAGATCTGTCAGTATTCTCACCAAGGTCAGCAATGCAGCACTGTCCGTTCTTTTTCACCAATATGTTTTTGCTCTTGAGGTCTCGGTGGGCGATGGCTGGTTTGCCCTGGGTGCCGAAGATCTCGACGTGGAGATGTGCCAGGCCGCTTGCGATGGAGAGCGCCATGCGGAGGCAGCTGGATGCATCAAGGGTGCTGAGTTGAAGGTAGTCATACAAGGAGCCCATCTCATGGAAGTGAGTGATCAGCCACAACTGAGTACTGGAGTTCCTCGAGGTCATGTCTGACGCTATGAAACCTAAATTGAGACAAATATACCAATGCAATTAATAAAACATTTGGATCAACACATGCACCGTAGTATGTAACCAGTGGGACATGTTTGAGCACTACAGTCAGTAGAGCACAATGGTCAGTAAAGGCGAGGTAGAATGGTCTGCACATTTTTTAAATGAATAAATAACTATTTTAAGCACTAGAGCCTCTTGATTTTTTCTCATATATCATGTCCTGCCATAATCAATCAAATTATGGTTATGCTGGGTTTCATTAGCAATTATTTATACATATATGTCAACATAAATTATCTTTACACAATACATGGCCTGTATGAGCTGTATTAAGGAGAAACTAAGCCATCCAAATCTGATCAGATCCTCCTGAGGAATAAATTGGTGTTAAGGATCACATTTATAGCATTTCTTACTTTTGAGTTGGCACATATTAAAACAAATGGAGCGACGCCTGCGAGCTAGTTCAGGCAGTCAACTTGAGCTGCATTGCTACACATGTGACATATCTCACTCTCCTCAACCATCTACCAAACACACCCTCACAATCTGGCGGTCTATTTAAACTGCAAAAATTTCCCATCTCTCCCTCTGCTTGTCAATGCCACTGCTGCCCTGCATCAGTATTGCCACTTGTTCTTTCAGCCCCACCACCACCCCAGCATCCACCTGCAGGCTCCAGCTAGGGGGTTTAAGATATTTGCTCATCACTCCCCAATATCTCATGTAAACATATCGGCTGGGAGTGATGAGGTCGGAGCCTAGATGCCAAACTCTAACTATGTTCTGCTGCTATAATAAACATTTCAACGTGAGCTGTCTGACTGAACTATGATACTTGTTGTGTCCTGCAGTACATATTCTCAAAGCTCGTTGAGCCTGAATACATGAAATATGGTACGTACCCAGGATGTTCTCATGTCTCAGCAGCACCGTGTTGTAGATCTCAGTCTCTCTGAACCAGGACTTCTCATCTCTGGAGGAGAAGATTTTGACAGCGACACTCTCTCCCTGCCACTGACCCCTCCACACTTCACCATAACGGCCCTTACCTGGCAGGCAAAAACATGGGAGCGAATGACCAAACAGCACACACAGAAATAGACTCATAAAAATGTCTGTTTGCTGTTGGTGTGAAGGGATCAACATGTGTTTGGTTAGTCACCCTGCTCATGAACAACTTATTGTTACTGAGAGGAGACTCATGTGTGAATGTTGCTCATAGCGCTACAATTAGTATTATTTACATTAACCTCTACAGCCCTCTGGAGCTTCTTCGCCTCTTTTAGCTCATCATCTTTCTGTAGGGAGCAATTTCCAGCAACAAAAAACTGTGATAAGGTTCACTGTATGCTAGCTGGCCAGTTCCAAATAGCAGACAAAGTTACTGAGCGGCTGGTGAAGAAAGTCAAACATTTAGCAGCTATAAACCCAGATATATTTGTCAGAAGTTGGGGAAAACAAGACAAAGGTGAAAGGAAAGTGAGTATTGGAAATACATTCATCAGGTGGTCAGAAAAACAATACATCCTAAACGAATGCTAAGGTAGCTGTGTCTTCTTGATGTGTAAATGGGCACCAGTTTGCTAACATGTTCACCATGACGACTTTGTAAACTGGTGATATGGTGGTGTATTTTGCTGCACCCTAGTGGCCAAACATGATGCATTTTTCATGCAATTTTAATTTGTTAGTATTTTCTTGGAGAGCTTGGAAGCAATACAAGTGGTGTAGAAGAGTGATGAGTGAACTTTTTATTTCAACACGAGTGGCTTAACCCTCAACACTGATAACGATGGCAACATGTTTGCTCATATGAAAATAGGTCTGCTGTTGGTAATATTTTCTCTGACACTTAACATACTACAACCAATCTCAAAAATAAGTTTGCACAATTTTTGGCTCTAGGGACTTGATTTCTGGAACCCGTTGCACATTCATCCTTGCCCAATTGCAGAATATCCTCTCAGCTGTTTTGCAACCCAAATATTTATTTCAAATGTGCTCCTCTGTCAATACATGTCAGGTAAACAGTAAAACCATCACATGCTACAAAGTATTGTATCTGGTGTATATGATATATATTACGCATATTCTATTTGTCTGTCAAAGCATGCTGCCAAATGATGTACAGCTGAACTGAGGCCTAAGTTGAGCCAGGGCCTCCTTTTTAGTAGGACTTCACTGCATTTTTTTGCCAGTGCCCCCTGTGTCAGCACAGTGGGAGTGCCTCATTGAAATGAGTGAGTAGGTCGAGTTTCCTGGGGCAAAAGTGCTATTGTCAATATGAAAACAGCCTTTAACAGGACACTTACCCACACACTCATTGAGCGTGATTTGTCGCGCAACAGTTCTCTGAACAAGGAAAGGGAGTCCCGAGCCACTTCCTGAAGTGCACGAATGATCCAGCAGATCCTGGGAGAAAGAAAAGCAGAAACAAAGAGTAAAGGGCTTGTATATTTACGTGTCTGTGTATATGTGTGTGTGTGTGTATATTTGCAAGTGAGCTATCTGAATGAGAACCTTCCCAAACGAATCATGTGGTTCGAGCCTAAAAAATGATGAAATAAGGAGCATCTGGGACTCAGATGGAGACTAATACAAGGAGGCCGCCTTTGATGTGGCACCCACATGGGATGGTGGGGGGCAAGCTGTGTGTGTGGATATTGTGTGTGTGGGTGTGTGTCTGTGCTGGAGGTGCAGAGTGCCCCCTGCTGAGTAAACAACAGAAGTGCCACCCCCTCCCTGGTGACTGGTGTGGGCGCTGGAGATTTTATCTAATCCAAGGGCCAGACTCCAAAACATGCGCAATGCTGCTAAGCCTTTTATTTTTATCTAAGCTATAAGACATGCAGCATCCCGGTGCTGACGCAGGAGGGCAGTGCACAGCAACAGAGTGAGCAGCTGCTTGGCAAAACAGACGACTAAACCGGGAGGGGAGGATGAGGACTGAAAACAACAGAGAAGAGTGATGGCTCAGATAAACAGATGCATAATGCAAGAGCTGCCTGAGAGACAATTTGGAATCACAACAGAGGAATGCAAGACCGAGGCCATAAAATGAATGATGAGTTAACTCCGCAGAGAGTTTAAATCCCTCCCTTTGGTACAACGGGATTGTTTTTAGGAGGGCATATTTGGGCCAGGCCGTTAAGCAGCAGAACGCAATCAGGACGTTGCAATATCATTATAATCAGAGACGACTTCTGGGCAGCAGGCTGCAGAGGGACAAGCACGTGTTTCAGTCCGATTTGCTTTTCACAGCCACACCACTGTTCCTAATAACCTTTCTCATGGTGCTGCCAAGCACTTTTTAATTATGCTGAAACAAACATTCTGTGCCTCCATATTTGGGCTTTCCATTGCCAAGTGCATTGATGGACTTTGGAAATACCTTGAAAGACAGCCAAAATCAGCAATTTCTTTCTCTGACACACACACACACACACACACTGATCATACTTTAACAGTTGGACATGTTATTTACAAGTTTCATAATTAAAGATAAATGGGATAATCTGGGCTTTAAAGAGTTTAGACCTGCTTACAAAAAGAGACTTTATGGTCCATGACAGAAAATCTTAGCTACATATATTCAATAAATGCTTTCAAATAAAAAAAATAAAAAAAAGTACTACATATGGTTTTGTGAGGATACAGAATCACAAAATGGACGGTAACAGCCATGTATTTTGTTAGGGCACAAGCTAGGCTGTGAGCAGTTTCTGCTGAACTTGATTACACAGTGTGGATGTGCTGGCTTTCAGACTAAACGCTAACCACAGGACTCCACCTAAACTCTGGATCAGTTTAGCGGGCCTCAGAACATGAACCACTCTGCAGAAAACTTACAATATTTGGTTGAGTGGAGAGAAAATAAACAGCAAAAGACATTCTCCTAACAGACTGGAAAAATGACTGAAAAGATGCAAAACAAGTTTTAGCGTTTAAGGAGTTTTTTTTTTTTAAATTCCAGCAATAACCCCACTTACACACACACACACACACAGACATGGTCTGCATATGCAGCCACTATGTATTGCTTTAGATGTTTTTGCACAAGAATTATGAAATACTCTTGAGATTATGATCTGGAATGTACACAAAGTTCAGAAGTGATAGTCTGCACAGTTGAATTTAATAATTTTTGCAGACAGATCTTGCCCATTTTGACCTAACAGTGACACTAAGTACTATAATATATTAAGGCTTAAACATTGCCTGTGTGTTTATACAGTGTATCTATCTATAATTTCATAACATTTACTGAACCAAATATGAGGTTTTGGGTTTTTTTAATGCCCCGTATTTAGTGATTTACTCCTTTAATGTGTTTGCTCCCATTATAAAGTGAACTAATTCATCCATGTAGTGTGACGTAAAGTCAAAATAAAACCAATAGAACTGAAAAAGAACAATAATGGTCCAGTGAACTGGTTTTATTTAGACTTGGCCTGTAAGATTCTCTCATTACATTTTTTATTTTGTTATAAGAGGACTTAATCTGACTGGCATTGTGTTGAAAGAAAAAATATGCCTTCTATGAACTGCTACAAGTGTTCAGTATTTGTGCCATCACATACTAACAAAACTAAACTCTTGATTACAGTGCCACCACATGGCTGCCTTGATCACAAAGCTGGATTTGAAAGAGGCAAACAAGGCTTATCGTGCGACCATGTCTATTATGTATATTATCTTGTGGTAAATAGTGCAAATGTGGAGGGAAAAAAAGAAGAAGTCCCCACTAATCCAACAGTGTTTTCACTCATCAGCTGAATCCTTTACGTTAATACAACACATTATTTTAGAAGGGGGTTTCCGTCTCTGTTATTGGAATAATATTTGCACTTCAGCGTGATTTTAAAGACTCTCTGATCCTAGTGTACAGAAAAGAGCCACTCACCACCCAAAATCAAAAAACAAGGTTGGATCTGCTTTATCTCAAAATGACTGAAATGTCTTTAAATATCAGAACTAATACTAGACAACAACTAAATTATGAATATTTTCTGGTGCTGTAAAATGTTTGTTTACATTGGTTAAGTATTTAAATACAGCAAACTGACCCTATAGTTCGAATTTTGATCAGCTGAGGCTTATACTAAATGACAATTTCATCCATGTTCAATTGTATATGTGAAAATACTTATAATGCATGATTGTACATATTGGGCCTTCACCTACTCACTGAAAAAAGAAAATGTACCATGAAGTATTTCAAAAAAGCTTGACTTATTTAATATTTTATAATCTTTTACAGAGTCCTGAACTGAAATATATTTTTTTACATAATACAGCTCACAGTGCACATTTCAGATACAAGGTAGTAAAACCAACACAAAAAGGTTTCCATTCTTTCCATGGTTTCCTTTTTCAATGCCTAATCAGTGTTAAACCAACTCTGTTACTCAGAAAATAGAGGAACTGCACTGTTTTTTATTTACTAATTCAAAGTATCCACTACTCACCGCCAGAGTGCTCTCCCCCACGTTGGATGCTATGAGGCCATCGATGGTTCCATATTCTGCATCTCGTGATGTTAGTCTCTCCATCTGGTTGTTGTGGATGCGTCTGAACACCAGGATAGCGATAGCAGAGAGGACGATGAGGACGATGATGGGCGCCACGATAACAATAGTCAGTGTGGTCACACTGTAGCTGGATAGCTCCTCAGCTGTGAGGGGAGAGAAACATATACAATGTGTGACTTGTTCTTCAGACTATCATGTCATCACTTTGGACATTTTTTTAGAACACAAATCAAAGCTTGATTTTTAAAGATTAAATGTGGCTTGCATCTGTCAGAAGACTGAGTGTAGTTGCTTAGATAAACGACAGATGGGGGTGAGCACTAGAACTTAGCAATGATTGAAGAGGAGGTGATCATAATTATGTATATTGAGGGAAAACTCTTGTCTGACTGGACCACACACACTGTGGCTCGACCATACACAAATCACAGGTTTGCAGCGCTCTGCAGAACTTCTTCTGAAGAAGCCACTTAAAGGTGGGGTCGCACACAGAGCACACATGCGCATGAGCATTCACTCATTCACATTCACACACACACACTCACATTCACACACACACAGAGTCATCAAGTCAGCAGAGGCCGGTCTGAGGAACTGACCACCATTCACGCTTTCCAAACATTCCAGCTCTGCCTGCAGCACAGACAATGATCCCCTTTTCTCAACTCGAATAATGAACCGTTTCTCTCACATACACATAACTAGCAACACATTCTAGCAACTCACTAGACTTTAACCAAACACATGGGAAGGGATGCATTAAGCTGCACAACTTGAACAAATATATTTTACATGATTTGTGACAACTAATCAAGAAAGTGGAGGTTTGCAATATAGGGCAATACTGTGAGCAAAAGAACACTTTAAAAAATTCTCTGACATTATGTAAATTGTTATGACGTGGTAAACTGCCCCCAGTTAAGTCAGGTTAACATAAATATTTCGTATTTGCAAATTGTATTTAGCTCTGATCTAATCCCCAAATGTAGAACCATAAAGATATAGCTATGATATTTTAGGTATAAATATTTATTTAGAAAATATAATATAAATGACTGCTGTGGAGAGAAAAGTAAAGGTGAAAGAAACAAAAAGGCACCAACAGCTCTGTGTATAGATGCCTGCTTCTCCTTCATTCCCAGGTGGCTTCACCCTCTGGGCTCTCGTCAGCCAGCTCTGACAGCCTCCGAGAGGACAGAGGGGAAGTGGACCATGACTAAATAATATTCAAAACCTCCCTTTGGTTGCCCACTGTCTCCCTCATTTCTGTTTCATAAGGTGCCAGGAGTGTGACCACACAGAGGTGTAGCTCAGGCCAACAGAAACCATCTACAACAGCCGTGGCAGACAATTTCAAAGCCAATGGCATAGCCCTCTCAGTAGAGAATGATGGAGAGGAATGAATATGTGTTACTTTGTCTAAAACAGTAATAACTAACCCACATGGTCGTTCCTATTCTGAATAGATTAAATCTAGGCAGCACTTTGTCTGGAACGGGTTAAGCAATTTGTTTAAAAGTTCAATGCTGAAATCAACAGAGGGAGCTCTTGAGCATCTTTGTTAGAAAGGCACTGAAAACTAACTGTACTTGTGATGCATTCTGGGTAGTACAGTACTGTACCTTTGACAGGCAGCTCCACAGTGCTGTTCATGTTACACAGGTGCCCATGGCAGCACTCCACAATCTGGTCTCTGGAAGGTGGGGTCTTGCAGGTCAATGTGCTCTGCTCATAGACATTAAAGCAGCCTTTCTGGTACAACAGGGAGCCGCCACTGACTGTCAGAGATGAGAAACACTGGTGGCCCATGCAGCGACTCCCTGTTGCACATGAGCTGCCCTCACACACACACGCATGCTCCTCTTTGATCAGGGGCTTTGCTTCCTCCTCTGCAAAAGATTCAGGAAGAAGACATGGCGGGTCAATAAGTAAACTTTTGACTAGAGATAATGCTATTTCTGCATTACTATAAAAATACATATATCTTTTTATGGTGTTTTTAAAATAAAAATTCAAGTACAGTTTTTGTCATAAAATGAAATGTATAATCATGAGACATAAGATCCAAAGTGGAACTTTTGTACAATCTTAAGTGACATAAGGTCTGTGGTGAACGGCAGCCAAGAGAAATGTGTACAATGTGTACAAAGTCACCTTTCCCTGGAGCTTGCACAGTGACGTTCATGTTACACAGATGGCCCTGGCAGCACTTGACAACATGGGCCGATGAGGATGGCATGGCACAGGTGGCTCTGCCCTCCTCGTCGTCCCTCAGGCAGCCCTTCTGTTGGACGGCCACCCCATCAATCATCTTCAGAGAGGAGAAACACTGCTGGCCTGCACAGCGATGGTCACGCTCACACTCGCCACCCTCGCACACACACTCCTGTTCTCTGAGGACTGGTCTGCCAGCAGACAGTTCTACATCTGATAAGAGGAAATAGAGATATGGGGAAACCCATTAGAGCAATACCATTAGTATCCCATTAAATTAAATGGCATTCACTCAGATCAGAAAACTTGCAAATTGAAAATGTATCTCTGTTGGCTGGCTGAAGAGGCCAAGTAAGTTTAAATCTATGACTTTTGACAGAAAACTCTAATAGACTGCTAATAGAAAATTCAGTGTTTTCCACATACAGAATTTATTTAGGAGGCCCACCCAGAAAGATTTCCTCCCAACGTGACTTTTTATGTCTTTGTATGTATTATTTCATTATGTCAAAATTCTCCATTGAAATTAGGCCATGGCAATAATCGATCACTTTCAGCTGAATCATATTGCATTGATATGATGATATAATGTTATTCTATGGTTTAAATGAGTGATCCCAAGCAACCGTGTTTAAAAGTTTTTCTTTTACACACATTGCCTGTCGTTTTGTGTGCTGTTGTGTTGTACTTCATGTGTTTCTGTCTGTCATTGCTGTGTAATAATGTGTGTGAAGTGTAATGTTGAAAAAGAATTTCCTCCCGGGGACAATAAAGTCTAACTAACTAATTAACTAACTAACTAACATATGAAGAGCTGTCTCTGATGTACAGTGGAACACATTTCATTGCGTTGAATATTAATGCAGGACAAATATTCGTGGTAATATTGTGTTATTGTGTTAACCACATCGCCCAGTACAGTAGGCTTGTTAATAAAGCTGTTCTACAGCCACCTCTGAAGTGTCAGATACTGTATGTCTGTTCTTCCCACCAGCACAGCTCTCTGCAAGGGGTCAGCTATCACAAATAAATTCCCAAACTGTGGAAAACACTCAGACAGCACACAATGTGGAAGAATGTAAAGGATAGTAGTGGTAGTGATAGAATGATTTCTTCATTCCTCTGTATTTTAAAAAGACTGAATGATAAACTTAAGGTAAGTAACTTGTCCCATTGGGATTATCTTACAGAAGTTTAAGCAGGATGATTTTCACACAGTGTTATCATGCAAACGCCTCACCTTTCACCGGTGACTGCAAGGAGACGTTCATGTTACACAAATCCCCATAGCAGCACTCTACCACGAGCTCAGGAGTTGCTGGGCTTTCGCAGCGCAAGGACCCTTCCTCATTAGCCACAATGCAGCCCTTCTGAAGGACCGATGTCCCGTTCAGGATGGACAGGGAGGTGAAGCACTGCTGGCCGAAACACCGGTCTCCACTGCTGCAGGACGCTCCGTCACACAAACATTCAGAGCTTCTCACACTGACGTCAGCTACAACAGAAAAAAAAACAATCATGGAACAGGTCAGAATTCATCATTGAAACAGATTTGGAGCTGCTAAGGAGGACTTTAATCTCTAATATGTTCCCACTTTTTTGCGACAACAGATGATCAGTGCTTATCCCTCTTGAAAGGATGATTGTATATCTATTGTAAGTATGAGGACAAGCGTGGCTTGCCACCCTAAAAAAACCCTCCACTTTCCACTGCATTCCACCGCCACTGCAGTTGTTAAAGATAACACTGAGAGCCAGCAGTTGAGAGGGAGACAGACTGAGGAGGGGTGGTGAAAGGAAAAAAAAATTGTGTGAATTTTTGGTCTAGGCGTGTAAGAGACTTGAGGGGGACAGAGAGAGACACAGAGGCTGAAAGAGTGTGTGTATGTAACTGCAGTAAAAGAGAATAGGGGAACACAGACATCCAGTACACACATCTTTCCAGCTACTGTATGTGCTTGGGACCTCCAGTGACAGCGTGTGACCTGCTGTAATCTTGTTCTTTTGCAGTAACGAGGCTGATGGCTCTGCGACAGAGAACTCCACGTTCAGAGGTAGCAAGAGGGCTACATTCAAGCAGACCCTGTCTAGTTATGCTAGCAGAAACCTCTCCTCTCTTCTGCAGAAGCCTTTTAGGTCTGATGTGACAAACTGTGTTTTGTGCAGACACTTACCTTCCAAGCTAGAACAGGGAAGGACCAGGACGATGAAAATCAAAAGAAACATGTCCCCAACCGTCATTGTAGACCTAGAGGGGAAAAATAGAAAAACACAAAAATGAGGGCTGCATTCCGATGAATATGTGTATGTAGCCTGGCAAAAAAGGGCTGATATTGTATCCAAAGAAAACGATTTTCTTATTGATGCATTTGAATACCTTCTGTATTTTTGAAAAGCATCTTTCGGGACACCATTCAGTGAGACAGAAGACCAAGAGAGACAGACAGATAACGACAGGATTTGCTGTCAAGCTAAGAGTATTATAGAGAGCAATTTTACAGAGGGAGACCTTTTCTTATTTTCAGAAAAAAAAGAAAAAAAAGAGTCAACACCAAGTTTAAAATGCTCAACTAAAGTGGGTCTCATGCCTTCCTGTTGTCCTGGCAACAAGACATTGAGTGGCAAGCAATGGGGAGACTGGTGCTCTCCTATTGGCTGCCTCTGTGCGTGAGTGTGTGTGTGTGTGTGTGTGTGTGTGTGTGTGTGTGTGTGTGTGTGTGTGTGTGTGTGTGTGTGCTGATATCTGTGTGTGTTGGAGGGACAGGGTGCTTGGCAGTGAGGGGAGAGGAGCAGACAGACGAGAGGAGGAGGAGGAGGAGGAGGAGGAAGAGGAGAAAGAGGAGGAGGAGAAGAAAGAGGAGAGGAGCACAGTGGGGAGAATGAGTGTGGGTGCCCAAATACTATCGTTTAGAGACCTGGAGACAGCCTAATCCTTCAATATTTAATGCGTCTGTAGAAGCGTCCACATGCGCCGTGCAGTTATGTTTGTTTGTTTGCTTTATCCAGTGACAGATTTTAAAACAGACCACCAGTTTAACTCACACCGTAAACTCAAGAGAAAAATCCCCCCCCCAGCTACCCAATTTATAAAGATGCTATGTGAGTTTTGTAGAGACATCATAGCCTGCAGCGTGCCCCGTTTATGCCATACTAAGCACCGGGGCTGTTATCTTGGAAGCATGTGTGTGTGCGCCTGAGTGCATCTGTGCCAGTGAAAAATACCCCAGCGCCCCCCCTTACCTCCACCCCCCCAAGCCTTTGTCCCCGTCTCCCAGACATAAATGATTAAGCACGTAATGTTAGCATTAGCCCAACGGCGGCGTCTGTATGGGCCGCTCACACACACACCACATGCTGCTCCTTTAATCAGAGCACAAAACAGAGGCTGCCACACAGAGATAATCAGGAGCTCTGTCTGCTCCCTTTGGACCAGGGGAGAGGGGAGCAGCAATGGGGGCAGGGAACGGGCAGGAGGGCATGAGGAGGTAAGGGAGGTATAGCCAGGGGGCAACTGGGGGACAGTGGGCCAGAGAAGGGCAGCGAACGGGGCCAATGCGGGAGAGACATGTGGGCCAGGGTGAGCTGCAGCAGTGAGGTAGGCTAAAAGGAGGGAAGTGGGACAAGGAGGTGTCTGGTGTCAGCGCCCAGGGGGACAGCAGGAAGAAGGGCACCACGCTGGTGGGGGACGGCCGGCTGGTGAAGCAGGATAAAGAGATAAGCAGAGGAGTAAAAGACAATAGTCTGGAGAACACGCTAGAGCAGAGTGATTCTGTCTGACTGGTTATCTTGATATTGACTCATATATCACTCATGTAGAAAGACAACAAAGAGCACAATATCCTGACTCACACGCTGCTGACGGATCAATAACTCACCTCAATTAACTAAGTAGAGCATGTCATGAGGCTCCATTTAATGGCTTCAATTAGCGTAGGTAAATGATTTGCTGCATTTTGTTTACATTTACCGCTGAAAGACCCTCGACGGAGCACTGAAATGATCTCTGTCTCAATTCATCTCTCCCACGCAGACACTTTGTCTTAAATAAGCTATCATAAGCAGTGAACCACACACTGACGACCAAGCAGCTAAGTATGCCTGTTATGTGTTTGCTGGTGTGTACACAGCAAATATTTCAGTCTGTGCATTGCAAAACCTGACGGCCTAGTTTGCCTGGTCTCCAACATGTGTTTATACATGTATATGTACGTACATGTATCCACTCATGAGGCACAGCTAGCTGGTAACATAAAATATAATACACAGCCAGGACTCGTCCTGATATTGGAGACCTCAGAAGGGATTCTTGGAAAGGAGAGGGGCAGGGCTAGCATCTGCAGAACCGATTGCGATCTGAGCAGACAACTTTATGGCGCTGTGTGTGAATGTGTGTGTGTGTGTGTGTTGCAGCCCTATATCCCTGCGTATTGAATTCTCTGGCAGTGTTCTGCAGTGTGTGTGTTCACAGAGCTGACATCCTGCCAAGGGTGTGCTCTCATTTCCCCCCTCTATCTGTCTCAACCCCCATCTTTCCTTTTATTCCCTCTTCCTATGTCCTCTGAAGTGGTGTTGTAATAGGAAACCAGTATAAATACCAGATTGTAATTATAACTTAACATATATTTTATCATGGGTCTTACTACAGTATAAAGCAGAGCAAAACTTTATACACGCTTAAAAGATGTATAACTGAGTAAGCTGCTTGTTCTACAAATGCATTTTGATGATTCTTTGTCTTTAACTCCCTCCTTCAATCTGTGAAAGGTCAGGCAGTTTATATAGGTTGCCATTTCTGAGTGTCTTGAATTTGTGTTTTGCAGTGGTAGAAAGTAAATCAAGTACTGCACGTAAGTACACTGTTTAAGTACTTTTACTTTACTTACAAGCTGCAAAATTTAAAAGGCTACCTACACATTAAGGCAGTAATAATAAAAAAATAATATAACATATATAATAATATTCATGTATGAAAGGGGTCATTCTGCATAACTTTTGATTTTTAAATATGAATGCAGGACTGTTACTTTAAATGGACTATTTTGTGTGGATTTATGCTTTTATTTAAGTTAATAATCTAAATACTTTTTCCACCACAGGTATTTCATATGATGGTATCAGTGTCTCTGAGATGCGTAAGCACTGACTTTGCACAAGGAAATACAGAAACCACATTGAGCTCAACACAAGGTAGCCAATGTGTGTACAACCCAGAGAGAAATAGTTGAAATAGACTTGGCCGGGAGAAAAGTATGTTAGGGTTGACTCCTGCTGAGTGCTGCTAGAGGGACTTGAAAGTGATCCTACATATCAAGGCTCCCGTTTTATGACGCCACGTTTCCTTCCCAGACCTCTTTACAGTGATCCCACTCCAGAGGGCTATCTTGATAAGCAGTTCTCTAAGAAGTTGAGCAGAGCTTAAAGTGATTAGATGATTAAACATGCCACTCAAATGCTGCGATTGGTACAATTGAACCCTAAAAGAGAAGCATGTAGACAGTAATGATGATTTAAATACATTTGAGGAGTTGATACACATTCCCACTTACAAGACCACACGTTCAAGTGCCATGTTAAACCTAATATTCCATGCTGTTTCTCAGAGATATTTTCAAACTGTTGAAATAGCTTTCATCAAGAAACGAAACATATTTTAGTCTATCTGGATGCTATATTATTTTGGTCTGTTTTGTATTCAGGTCAAGACGAATGATAGAATGACAAAACACTACTTTGTCTGATGAGCATGGTGTATCACTGAGGTTGAGGAGGGAGGAGGCTGGAAGCCCTGCAGGAGCTGCTGAGTCATCATGCTGGCAAAGAGGGAGACGAGAGGTGGAATCTGTGTCTGAGCTGGCAGGCTGGCACAGTTACCATGGCACAAATAGCCTGGGCACCGAGGAAACTGCAGCAAACTGCAGGGCGGCGAGGGAAGAAACAGGCAGAGACTGGGGCAATGCGGAGCCTGCTGTTCGTGTTCGTGTCCCCGTCCCCGACCCAGACCCAGACAGCCAAAGTGCCAGCATGCCATCAGGGACACACAGATGGTTCGCTCCTAGGTGTATGTGGGTGTAATACAGACCGGAGGGCGAAAGTCGTCCTCTTTGCAGCAGCCCACATTTATATTCACACTACAGCTCAGCAAATCAACACGTTCACCTCAGTCGAAAAACCATTCTCTGCCTACAGTCAAATACAACACTTGGGATGACTAAAACCAAGTTAAAAGAATACACAACCTTTACTTTCTGGTAGGTTATGAGGGAAAACACACACACTGTGCTTACGAACTGAGTAGAATGTAAGATTATAATGAATCTTACCTAAAAAGAAGAAAGGTGCACACTAATGATTCAAACATCAGTGTTGGATTTAAATAATATTTGAGTATCGGGGACAACCCGAACAAAACTGCATACCAAAAGACTACTTCACAATGTGCCAACACAAAGAACAATGGTTTCCACATTACTTTCGACTATGTTATTAATTCCTCAGTTACTCTTAATCATGAAATAAATGCTTGTCTCAACAATCGTATTTAAACATTAATCATGGCACCTGAAAATAAACCAGTCTCCTGATTGTGTCATCTCTAAAATACCTTGAGGAAAGCCAATTTAAGACAGATCTGATGGGCCTTGTCATCTAGTGGAAAGTTTGTTATGTAGTTGGCGTTTAGCTTAAGGCCCCTACACACTGTGATATCAGTAGTCTTGCAGGTCCATTGCATGTCACACTGTGCAAGATGGGTTTAATAAAATCTTGGTCCCAAATCTGTGTCAGGCTCTACGATATACATTTTGAGTGTGTGTGATGAATGCCTGATGAAATGTAAGGCTATATGGGGAAAAAAAGCAGAGACATGTCATGAAGTCAATCATCCCTCTGCGCAGCTCTTGTGTTTTGAAAATGCAACAAAACAATAAACAAGGTTTGGCCTTACTTTATTTAGAGTTCCTAGCAGTATTTTGAGTGGCTGGTTAGTAGACTTGGCTCGCAACAAGAGTCACACTGTGAGAATTTGGTCCTAAATTTCTGAAACTGTCACAATTTTGACACAGGCTGTCACCAAAGCTCTAAATCAGCGGACGTCTCTCTCAGTGCGATTCTAGGACCAGTGTTTTATGATCATTGTTTTTGACAATCAAAGTGGCATTGTTGTGGCAGCGGGATCAGCTAATATTAGGACAGATACTTTGCTTGATAATGTGAAATATTCTCTGACAAAATTACATCGAGTGAGCAGTTGAGTGATGAAGAATCAAACTATGAGATCACTACTTCTACGTCAGTTCATTACAGCATTCTTCTGGTCCAATTGGGCTTAAATCTGCATGCTAGTAGAGCAAAAATACAAACAAAACAAAACCAAACTCAGGTATTGCATTGGCAACAGTACTGAAATACTTTGAACTCAATGCGGTGCTGTGGCCTTGTCTGGTGTAACAGAGAAATGCAGGTTGACCCCTTCTTGATATCCTGTGTCATACACTGAGGTTGTGTGTGAAAGACGTACGCTTCTGCTGAGTAGAAAGCAAAGCTCATTAACCTTTGAAAACACACCTCGCTGGCCAAGGGCCTCATCAAATGGGAGATGAAAGAGGGACTTCTGTGGCCCCTTGGAAGAGCTTGTGGAATCTGCAGTGCCCCATCAGGTCGAGCCAGGCTCCATCTCTCAGGGCCCTACAGTATCTCAGCAGCTGCCTCCTTTCACAATGTGAGGAATGTAATCAAATGCAAATGCCCCCCTGCTTATGCTCAATTCTCACTCACACATTCATTGCAGTAGGCTACAGCATAGCAGGTTTTTGTTCCTTGGTTACAGGGCAACCCAGGGTGTGTGCGCACACTGTGACAGTGTATTCGGCCTAGATCAAATGTAATCAGAGACAATAGTTGCCTTTTCTTCCTGCTGTAGTCCCACCCTACCTTCCAACTCTGCACCAACAACACCACTGTGACACACTCTGCCAGGCCCCCCATCCCAAAACAGACAAGCACTTTTGTTTCTAATGAAATTCCATGAAAAAGTTTGATTTGTTTTTGGACAGGACATAGTACCCCAAGGCAACAGTTGTGAGAGAAACAGGACAACTGAAGACAGATGCAAAGACCGAGGGCCTGGGAGAGCATACAGACAATGCCGACAACATTTGTTCAAGTTCTGCATTATCACACTTAAATTTCTACAAAGTAATAGTAGTTTGTGTGGTTCCGTGAGGTTTTATTATGGCTTTGTGTTATGTGAAGTCTCGTGAGACACAACTTGCACGGTTTTATAGCATTGTGAAGACACTGTTAACAAGTCTTCTAC
Source organism: Macquaria australasica (assembly GCA_005408345.1). Taxonomy (NCBI): domain Eukaryota; kingdom Metazoa; phylum Chordata; class Actinopteri; order Centrarchiformes; family Percichthyidae; genus Macquaria; species Macquaria australasica. The sequence continues at coordinate 619,168 of SEMN01000053.1, read as the reverse complement.
GCAATGGTCACCATAGCAATTAGACGTTCATTTTCACACAGCCATCAAAACATTTGAAACGGCCAATTCAAACACTGTCTTTATGGCCCTCAGCTATGTTTGCCAACAGAGGAATGCACAAACACTCTCCCTCCAAATGGCCATCTCACAAAGTTCACTGCTCTGGGGCAATACTATTCTCAAAAGGACACCTTGATTTGTATCGCGGTACACCCTTTAAACACATTTCTCCTTCTTGTGAAACAAGTAAACCAGGCAAACAGACCAAAGAGCTGTGCGTACAGCTCCTCAAAGCTCAGGGAATATTTAGTCTTGATTGATTCTGCCGCCCCGCCTGGCAGAGACTGAGCTAACTGGAGTCAAAGGGCTAACATGATAGCCCTCGCCAAACCATTCACCACTGTGATGAGAACCACTCAGCAAACAGTTTGCAACAAAACAATGAGTGCGTATACAGCGCTATGCTCCGTAGTGCGACTGACCTGGGCCATTACATGCTGCTGCCAATGGAGTTTTTATGGCCGGGAGTTTCCTGGCCTTCCGGAGGGAAGAGACTTCTAAGGAAAAAGACCGGTAGTAAACAGTTTCTGATAAAATTATAAAGTCAGAGATGGGAAATGAAGACGTAAAGGGTCCTTGCATGTAGGGCTGGGTGATAATTCAATATTGGCGTTTAGCAATTTTCTGTGAAACTGAATCGAGATGATATGATAATATTGTGTTTTTTTCTGTTATTCAAATTAAAGAGTCAAAGCACATTCTGGTCAAAATAAAATGTGTCTAATAATAGTGGAACAAAATTTATTGCATTTAAGAAAATTGAAAAAGTGATTTGCTAGAAGCATTAGTTGATTAATTGATTAACTGATAATGAAAATAATTGTTAGTTGCAGCACGAGTGCATTTGCCAGATATCGCAAAGAAATTCCTATCATATTGCTATACTGACTTCAGCCATATTGCTCAGCTCTACTTGCATGTCAAAACCAATGAATGACTAAAACATTATAAATGCCCCATTCAGCTCAGGCATGGGGAATGGACTGGACTAATTCAAGCAAGCCCCATAAATGCAACGCTGATGTACCACCGTCATAACAGAACTACGTCACTTTACGACCCGGCTGTGACCCAAGAGATGAAACATAGAGTATTCTCAATTCGTAGACAAAGTGCCCACACCAAATAAGAGCCTGTGCCTGGGACTGGGAATGTGATCAGAGAGAGGCAGCAACTGAAACAAAGCCATAACTTTCCCCACTAACAGCTGAGCGATAAGACAAGAGCACTGAAGCGAGTGAAGGGCTCATAAAATGTGTATTGCAGACTGTCTCCAGTGCAGTCTGGGGTTAGTGTGGAGAGAGGAGAGGAGCCACGAGCACTGCAGATCTATGCGTGTGTGCATCTGTGCAGACAGTAGTGTCTTGTCTCCCTTCCCTCTGGCTCCACTGGTCCTCATCCACATTTGAACACAGAATAAGAGAAATCAATAAGTCTGTGCAGAGCCACCAGAAGAAGAGGAGAGCGAGCTCCCAAACAGCAAAGAGATACAAGACTAAAATCTGGCAGATACACAGGCACTCTTTAATCTCATTCTCTTTTCCCCCTCTAACTTCCCGTGTCATGCTGAGACTGCAGTGCCCGCAAGTCCCAGACAGCTCTTCTCATCGTGATATGTTTGGACTACATAAGGCTGATGATTATTAAAAGGCTCAAGGATTTTTTGACTAAAAATAACACTGCAGACAGAGAGCCCCTTTCTGAAAATCTGGACACGAGCATAGAGCAGAAGCAAATTCAACCCACATGCTGTGTTCCTCTGCAGCCTGCTGCCTCATCTGATGCCAGGTTTGTTGCTAGTCAAACTTTTTAGTAAGTCAGCATATACACACAGATGCACACGCACACACACACAAAGGACATACACATGGCCAAAAGCTGAAGTAAGAAAGCTGAAGGTTTCTAATCTGAGCAAGACTTCAAGCCAAATCCTGCTCCCTTTCTATCTTTCAGCCACCGCCCCCTACCCGCATTCACACACACACACACACACACACACACACACACACACACACACACACACACACACACACACACACACACACACACACACACAGGCAGACATACAGTGTCCCCTCTCCCTCCTCCTTCCTCCCTCCCTCCCTCCCTTTCTTCCCTAACTCGAGAGCCACCTACATGGAAGAGCGATGAGCCTCAGACTCGTGCTCAGACTTGAAGCAGTCTATCTTGGTCTCATAACTGCAGTTCTCTTGTTAATGACAGACTGTGTAACCTGATTCCACACACACACATGCATCCCCCCCACCCCACCCCACCCTCAAAACACTCTCTCAGGGTTTTTTTGGAGTTGGTGCTACTCTCTCCCTCCACTTGCATATTGTTCCAACCCAAACTGCCACATGCTTCTGACAGCCAAATTACTGTGCACAGAGAAATGATTGCTATCGGAGGCCTATCCCCCCTACCCCATACTCGCCTCATGCTTTCTGTAATGCTCAGACCTCCGTGGGCAAATTATACACTTTAGGTCTAGAACAGCTACAGCAGTGCACTGATGTAGAGGCCAAGATGATATCTGCAGCCAAAGAATTCGGAGGTCATAATGTGGAAATGAAAAGTTGAATGTGGCCTGTGTAGGAGAGGCAAAACTTTCAGACTGCTATCAAAAGTCTAATTTCTAATAGTTTGTGTTCCTTTCAACGAGTCCAAAACACAAAGACATTACATTTGAAAAAACAGAAGAAAAAGCAGCAAATCATCAACACTGGAGAAGTTGGAACCAACTTGTGTTTGACGTTTACATTTTCTTTATAAATGACTTTAGAGCCAAAACAATTAGTTGATGGATTGCCAGATCAAAATTAAAGTAAATTAATCACCAACTATTTTGACAACTGATTAATTGTTTAGGGTCCATTTTCAAACAAAAATGTGAAGCATTTTGTGCTTACAGCTTCTCACTTGTGAATAACAGTTTCTTTTCTTTGTCTTATGTAATAGTAAACTGAATATCTTTGGGTTTTGGACTGTTGGTCGGACATAACAAGCCATTTGAAGACGTCACCTTGGGTTTTGGGAAATTATGATTGAAAAGAAATGTGATTTTTCACTATTTTCTGACATTTTACAGACCAAACAATCAATCAATCAAGACAATATTGGCACATTCATCTATAATTAAAATAATCTTATAGGTGCAACCATAATGACTTAAAGGATTCACCAATAATCAAAATGGTTACTGATTAATTTTCTTGATTCATTTACTTTTGTTTCAGCACTAGCTCTAAGCAACTTGTTGACCGTAAGATAAACGTGTGTAACATCATAAATGCATTAAAGCATCGTAAATCAGACACATTTAAGGCCTCTTTGAAACAAATGCAAGAAAAAAATCTGGTGTCTGTTCTCCAGCTGTTTTTAAACACTGGCCAAGACAAACCCCAAACCAGTCCTATTGTTGGGAGTGCATTGTTAAAGAGGCAGGTAACCTCCTAAATGGTTGAGGAATAAGTTACCACTGATAGGCTGTTTGAAACAATGACACTGGCCTAAAGCCTAACAATAACATTGTTGTAGAACAAGAGACTGGGAGAATGAGGAGAGGACTAATCACAATGGCCGGGTGAGCCACCACAATCAGGCTGGTGCCCGTTACCTCAACTGAACTGAACAGGATCCCAGAGATCCCCTGGAGTTGGACCATATCTCAGCCCAGACTGTCTGACGTCCTTTTATCTGCCCACTATCAGCCAGACTCCACAGCACAAGCCACTGGGAGGCCCGACCTCAGTGACTGGTCAGCTATGGTGGTTACATTCTCCAGATCATCAACCCACCGCACAAACACACAGCCACTAACCAAAACAAATAACCTCAACTGTGATTCATCTAATCCTTTCACAGCCTCTTCTGTTGTTGACTAGTAAATCTCCAGTACCTCCCCATCCAGTAGTTATGGCATGAAATCATTAATATAAACTACTGAGTATCTCTAACTCTCTTTTCAAGACCTAGGAAAACTCACCAACAACAGCTCATGTATTACTGCCTCAACTCATTTGTAGTGGCTAATCCATATTGATTAAACAGTCTCCCATGCCAGACACTATTACTGCACATGTTTGGCAGTCAGATTGTCATACATGTACATTAAAGCGTGGTGAACTGAATGCATCACAAAGTTAAAAAGGAACTTGGCTGCACAGCAAAAACAAGTGCTCCCCAGACAGTTGGGCTACTAGTGAAGGAAACCCTGATTAGTATGTGGGAATGTAATTTTGTGAGAGCGAGGATCTAGCACAATGAGTTGATTCTGTGGAAGAACACTTCAGTGTGAGACATTCCCATTCACACATCTTTTAATCTGCACAATTATCCCTGAATGTTTTCAGCCAGCATTAACACCTTTGTAATGAAGTTTGCACCCTCTCATCAGCAGGTCTACTAGCTTTGCATGTAATTGCCCTGCAATCTTATGACATTCCATTTCCTGTTTGGTCTGATTGTTCCTCAGCAGGGAAAGCATGTCAACAAATACTTTTGCATCTTCTGTAAAAAACTACATTGGTGCTATTTAAGCGTTTCTTCATCGCCAACTAGTTCAAAATTAAACCACAGACCACTGTGAACCATACTGTGTGTTCACCGGTGTTTTGCCCCCCCTCCAGAACTGCGATTGTGATGTTAAAAGTGCTCAGCATGGGATGATGAGACACACGATCAAGCAGAACGACCCTCCCAAAGACTGTCTGCATGACAAAAAAAAAAAAACTCTTAACAAAGTCACAACTAGTTGCAATGTTGCGAGCCTGATTTGATTGTGAAATAGAAATTACACCCACGAAAAGCCGCAATGGGTAAACCCGAGACGTTTAATTTGGAGTCTTTTGACCTGGAGCTCATCACCATTTATCAACTAGCCACAAACATCTCTCTGTCTCTCTCTCTCTCTCTCTCTCTCTGACGCGGTCACTTAAAAGATAATAGGCTATACTGCGTGAAGGCTTCTCCTCTGCTAAATCGATATTTATATCAGATGTGTTCACACAACCTATGCCGCGGGGTGTAAATACAATATGTGTGGCTGCAATAACAAAACAGGTCAAGATTTTACGAAGGAAAAAGCTCAGAGGGAGACAGCAGGATTTCTTACGAGAGCGCGTCACGAAACCTTTTCCTGCAAATCAGCAAACTTCTCCACGTCTACCGACACGTCTATACTAATATATATATATAATATTAATATCACAGACACTTTAGGCACGCCGTGGTTAAACTTACCTCGCGGGTTATCTTTGTGCTTTATGAGGGCTCGGTATCTGGCGCAGGTCGAACTATTCTGCCATCTCCCGAGAATTCACCGACAATACCCGACGTGTTTTCCAAAGTCTGAAAGGCAGAGCCTACATGACGCCAACATGAGCTATCTTCCGCTGCTCGCTCGGTGGAAAACAAAATAATAATAAAGTGACAAATTCACTCGATGTTCGTATTTAGGAGAGAGGAAAAATCAAGACACATTTTGTAACGACGTCCCTGTTCACACATTAGCGCCGTCCAGGCTTCACAACTCGCAGCCCGATTCCACGAAGGCAAAAACAAGCGAGGCTTGGAGGAGGGCTACAACTCACTGTAATTAACCAGCGTTAAGCGAGATGATAAATACAGACTCTTCCGGTCAGACGTTTCAAAATAAAACAAGACACGTCGTCTTTCATTCAATGTTGGGCCTATGTTATTTGCAGGGGTCGACGAAAAATTCATCTAAGTTAAAGTAGAAATACTACATTGTAGACGATGCTCATGTAAAAATTCTAAATTTAAATTTTACTGCAGAATTAGGCCTATTATCAGCAAAACAATGGCGAAATGTAACCATGCCTACATTTGACTGTACTTAAGTACAGAATTGAGGTACTTAACTTGAGCATTTCCATTTTATATAATACCTATACTCCATTACATTTCAAGGGGAAATATTGCACTTTTCACTCGCTGAATATATTTGAGAGTTGTAGTTACAAGTTAGTGTAAATTAAAAATGATGATTTTGCATACAAAACACATCCTGATAAAATATGATGCCTTGTTTGTATCATATATATATTTATAAATATATGTAACAAAATGCTTCTTACAGCTGAATGCATAAGTAATAATAATCCAATAATATGATATATAATAGTATAAAACTCACAAGTGGCATTTTTCTGCAATGACTACTTTTGCTTTTAATACTTAATGTACATTTGGCTTTTAATACTTGTGTACTTTTACTTAATTAACATTTTCAATGTAGTATATTTTTATATTATAATATTGCTACTTTTACCGAAGTATAGGATCTGAATACTTCCACCATCAATTCAGCTAAACGTAGGAGACTTTAGTATCAAAAACCAAAGTACCCATTATACAGAAGGGCCACTTGCACACTGTACATATATGATATTATTGTTTTATCGTCACTGATGTCTTAATGTTTAAGCAGCATTTTAATGTTGTAGCTGGTCTAGGTGGAGCTAATACTATTTGGAATGGCTGAATTAAGCTGCTAAGGGGCCCCAGGGCAAAAATTATCTGCTCAAATGGGCTCACATTTATTCCATTTATCCTGGAATACCGCCAAGGGCCCTGTGCTGTGTGGTAATTTGATTTAACACAAATTAATTAAGAAATATGCAACATGTGAGCACAACACTGGCATAACAAAGGGCTTGAAACAACATTTTGACACAGGGACCTTCAGTAAAACAGACCCAACTTTAGAATCAGAATCAGGTTTACTGCCAAGTAGGTTCACACATAAAAGGAATTTGCTTTGGTATTTTGGTGTATAGCATTATACATAGTAAGTAGAGAATATAAAGAAAAATAAGTACTGCAAGTCAAGAAGCATAAAAAATAGAAAATTGACAATAAGATATGATTAAAAAAATGCAATGTGCAATGTGCAAGACAGTAGTCCAGAAGAAGAAGGTCCTTATCATGTCAGCTGATAATGTGCTTTAGTAGTGAATATTCCCAGTCAAAATTTCAACTGAATTAGGACAAACCAGGTGACACACAACAGCTTTCAGGGCCCCTGGAGTTCGAGGGCCCTTCAGCAGTTTCCCCCTTTGCCTGGTTGGTACTCCAGCATTGTTTTATAGTTAAGTCACTAACAATGCATCATATGTTCAGCTGATTGCATGCTTTGTATGTAAAAATCTCAATCTATAGAGTAATACTAAGGTGTCAAATAAACGTAGCAGCCAGCAACAATGATAAAATGCTATTTTGTACTTTAAATTGAACAATACAATATAGACTGAACTACAGAATACAGTGAACCCCTAATGAAATAACCTATTGTGCACCCAAAATGCTATTAAGTGTTATAGTTTTTTCTCATCATCTGATTACCCAAATATTCTCCAGCGACACACTGTGCTTTTATGCTGAAGCAAAAACGTACATTTCCTGTCACAGACTTATTCTCGCTGGCTCTCTTGACGTGCGTGGTAATTAAAGGACCATTGCTATTTCGTTTGCTCTGGGCATGTTCCCGACTCAGCATTCAGAGAGTGAAGGGTTCAAGCTTTTGGGCATATTTCAGGCAGTAAAAAATGAACATGGTCAGTAAACAGAAAATCACTTCAAATCACTTCAAAATGTGTTACCAAACATATTATTCTATGAGGGATTTATGTACTACAAAATATTGTACTTTTTACTCGACTACATCTACATGTCAACCTTTGTTACTAGTTACTTTGCTGATTTATTTTATTAATACCAAATAACAAAGAAAATAGGTAATCAACAAATAGGCTAAATGATGGCAAATGATTGACATAGATTAAAAGCAGTATATAAAGCAGTTAAAATTAGCCCCACCTTTCTTTTACAAGCTGCAACATTAAAGGGACACTCACACATTATTGCATCAATAATTTTAATGCACTTATAAAACATATTATTCTGAAATGGTCCATTCTGCATAATGAGTTGTTTTACTTTTGGTGAAAGTATATTTTGATGTTAATACTTAGTGGTAGTACTTTTAGGCCTAAGTAAAATTTTGAAAATGACTTTTACTTGCAGTAACAGAGTACTTCCACACTGTGGTAGCCTATTACAACTTTTACTTAAGTAAAAGTTTTAAATATCTCTTCTACCACTGGGGACATTATGCAGAATAAATTGCATATGTGTTGATCATGTGGTGTTTTCTTGTCATAGACCCTCATTATTTTTAATTGTTGAAAATTGAATTTTGATCACATTGCGCATACACCACACAAGTTTATTCACCATTTTAACTGGTTTGGTTAGGCTTATTTTACCACTGATGTAACATTGCAGTAAAGAAGACTATGTGGACCAGAATAATCTCTGAGAGGACCCCATTATATGATTTTAACGGACACCTGGCAGCTAGCCAAGCAATATTTTCTACAGCCATATCCTAAGAAACCCCATAACTAACCAACTAACTAACTAACAGTTGTGTGGAGTCAAGAAGAAGCCGTAGGCCTGCCATACTCTTCTATGTTACTCAAGTAGAAATAAAATATTTTAGAAATGCTCCATTCAAATTTAGCTAAATTAAAAATATAATATTCTCAGCATATTTTTTACAAAAGAATATTATCACATATATTATATGATTGGATTATTGTTACTGATTCATTTACATGTAGCCTAAGCTAGTTTTTATTTTTATTTTTTATCCATAGCAATGGCTCATATAGTTGGTCATATGTTTTGTATCTAACATCTAGAAGTGAGTAGTGAACTCCAGATTGTAGAAATGTTTTGGGTTTATATTTTTTAATTTTTTAAATTTTTTTTGGCATTTGTCGCTTTTGGTGTAATTTGAGTGAAGATAGAGAAGGGTAGGGTACTTGACCATGAAACAGCCGGGCTGGATTCGAACCAATGTTGCGGTTAATCGGAATGCACAGTAATTTTTTGTATTAATTGTGTATACTCTGTCTTTGTATTATACAGGTCATTCATACAGTTTATGATATAGTAAATAGTAATTACACACAAGAGGTGAAACAAGCATCAACCTGTCATCCAAACAGACATGCATCATGTGCGCACATAGAAATCTTTGTTTCAGCTCTATTTGCAGGATGAAGACAGTGAGATGTGGTTAAAAGTTTGGATTCATCAGTAAATGGACCTTTAGATTCTCTTCACTTTGTATTGTTTCCAAAGGCAATAATGAACATCAGTGCACAGATTAGAAACCTGGTTACGTGTGGCCAAGAAATTGCTTTCTTCAGGAGAAATCCAGCTGCGGAAATCTGGTTCCTCTAATCTCCAACCCCAATTATGTAAACTGGAATTCTCATATAATGAGATTACTACAGAAAGTCGACAGTACAGCTACTACAAGAATGTGAGAAAGTGAGTGAGCTGAAAGATGAGTGCATGTGACCGCTTATTTTTGGATTCTCTGTCCTCTAGAAGGGTCCATGATCAATTTTGAGAGGGTAAGTTTGGGGACGCACATCTCTGACGGTGTTGTAGGCCTTAGCAACTCCTTCTCGGAGGTCTGCGGGCTGAGTAGCTCTGCGGGGCTGGCTGGAGGGGGGCTCTGCCTTCTGAGGTGGCGTACCGGTTCAGTGGGGAAGTTGGAGACAGGATGTACTCAATCACTGCTTCGGCCTGTAAGAGAAGCAGACAGACATCAACAATGGAGTTATTGGCATCAGATACCTGAGTCCCTGCTTATTCTGAAATCCTTCAACAACTCTGCACTACCTGAAACAAATGTATGGTCCAAATGTAGCTCCTGTATGAGTTTGATTCACAGCCATGACCTGCACTGGAAATCCTTAGGTACCTGTATTCACCAGCCTGTTGCTGAGCTCCAGGGCAGCCGATGCTGTGGAGGTGTCGAAGGATGCCACCTCTCTCTCTCGAGACCTCGAATAATGCATTCATCCTCCCTGTAGTGCTCTATGGGCAACCAGAACAGAGCTATGGAGTGAAAATAGTCTCAATATTATTTGTAAATGTGTGTTCCATGATTTGTAACTGAAAAAAAAAAAGATTTGTAACTGAAAAACAAGATTTGTAACTGAAAAAAAAATATTTGTAACTGAAAAACAAGATTTGTAACTGAAAAAAAAACAATTTGAAAATATTTTACTTTTTTTCAGTTACAAATCTTGTTTTTCAGTTACAAATCATGGAATACACATTTACAAATAATATTGAGACTATTTTCACTCCATACAGATCCCTCACTGCCTGGACTGGAGAAACACGGAGATGGAAAGAGGGGAAAAGGGAATGAACCAAGAGATGTAACGGGATAAAGAACATGCAAATGCAAACGTTCCCTGTGAAACAAAGAGCGGGACAGAAGGAGACCCGGACAATTCCTGATCAGATACGCAGAAATCTTACAGATTTCTTTATTATGAGGGTTGCCAACTTTGGCTGCCTGGCTGGAGTGAGATTTTGATGCCATGGGCTTAATCAATCAAATGTAACCATACTTACTTACCTTGCTATACCAGAAGGACTTTGACCATAACACGCTCACCTGTTCATAACTGTTGCTGTCGGTTTTGGCGTGAGAATTGTTTGGGCAGCGTGAGAGCGTGACTGAACGTGAAAGCGTGTGTCACACGCCAGAAGCGTGACAGTTGGCAACGCTACACATCACAGCAGCAGCTGTACTAAAAAAACACGTTTCCATGGCAACGCCGTCACAACTTCCAAACAGAGTCGGTGCTCCGTACGCGACCGTTTCTTGCTTTGCATCCAACATGTACTCAGAGTAAGTTCAAAAAAACAAACTCTGAATTTAAATAAGAACATTTGAGTAATTGCTGTGTTTTAAGCTTTATTTTTGTAGACTAATTAGTGCCGTCACTTACAATTTAAGTGCTTAAGGCTTGGATAAATTAACCGCCGTCAGCTAGCGTTTTGCTAACCGACGCTAACGTTATGTAACGTTATGTTAGTTTGTTGATGCTCGATCGTGCAAGCTATCGTCGAAGAGGTTGACAGTGTACCGGGTTTTGTTTCCATTTCCACTAGACAACCCTCACTTCTCACGAGTAACGATCTTCTGTCGACACAGTCTGGCAAGTACAACTGTTTATACTGACCTGACTTAGCGTCAGTGACCTCACGTTGTAGCCTGTGTAGCTATAAGATAAGATAAGCCTTTATTGTCCCACAGCGGGGAAATGTTTAGCGTTGCAGCAGCCAGCAAAAGTGTCATATATAGAAATACAATAAAAATAAATGGAAAAATAGAAAAATAGTCCTATACACAGTATAGACAGAAATAAATAATAGAGTGACTGAGTGCAGTTGTAAGTATGAACAAATAGATAAGATAAAAATATTGCACATATATAATATACATGTATATGAAAAATATTTCACAGCAACATATGAAGTAGCTATCGTCAGCAGAGAGAGTATTCTGCTGGATCCTGCCGAGTTATCACTCACATGGATCAAGTGTGGGGTAACTTAGTGCATGGGGTAGTGTAGTTCATATGAAGCAATACATAGAAATTGTATCTTTCCCTTTTTCTTTCTTTACTGTTTGCCTGTGTGTGTGTGTGTGTGTGTGTGTGTGTTCTAACTCAATCAGGGTACGATAGAATAAATGGCCAGATCTCCCAGATCCCAGGACTGTCCTCAATCATCAACACTCTTCCCGAGGAGAGGGCCCGAGGGCGGAGGTCCGGAGTCTTAGAGAGTGATTCTGACTATGTCAAGCTTGCAAAACAAGGAGGGCATAAGGGTAGAGACATCCTGTTACCTCAGATCTACACGTCCCTCTGGCTGGGTAATACAGTTTGCCTACCTTTATTGTTTATTTATTTTCACATCCTTGTTCAACAGGACTTCTGTGGCATGAGGAAACAATTACTTCTAAATCGAATGCATACAAACCTCCAGACTGGTTCTCCACTGGATCAGAAGACAACAACAAACCAAGGTACTTGTCTTATTATTATCATGCACTCGAACTTGTAGTCAGTTTATGTTTAAAAATACATCCACCTCCATTACTAACACTATAATTTGCTGCTAATATACAACTACTACCAGTACTGCTACTGTTGTGATACTGCTAAGAATTCTGCCACACTATTATAGCACTTGTAACAAGCTTTTAAAGTACTGTCAAATAGACGGAACAAAATAAACAGTTAGAATCAGCCACCACAATGGCTGATTATTCTTCATTATATATGAAACTATCATTAAGTGAAGGATACATTTCATATGTCTACATTGTTTTTTTTTCCAACAGTCTAATTAACAGTGAAGAGAAGAAAAACCCTGGAGCTTTTCAACTGCTAGAACCCCCCTTTGGGACTGACAATATGTCAGCCTGGGAGAGGGATGATAGCAGCAACAATGGCAAAGAGAAGGTAAACAGAGAAATGCCAAATAATTTAGAAAGTAATTTAGCCACACAAGCCACCACATCTCTTGTGTGTTTTATTCTGTTGTGACCCTAGTAGTGTTACTCACATAAATAAGTTACTTGATCGGGCAGACTTACATACTGCCAAATTGAAGGAAGAGATGGAAAGAAAAGATATCCTGGCTGTATTTACATTCACAAAATGTAAAACGACCACACTCTGTGACTTTGCTTTGTGTTCTGCAGAACAACAATGTTCCTTACGGCCAGATGAAGAAATTGCGGTCACCCGATCAATATTATAAGGCCAGCAAATTCAAGAAGATGTAAGTTCATGTGGTCACAAGATGGCACTGTTGTTCCATATTATATTCAGAAAAAGGGGATGGTGTCTTAGAATGCCAGTTATTACAACTCTCAGAAACAGATTTGCACTAAACAGAATAGATTATTATAGACCACTGATCTTATTATGTCACACCATATCAGTATATGTGAGTGGAAGTAGCTGAGTAAAAGGAATACGTGGTTTTTAGAGTCATAGTACAAAGCAGTTATATTACTTTAATACATACTTAACCTATTCTACCTAATCTTTAATCAGTAGTTTATGTGTAATTTAGTTAATTATGGATACAAATTTAAAAAAAAATCTGTACTTCGGTAGCATAATTAAAAGGCATGTCTCCATGTTATGGTGACTAAGCAGAAATGGCAGGCTGCACAGTTAGGTCAAACAAAACAGCACACATAGCAAAGGTGTCTGTTTACTTTGGCTCACTGCTGGTCTGTGCTGTGTGTTCCCTGTACCTTTGGGATGGCTGTCAAATGTCAATGATTGAAAAAACCTCACATACAATGCTACAGAGACAATACAGTAAAAACTGTGGTCATAGTGCATGTATTGTTATGATACTGTACGTCAACAAGTCCACAAAGGATCCACTGCAAAAAGAAAGTCTAAGTCCTCCTATCATGTGTTAAAACAAGCAAAAACAGAATCAGTTATTTTTCGCCATTGCAGTGCAGCAATCAGCCATATAGAGTCTTGGTGTAAGATATTGTCTTTGAGAGTCAATAGAACAGAGAGTCTAGAACTTTATAGAAAATGAAAATAATTATTTCACACCCTTTCTTTTGCTTTATTTCAAGAAAGTGTCCATGTTTAGATGGATAGTTTAGCGGAGCTGGTGGTTTGGTATACGATGAAGAGAAAAATGATGATTGTAAATACCAGCTGGTGACTCTGTGCTTTGTTGGAAGAATACTTTTGTAATAAGTTGCTAGAGTTTGTCTTGGTATACAGTGTTGGAAGAGTAATGTTTAAACTGTGTCCGCATGAAAAGGCTTTACAAAAATTGCGCTTCCATCTAATTTGGACTTTATGTCTTTGGTGTTCTCGCAGAGTGTTTGACAAGAAACCAGCTCCTGTCGACATGTCTAAGCTGTTGAGCTTTGGTTATGCAGAAAACGACAAACCAATAGCCAACACCGATTTGTCAAGTAAGTAGCACAGTGTTTCTGCCAGTTTGAGTTCCAATCTTCCAGGTCACTATAAATCAGATGCTTTCTAGCTTTTTTATCACACTATCAAAATTCACATCTACTATAATAAAAGGAAATTAGGCCACACTCTTTAGCAGTGTATTGATTTTATCTGACTTAATCTTTGGATATAGTACATAATGAAATGATGGTCACACAATTTGTGGTGTGAAACATTAAGATTTCAGCCATTAAGAATTTATGATGCCTCTTGGCAGTGTAATGTAGAGAAGATTAGTGAATTATGTGATGAAGATTAGGTGCTCATATACATTCCCATGTCAACAGACTAAAAGACTGCCAGTGCGTGGGGAAAAGGATGTACGCACTCAGATGCTTCCAACAGGAACCGTTGCCATCCTCTCCTCTGACAACATTAATTTCTTTGCCCTTTAATGCTGAGCCACATCAAATGTTTTAATTAGTTTCAATTGTTTTGTAATGTCAGATGTATTACTCCATGTGTGAAAGTGCTTCGTTGAATTTAAGCTAGGATCTTTTATTTATTGTGCCTGTTGGTGCATACCTTAAGTAAAGAAGGCACCTGTAACTTTAGTGTTAGGGTTTGGGTTTTTTTGCAGTGTCTGTAACTCTGTAAAAGGCAGCTTTAAGGAATAAAATCAAATAATTCAAATAAAATCAAAGTTATTCAAAATGTTTCACAGTCTTTTTTACTTTTGCCTTGTATACCACAATTGCATTTGCTCCCACAGGCTTGAATGTTAATGTTAATAATTTGCCACATAGTACTGTAACATTACAGCAAACGAGGGCCCATTTTCTGGGACACATCAAACATGCAATATTGTTCTAAAAGCAAATGATACAAAGCATAATTTTATGTAGTTTTTGCAGGGAAAATGCCCTCTGAACAAACAGCATTTCTGTTGGTTGGACATTAAGCTGGTTTTGAGTGTCATTGTTTTGACATGCCAATGTATTTCACACCAAAGTCATAGGTTAGGTTAAGTGTTCTGTATGTCATAACATGTCAGTTATTTACTGGCTTCGGATTGGCTATTGTTAAGACACTACACACTCCAGCTCATGGTTTTGCAAGGTTCAGTCCTAAAAGCAGTTTATGTCACATATGTTGTTTTTTAATTGCCGCTGATATGGATTTCTTTTTGAAGGTATACTGATGCTTTGGAGCTGGGCCAATCATCATTTTGATGTGATTGATCTTGCTCTGTTTGTTTGGGGCTGGTGGATGTTTTTGTGAGGACGAGGTCAGGTGCCTCCCCTCTCTCTGGAACCAATCAGTGGCGAGGCCAGAGGTCACCATCAGCTCTGCAGTCAGACATAACTTATTCAAAAACAGCTGCAACCAGTATTTGGAGGTTGTTTCAGCAGAGCAACATTTTAAACTAGATTTCAAAGCATCTCCTGCAGTCATGGCACAGATTTTACTTAACTGTATGGGGAATGACCACAATGAGCATATCAAGTAAGTATTTGGGAACCTCAACTAAGCTTTGAATTGACTGTTTCTTCTTGTTGCTCCTCAAAATTCAATGTAATTTTGTTAATCCATTCAGAGCACATACTTAGTCCATGCTTAAGATTCACTTGAGCGATCTGTTCATTTATTAATATGCTGTACTATATTGCTCTTAGACAACATGTCCAAGTGAAAAATCCCTACTTGGACACCATGGAGGAGGATATTCTCTACCACTTCAGCTTGAGCACCAAGACTCACAACCTTCCAGAAATGTTTGGAGATATTAAGGTTTGCGAAATATTAATAAAAAACCCCCACACATTTTGGGTTTACAATTTCAAATGCTAGAAAACAGAATTCACTAGTCCTCTTTCTCTGTTTCCCTTAGTTTGTGTGTGTTGGTGGCAGTGCGAATCGAATGAAGGCTTTTGCCCAGTTCATCCACCAGGAGCTGAAACTGCCTGGAAACCCAGAGGAAATCACAGATATCTGTGAGGGAACTGACCGCTACTGCATGTATAAAGTGGGACCAGTGCTGTCTATAAGTGTAAGTATTACATAGCTAGTTTTTATAGAACAGTAACATATACTGTCCTAGTTGGCTTTATTTCTAATAGCAAGTACTTCAAATATTGCATTACTGGTTTAATAATTTCACAGTTTTTTTAAAAGTAATTTCCATCCTGATCTTGTTTCCATCACAGCATGGCATGGGTGTCCCTTCCATCTCCATCATGCTGCACGAACTCATCAAACTGCTGCACCACGCTCAATGCCGTGATGTGGTCCTGTTTCGCCTTGGAACATCTGGCGGAGTCGGTAAGAACATTGTATTTTTTGTTTTAAAGTAATGGAAAACTTTTCAAACGGTGCTTTCCCTGCAATGACTTTAAAGTAAAATAGATTGAAATTTCTGCCTGGTGTCTTCTCCAGGTCTGGCTCCAGGGACAGTGGTGATCACGGACAAAGCAGTGGACTACTCCTTCCGCCCCCAATTTGAGCAGGTGGTTCTGGGTAAAGTTATCACCAGGAGCACTGAGCTGGACGAGGGAGTGGCCAGTGAGCTTCTGCAGTGCTCCTCTGAGGTTCAAAACATTCCGACAGTGATTGGAAACACCATGTGCATCCACGACTTCTATGAAGGTATAAACAGCATCTCGCGCTCAGGTTGTTTGTGACCACATTTGCAAATCGTTTGTAATCACTTCGTCCCACATGAGGCATACAGGAAAGAACTTCAACAGGTCAAAACCAGTGGTCAGGTAGTGACAAATCCTGTGCTGTGTCTCTCTAGGTCAAGGCCGACTTGATGGAGCTCTCTGCTCCTTCTCTCAGGAAGAAAAACTGGAGTATCTGAGGAAAGCTTACGAGGCCGGAGTGAGGAATATTGAAATGGAGTCCTCCGTATTTGCTGCTATGTGCCGTGTCTGTGGCCTCAAAGGTACTGTTTTCGACATCCTTTAATAAGCCTACTTTGATATTGGTCAATAAAGACAAAAGTTGTACAGAATACAGAATGGATAGATACGTGTGTCTCACTTCTATTGATTTATGATTTGACCCAGTGACATAAGCATATACTATATGACTGATAATCTCCTCTTTCTCTCCAGCGGCTGTGGTCTGTGTTGTATTGCTGAACCGCTTTGAGGGAGACCAGATCACCTCCTCCCATGATGTTCTGGTGGAGTACCAGCAGAGACCTCAAGTCCTGGTGTCGCACTTTATCAAGAAGCACCTGGGACACATTGTCTGAGACCCCTACATCTCCCATCCCAACGCCAGTCTCCCATATAGAGTGCATATAGCTTTTGACTGATATGTGTATGTAAATATACTGTACTTAACATGTTAATATGTGCATTAGACACTTATTTAAGAAGTTGTTAAGATTTTTATGATTTCTTCAACGAAGCTAAATATGTAGTATGTAGCATATACATATATATATGTAAGTATGTATTTTAATATTTAATACTCTGGTATTTATGTAAGGTAACATTCATTTTCTAAAAAATGTGGTCTGTATGTTGATTTTAATATTTTACTTACACTTACTACACACCTTAGCTACAACTACAAATCTAACAGAAGATACTTCTAAATTCTGAGGTGATGTTTGTAGTATCAAGAAACCCACTTCACATTTGAATAATTTGAACAAAAATCTTTGGGTGTAATAGCAAGTCAGGAAATTATTTGCTAGTAGTGGAGGTTTGCAATCTGTTAGTGGCCTCTAGTTTTAAAGTTTTCCTGCGTGTTAGATGAGAAGCACTTATTATTCCTTAGTGATTTCTTTTGTGATATAAAAAGATGAAGTGGACCTTCCTACAATGTATTTCTGTGATGAATATGTTATTAAATGATAACATACACTACATTTAGTAGCTTCTGCCATACAAGCTTGTTTATGCAAATGAAAACTTCCTGAAAGTAACATAAGAAGTCAACAAATATTGATAAATGTTCCGAGAGGTCATTTTAATTTGTTGAAGGTACATGTTTATCATCACTCAGAGATACTGTATGATACTGTATTTTTCACGAGATGCTGTAGAGTATAAAACCTACAATAAAAGCCATTAATAGCAATTGCACTGTGTCACTCTGTGGTCAATACCGTAGCTACTGTATATGAGTTTACTTTGTGAGTACAGCAGCTGTTGTACCAAACAGCATGATCTGTCCAACTGTGAATACGATTCTTACACATGCAGCTTAGTAAAATTTATTATTTACATTTAATATAATGTTCAATAAGAGTTGGTGGGACTTACTAATGTGACCCTATACATGCCCCTTTTTGGGGTCACATGGTCAGAATTTGAGGAGGGATTTGGTATCTCGTCTAGGTGGTTTAGGGGGCTTGATAACAGACAGAACCTCTTTGGCATACTGGCTGCGGTGCAGACCAGCCTCCCGCAGAGCCTGCTCAACACGTACTCTTGGATCAGACACAATCTGGAAAACAGATGTAAAAAACAACAACACAGTAAATAATACATTTCCAGCTGTTTCATACTAGATCAGACCCAGTATGTTACTATTGTTTGTTTTAATGGTTTACTACACATTTAATATTTGAAATGAGAATAATCATTAATCCTTCACGTTTTGGTATTGGAGGAGAAGATTTGACAATCTGACGATCTGACAATCATAGGCATTGCCTGCATTACACAATAACCAAATTCTAACTTGTTCTCGACAGTGATGACAAAACACACTATAGTCCACTGATTGACTGGGTGGCCTTGAGATCAAGGCTGTGTATAAAGTTATCTGAGATGAGGTCAAACATTGTTTGCCCTGCCAACCAGCTTGCATAATTTTCCAGTCACTGATCAGTTTCACCCAAGATGAAACTAAACACACTGTTATGCTGAATATCATCAAGGAAACCGGGGAAAGAGGCTTTACAGGCTAATGATATGTAGAGCATAGATAAGGAGTTTGGGGCAAATGACCATGCAGGTGTAGAGCTTTTGTAATCAAGCTAAAGGTTATAGGAGGAGGGTAGATGTTATCATGCCTCACCTGTGTGTCTGTGTACGTGTTAATACTGTAGAGAGGCCTTTGGAGTTCAAACTCCTTTACATTCAAGTGTCGACTCCTCCAAGCCTCTGTATCTGCCATCATCCTCTCTGCGTCTGCCTCTGCCACCACCCCAACCTAAGATAAATAGGAAAAAAACATTTAATATAGTGATAACATACAATTGTCTTCTTACTTACTGCCATAAGGTGGCAGTG